>CM066032.1:1801065203-1801562578 GCA_033557465.1 Ichthyophis bannanicus
TTCCCTTCTTTATTTTTTGGATTTGTTATTATCTTGCTGTTTTCTTTGAATGGGAATTTTTTTTCCTTTTTTCTTATTTGAACTGTAAATGTTTAAATGCAAATAAAAATTAAAATGAAAAAAAGAGAAAATGATTGTTTTGGGATACTATCCTCTGGTTTTCCTCACTTTGTAAAATGCTGAACTGTTCTTTGTTAAATGTTGCTATAAGAAGCACAGCCGCTTTAGTCCTTTACTATTAGGCACACAACTCTTACACAGTTGAAAGAACAAACAGAATGGGAGCATAGGTAGTGTACAAGGTCCCATGGTTATGCAAATATTTATGCAAATGATGTCCTGCATATGGGCCTTCACACATGGCCCCGCCCTTCCTTGGGCCTCCCCAATATAGCAGCAGTCACAGACACATGGTACACAGAAAACAATGACTGAGACATGGTTATGCCAATCCATAATCTTTTCAAGAAAGACAGGGTAGGAAGAAAAGAAGGAGGAGTGGCATTATATGTAACCAAATATTAAAGTTATAGAACTGCAGGGCTTATGAGAGAATGGAGAGTCACTGTAGGTTAGTCTGGAAGGAGGGAATGGAAAATCTATTTATAGTGGTGTGATATACACTAAAGATCTCCCTCACAGGCAGAAGAAATACAGATTTAATTGAGGAAATTCACAAAATTGCTATGAAAGGGAAAGCATTATTGGTAGGAAATTTCAATTTGCCAGACGGTGAATGGGATATCTTTGCTGTGGTGTGACCTAGAAGTAGGGAGATCCTGGATTCTCTACAGGGTAAAGAAAATGTTAAGTACCTCGGTCGCATAAATGTACAGAGGGTGGCCCTCTTGCAATTGAAAGTTCTGGAACATTGGATCATAGGATGAAGGTGAAAGGGGATAGACTCAGGAGTAATCTAAGGAAATATTTCTTTACAGAAAGGGTGGGGGATACATGGAACAGCTTCCCAGTGGAGGTGTTGGAGACAAGAACTGTATCTGACTTCCAAAAAGCATGGGATAAATATAGCAGATCTCTGGGAGAGAGGAAGGATAAGTAGGCTAGATAGGCCATAAGGTCTTTATCTTGGCAACATTTTCTCTATTTGTATGTTTCTCTATTTCTATGGAAATCACCTGTGTTAATGGACCTTTATGTTCATACCTTAGGCATTTACTATTCTGTAAGTATGTGTATAAGGCCGATGGAATATAATTTCAAATGGGTTGAGCCTGGGTGAAGTGCGGGCAGAGGGCACAGTCATCCTTGTATTTTATAAATTAGGGGCTGACACACATTTGGTGCCCTAAGGCTTATGCTCTACTTCATAAACACAGTAGGTGTGAAATACTCGTATTAACCTGGGTGCCATTTATAACATTGCTCTTTGCCTAGTGGCAGCCATCGCACTCCATGTATGTTCAGTGCTGTTGCTATCCAGACACTGGTGCAGAATCTGTATGGATAATTTGAATGCTAACGGTGGCATTTTAAAAAACGCTGATGATCACCTTTGAATATTGAACTGCATAGTTTCAAGTATTAAACTTTGTTCTGTATATTTATACATTATGGAGGAAACTTTATAAATGATTTTTTTTTTGCTCACAAACCCTGTTGTACACGCATAACACGCCTCTGATGAAATTACCTCCACATGTAAAAGTGACAAGAAAGTGTGTATTTTTACACAACTCAAGGGTAGGCATGTTTGGGGGCATAGATTAGGTTGAACACAGGTGGATTCACAAAGTACATGCGTAAGGAGGCACATTCAAAGTAATTTAACCTGTTAGAAGACCTGCTAAATGCTTAAACTGTGGTTAGTGGGATTTAAGTGCTTCCGAATATCCCCTGCTACCTAGTCTATACGCCCCAACAATAGTCAGTTAGCATCAGGGCGTTCCGGGAACAGAGCAGGATTGATATCTCTGCAACTCGATCATCTTAAAGACATACCGCCTTACTTTATGGGGTCAAATAAACGCGTGCCACTCAAGGTCTGAATTCCAACCATAAGGTTGAACTGCATTAAGATGGTAAATCCTTCATTGTTCTCTGAAGTTCAGTTTTGCCTGCCTGTTTCCACCTATCCAATATTGGGAGACTTGATCAATAATTTTCCATCACAATTGATCAAACAGATGTCCATATTGCAGTCAATGTTCCACTAAAGATGCCAACCTTGTTGCTGCATTCAGTCGTGAGTGATGTTAGCATGTGCTAATTGCTCATTTCAGTGTAGGAAACAGGCTACTAAATAATGGCTAAGGTTTAGCTGAAACAATGGGAGAATGTTGCTTCACTGTTTACACAAGTCTGCCTCTGTAGCTTCCAGCAATGTTATAAAGTTCTTCAGGGATCTGAATTTGGTTTGTTAGCAATCCTTAAAAAGATTAATGCATTCATAATCAATTTAATCTATCATAACCTGCAAATTAATGCACATACAATCAGTTGTGTGCATTAACAAATTCTGTCATATTAAAATATTTTAACTGCAGGGAACATGGGGAAAAGAAGAAGTTCTGTGGACTGTTTGGTATAGTCTATAGACCTCCAACTCAAACAGAACAAGTAGCCAGAGACTTGATCAAAGATATTGTAAATGTGGTAATAAAAGGAGAAGTGATATTGGATGACTTTAATCTACTGGACTGGAGTATCCCATCTGCAAATCAGGAAAGAAGTAGAAAGATCACGGGTGCCTTACAAGAGGCATTGCTCATTCAATGCCGATAGAACCCAAGGGGAAGGGTTGATGCTGGATCTAATACTTACCAATGAAGAGAGTATGTGTAATGTCCATATGGGTGCCCAAAGGAGCAGCATTGATCACTGAACAGTGTGGTATCAGATAAAAGCCAAGGCAGAGTGCAATCACTGAAAACTTAGTCTTAGATTTCAAAAATGGGAAAAATGGGAAAGTACCTGAAGCTGGAAGGGTCGGAGGAGATAAGGGATGTGGAAAGGCAGTGGGCTAAACAGAAAGAGGCTATAAAAACGGCAGTGGATCATAGATATAATGAAAGTAAATAAAAATAAGAGGGAAAGGAAACCGATAGGGTTCTCCAAAACTGTGGCTACAAAAATAAAGGCAAAAAGGGTAGTGTTCACAGAAGTCAGAAGATCATAACAAATGGGGCATAGTACAAAATAATAGATAAACTGAAAGGCAAAGAAAGAAATCAGGATGGCAAAGGCCTTTTATAGATGACACAAAGTTGACACTTTGGAGGGAGTAGACAACATGAGAAAAAAATCTACACAAATTAGAAAAATGGTCTAATGTGATGATGTGCAGAGTGATATGTGTAGGATACAGAAACCCAAAGCAGCCGTATGTGATAGGGCAGCGATGGCGAACCTATGGCACGCGTGCCAGCTGTGGCACGCGAAGGCCTTGCAGCTGGCACGCGGGAAGGTCCGCCATCGAAAAAAAAACAACAACCCTGTCTGCTGCCGTTGTCGGGGCCGCCGCGGCAGAATCGAGCGTGCCGCGGGGCCCCCCTGTACCCACCGGCAGAGCCTGTCCTCCCCGTAGCAGCTCTCTCTTTGGAGCTGCAGTCAGACGCGCCGGCTTGCAGAGCACGAAGGGAAGAGTTTCCCTTTCGCGACTCTGTTAAGCCCGCGGGGGCTGATGGGAACTTCCCATCAGCCCCCGCGGGCTTAACAGAGCAGCGAGGGAACTCTTCCCTCGCGCTCTGCAAGCCGGCGCGTCTGACTGCAGCTCCAAAGAGAGAGCTGCTACGGGGAGGACAGGCTCTGCCGGTGGGTACAGGGGGGCCCCGCGGCACGCTCGATTCTGCCGCGGCGGCCCCGACAGCGGCAGCAAACAGGTTTTCTTTTTTTTTTTTAATTTTCCCTGGGCTGGGCTGGGCTGGGCTGGGGGTGGGGGGTGGGGGTTAGGAGTGGTGCTGGGCTGGGCTGGGGGGCTTAGGAGTGGAGATGGGCTGGGCTGGGCTGGGGGGGGGTTAGGAGTGGTGATGGGCTGGGCTGGGCTGGGCTGGGGGGGGGGGGTTAGGAGTGGTGATGGGCTGGGCTGGGCTGGGCTGGGGGGGGGGGGTTAGGAGTGGTGATGGGCTGGGCTGGGCGGCGGGGGGGTTAGGAGTGGTGATTGGCTGGGCTGGGCTGGGGGGGTTAGGAGTAGTGATGGGCTGGGCTGGGGGTGTTAGGAGTAGTGATGGGCTGGGGTGGGGGGGTTAGGAGTGGTGATGGGCACTGGGCTGGGGGGTTAGGAGTGGTGATGGACACTGGGCTGGCTGGGGGGGGTTAGGGGTGGTGATGGGCACTGGGCTGGCTGGGGGGGTTAGGAGTAGTGATGGGCTGGGCTGGGGGGTAGGAGTGGTGATGGGCACTGGGGGGGGTTAGGAGTGGTGATAGGCGCTGGGGGGGCTTAAACTAAAAATTGAGTGATGGGGGATTAGGACTGGGAGTGGGCTGATGGGGAGGTTAGGACTGGAAATGGGCTGGTGGGATTAGGACTGGGAGTGAGCTATGGGGGGCTAGGACTGGTAATGGGTTGGGGGGTTGCTAGGACTGGAAATGGGCTGAGTGGAAGGGGGCTTGAACTGCAAATAGCTGTTGGGGATGGGGCTTGGAATGGAAATGGGCTGAGGGGAAGTGGGGGGCTTGAACTGCAAATAGCTGATGGGGACGGGGCTTGGAATGGAAATGGGCTGAGGGGAAGTGGGGGGCTTGAAGAAGGGAATGGATGCTGGGTGAGACTGGAACTAGAAGGGAGCTGATGTTGGGGGAGGATTAGAATGGGATGGGGCTGGGAGAGTAAAATGGAGAGGGGAAAAATATTTTGTGTAGGAGGGATGAAAAATCTACAATTGGCCAGGTATTGGGAGAGTAATTGGGGATTGAGGATGGAGGGGTAAAATTTGTGTGGATGAAATAGGAATGAGGAAAGAGCAAAAGGAGAAAGATTAGTATGTTAAAGCAGATGTAGAGAGAGAGAGAATGGAAAAAAAACTAGAAGAGAGAAGAAAGGACAAATGGACAGCAGACGATGGAGAGTTAGCAGAAAACATGAAGAAACCAGAAGAAAATGGCTGGACCAATTGCAACTGAAAAAAAATGCACAAAAGGTAGAACGATATCTCTTTATTTTGAATTTATTAACTGGAATATGTCAGCTCTGGGAAATGTGCATCATTAACATCTGCGCTTTGTTTGGTACAAGAGGAAATTCCTATTTGACGTTGCCACTTGTTCTCTTTCCCCAGTATTCACTGAAATGTATTGGTTTAATATTTGCAGTGTTGCCTTTTGATAGGTAGGGTATGGTGCTTTGTGAGTCCTGGTAATGCTGTCAGGATACGGCGGGTTTGCTATGGGTTCTAAATGGGCAGCGTTTGTAGTAGTTCCTAATGTGCCTGGCGGTTGGCACTGGATTATAGTAATGTAGAAATCTTTTAGTCTTTCTTTATCCATACACTCATTAAGAGACATGTTTACTAAAAGTTAGTGTATGGTAACATTATGCAAATATTTATGCAAATAAGACCACTTATGCAAATGACGTGCTGGCACTTTGAGGAAATTCTTTGGTTTTGTGCGGCAGTTTGGGCACTCGGGCTCAAAAAGGTTAGCCATCACTGTGATAGGGGATGAGAGGCAGGTGTGCACGGACCAGGAGAGGGACCTCGGGTGATAGTGTCTGAAGATCTCCCGGTGGTAAAACAATATGATAAGGCAATGGCCAAAGCCAGAAGGATGCCAGACTTCATACAAAGAGGCATAACCAGTAGAAGAAACAAAATATTAATGCCACTGTATAAGTCATGTGTGAGGCCTCAATTGGAGTATTATGCTCAATTTTGGAAACCACACTTCGTAAAGGATATAAAAAGACTTGAAACAGTTCAGAGTAAGTTGACCAAAATGATGTGCGGCCTACGCTAGATGACATATGAGAAGAGGCGTGAAGACCTAAATATGTACTGTATACCCTGGAGGAGAGGAGGGACAAAGGAGACGTGATACAGCTGTTTAAATGCTTAAAGGGTATTAATGAACAAACACAACTTTTCAAAGATGGGGAAGCCTTAGAACTAAAAGACATGAAATGAAGTTGAAGAAGGTAAACCCAAAGGCAATGTCAGGAAATACTTCTTTGTAGAAAGGGTGGTGGATGCAAGGAATGCCTTTCCGATGAAAGTGGTCAGGAAAAAAATTGTGACGGACTTCAGAAAGACATAACATAGACGCAGAGGATCCCTCTATAGCAAGAGGATGGAATCAAAGCAAACATAAATACATTTTACACTTCACAAATACAGGGGTGGGGGGATAACCTGCATGGAGTGATAGGTACAATCCTAAATAAAGGGGGCTTTTAACTAATGAGCACTAAAGTGTCGCACCTAATGTGTGATTAGTGCCAAAACCATGACATGTTACATGCAACATCCCTATGTTAACTCTCAGGGATGAGAAAAGCGTTATCCTAGCAGTTAACATGCAATGCAATGTGTGCCTTCGAATCAGTCCTGACTCCCGGCGACCCAGAAGCTCTTGGGTTTTCTTGGCAGTGTCATCGGAAGTAGATTGCCAGGCCTTTCTTCCGAGGCAACGGAGGGTTAAGTGACTTGCCCGAGGCCACAAGGAGTGCTAGTGGGAATCGAACCCTGGTTGCTTGGTTACAGCAGTTAACATAGAAACATGATGGCATAAAAAGACTAAAAAGCCTATTCAGTCTGTCCTTCCATACCAACTACTATAGCCCTTCTTTTTTTTCCTTTAGAGGCCTTCTGTGTTGGTCCCATGCTTTACTTAAATTCACATACTTTCCTAATCTCAACTATCTCCACTTGGAGACTATTCCATGCATCTACCACTCTTTGTATAAAGAAATATTTCTGCATATTACTCCTGAGTCTATCCCCTTTCACCTTCATCCTATGCTCCCTCATTGCAGAGCCTTCTTTCAATTCATTTAATTCCATGGAGCTTTTCAAACATCTCTATCATATCTGCTCTCTCTTGCCTTTCCATCGAAGTATAGATACTGAGAGCTGTCCCCAAATGTCTTATGGCTAAGCCCATTGACCAGGAATGGAGGAGTAGCACAATGGTTAGAGCACTGGCTTAAGAACCAAGAAAACAGGATTCAGTTCTAACTAGCACTCTTTGTGGCCTTGTGCAAGTCACTTAACCCTCCATCACCTCTGAAGAATCCAAGATATCAATGTCCCTGTACATTGCAATGTAAGCTACTTTGACTAAAATGATAAAGCAGTATATTAAAAGACCCTTGGTAGCCATCTTCTACACAGACTCCATTCTGTCAATACCTTTTTGAAGGTCTGGTCTCCAGAATTGCACACAATACCCCAATTGAGGTCTATCAACTCCTTCCTGCTGGTCACTGCTCTTCCTATGCACCCAAGCATCATTCTGGCTTTCACTGTCACCTTTTCTACCTGTTTAACTACCTTAAGTTCATTAAAACAATCACACCCAGAACCTGTTCTTCTTTCATGGACAGAAGGACTTCACCCTCTATGCTGTACCATTCCCTTTCATTTTTGCAACCCATATGCATGACTCTGCATTTTTAGCACTAAATCTCAGTTGCCAAGTTTTCAACCATTCTTCAAGCTTCACTAGAGCTCTCCTCATGTTATCTACTCCTTCCTGGGTATCTACTCTATTGCAAATTTAGGTATCACCTGCAAAGAGACACACTTTATCCGACAGCCCATCTGTAATATCACTAACAAAAATGTTAAAAAGAATCAGACCAAGAACAGATCCCTGTGGCAAACCACTGGTAACATCTTTCTCCTAAGAGAGAGCTCCATTGACCTGTATCCTTCTCGGCTCCCACTCAACCAATTTCTACACTGGTCAGTCACTTTAGGGTGTATCCCTGGGGTGCTCAGTTTGTTTATAAGTCATCAGTGTGGAACAGTGTCAAAGGCTTTACTGAAATCTAAGTAGATCACATCTAGGGCTCTCCCTCGGTCCAACTCCCCAGTTGCCCAGTCAAAGAAATTAATTAGATTTGTCTGACAAGACTTGTCTCCAGTAAAACATGGAGGCTGCCCCTTAGTGTGTGCCGCGTTAGCGTGGGTGCACCTAATGCAACCTACTGGGTGGCATTAGGTGAACCCATGCTAATGCAGAGTGAAGTGTGAAACAGTGCAGCACGTCCACTCTCTGCTCCTTTCCCACCCATTGGTATCTCTAATGTGTGTTACACAGTTAGCATGAGAATCATGAGGTGACTGTGTGGCCTAATGGATAAGGCATCTGACTTCAGATCAGAAGATTAAGGGTTCAAGTCCCTTTTACAGAAACATGGTTCACAGAAAACCATGACTGGGATGTAACTTTACCAGGCTATACTTTATTCAGAAAGGACAGGGTAGGAAGAAGGGGAGGAGGAGTGGCACTATCTGTAAAAAATAATATTGAAGCTTTGGAATTACAGTGTTTAAAAAAGAGAGAGGAGGCACTGTGGGATAAAATAGAAAGAGGGAAAGAGAAATCTATCTGCATTGGCGTGATATACAGACCTCTCTCAGAAGAGGAAGAGTTGGACAGAGAGGTAATTGAAGACATACGCAGCATTGCTAGGAAAGGGGAAGTGCTACTGATAGGGGATTTCAATATGCCAGATGTTGATGGGCACATTCCTGCTGCAGAATCATCTAGAAGTAAGGAGATCCTGGATACTCTACAGGGAGAACTATTCAGGCAATTGGTAACAGACCCCACACGTGAAGGGGCCATACTGGACTTGGTACTTGATTTCAGTAAAGCCTTTGACACTGTTCCTCGCAGGCGGCTTATAAACAAACTGAGCACATTAGAGATGGACCCTAAAGTTACTGCTTGGGTTAGAAATTGGTTGGGTGGGAGGCGACAAAGAGTAAATGGAGCTCACTCTGAGAAGAAGGATGTTACCAGTGGTGTGCCCCAGGGATCTGTCCTTGGTCTGATTCTTTTTAACATCTTTGTTAGCGACATAGCGGAAGGGCTGTCAGGTAAGGTTTGCCTCTTTGCGGATGATACCAAAATCTGCAATAGAGTAGACACCCAAGAAGGTGTAGATAACATGAGGAGGGATCTAATTAAGCTTGAAGAATGGTCTAGAATTTGGCAGATGGGATTTTATGTGAAAAAAATATAAGGTCATGCATTTGGGCTGCAGCAATCCAAGGGAGTAATATAGTAAAAGGGGTGAAGTACTTTTGTCCACTAAAGAAGAGCGTGACCTTGGCGTAGTTGTGTCAGATGATCTTAAAGTAGCTAAACAGGTAGAAAAGGCGACAGCAAAAGCTAGAAGGATGCTTGGGTGCATACGGAGAGGACTGGCTAGCAGAAAAAAGGAGGTGATAATGCCTCTTTATAAGTCTTTGGTGCGACCTCATTTGGAGTATAGTGTGCAATTCTGGAGACCGCACCTTCAAAAGGATTTAAACAGGATGGAGTCAGTACAGAGAGTGGCTACTAAAATGGTTAGTGGTCTTCATTATAAAGCATATGAGGACAGACTAATTGATCTTATTATGTACACCTTAGAGGAAAGGCGGGATAGAGGTGATATGATTGAGATGTTTAAATACCTCCATGGCATAAATGCACAGGGGGAGAACCTCTTTCGATTGAAAGCAAGTTCTGCTACGAGGGGACATGGGATGAGAGCGAAAGGGGATAGATTCAGGAGTGATATGTGGAAATATTTTTTTACAGAAAGAGTGGTGGATCCATGGAATAGTCTTCCAGTGGAGGTGGTAGAGACGAGGACGGTATCAGAATTCCAAAAAGCATGGGACAAACACAGAGGATTTCTAAAGGAAAAAAGGAGACTGTTGTAGTTGTCAATACGGAATGACAGACTAGATAGGCCATGTAGTCTTTTTCTGTCATCATTTTTCTATGTTTCTATGTTTCTATCCTACGCTGTCATGGTCCTGTGCTACCTGACAATGCACATCCCAGTGCGCCTTTAGCATGTGCCGAAACAATCATTTCCAGGTAGTGCCTTTAAGTAAAAGGACCTCAAGGTCATAGTGGAGGAGTAGAAGGTACAACTAGCCACTTCACTGGGCAGGCTAGACTGACCATGCTGGTCCTTATCTGCCACCATTTACTATGTTTCTATATTAAAACAATTGTATAAAATTAATTGAAAAAAGCCAAAAAATGAAGAAAGATTCCAGAAATTCCAAAAATGTTTTCTAGGCTGTATATACCCTTAAAGGTCTTCAAGTCGGTGTTGTCACTCTGCTCTTACCAAAGCTAGTGTGAGTCCTATTTAGAGGCTAAACTGTCCTTCTTGCTTATTTTTTTAGGCCATTTTAGTTAATTTATTACATTTCCTGTCCAAACGGCAGGTGCAGTAAATCCATAAACTGTAATTTTATAAAGAAATAAGAAATCTAAAGGAGGGGGGGGGGGTGTTACGCCTGTTTTGTACTATGCAAGAGTCATGACAATTGATTCAGCTTGCAAGGATTCTGTATTAATGAAATATGTACCAAAATTGAATTTCTTTGTCCCGGTGTCTCCAAAGACTGACATAGAAAGCTGTGTAACAGCTTCTAAACTGAGGACATCACTGCTTTGGTTTCCTGGATGAAAAGCTTAGAGTAATCAGATCAATTCAGATGGTCACAGGCAGAATAAAGTGTTCAGAAATGTTTTTTCTCATTATGTTTCTCTCACATTAAATCAGGAAGGTGGGGAACTGACCTTGCAGGGAATTTTAGTCCACCATTGTGTCATTCTAAAACACTCTTGATATGATCAACAGTTTCTAAGCAGTGACACATTGAAAGGTGTCTTCATTAAAGATTAAATCAATATATTCATGTCATTTGTACCGTACTGCATTAGGTTTTGCAAGCATATTTTCTGATTTCTTTTTTCCCGAATTCTCAGAACACTTTCTCATCTTAATCTGAGTCTCTTAGGAAAATATTTCTGTCTGGTCCATTGGTCATGGTTGAGGGAGAGGGACAGAGCCAGCCCGTCCACTAGGTAGGTTAGGCACTTGCCTAGGGTAGCTGACCTCTGTGGGCAATGGCACCCGTGGCAGTCAATGTACTTTGGCACACATGGCCTTCTGCCCCTCCATGCTGATCCGTGATGCCCTCCTCCATCCCATGCTGAACCACGCTACTGCCCCCTGCTACCACGGATTCCAGGGTCAGGGGCTGCTAGGATTGGTGGCAGAAGCCCACAGCAGGCCATGTTCTTCGGCACACATGGCCTGTGCTTCTGATCTCACTGCGACACAACTTCGGGGTGTCAGAAGTGGCAGGCCATGTGTGCCGAAGCACATGGCCTGCCATCGAGATGAGCTGAGCCGCTCCCCGTGATCCCACCGTTGGAATCAGGGGCACTGGGGGTTGGCAGCATGGCTCAGCATGGTGGGGGAAAGGGTGGCATGGCTCAGTATGCACAGGGGAGGTGGTGGCACGGTTGGATCATCTGCCTGAGGCAGTAGAAACCCTTGGGTCAGCCCTGGAGAGGATACATTGATATGTCGCAGTTTTGGCAGTGGATATTATTATGGACTCATTACATAGATGATATTTTATTTACGTGGCAAGGGGAGTGAAATTACTTGTTGAAATTTTTGGGAAGGATTAAATTCTGTGGACAAAAATCTTGAGATATAGAAGTTGACATTCTGGACATAAGAATTACAGGAAGTAGGGAAGGATTTATCACCTCCATTGTCCATAAAATAACAGACCATAATAGTTTGTTGGACTTTCAAAGCTTTCATCCAAGACATGTTAAAGAGAATGTACCAGCTGGACAATTTTTACATCTATGCTATGTTCCAGATGGGAGGAATATGTCCAACAATCTTCCGACATGGTGCAGAGATTTAAAGAGAGATATTATCCAACAAAGATTGTTTGACGGGCTAAAAAAAAGGGCATATCATGTGAATCATGATTTACTACATTGTGAGACCATATACTCAGGACCGAAAACTGGTATATGTGTTACCATATTCAGCACAAACATCTCAAGTTAAACATTTGATTTTGCAATATTAAGAAATACTAAAAATACATTCATTTTTCAAGGACACCCCCCGCCATGTTTTGCTTTTAGAAGGGGGAGGAATTTAAACATAGAAACATAGAAACATGACGGCAGAAAAAGACCACTTGGCCTATTTAGTCTGCCCTTCCATATCAACCACTACAACAGTCTCCTTTTTTCCTTTAGAGATCTTCTGTGGTTGTCCCATGCTTTTTTGAATTCAGATACTGTCCTCATCTCTACCACTGCCACTGGGAGACTATCCTATGCATCTACCACTGTTTTCATAAATATTTCCTCATATTACTTCTGAATATATCCCCTTTCACCCTCATCCTATGTTCCCTCATAGAAGAGGTTGTTTTCAATTGAAAGAGGCTCTCCTCCTGTGCATTTATGCCATGGAGGTACTTAAATGTCTCAATCATATCACCTCAATCCCGCCTTTCCTCTAAAGTATACATATTAACCCTTTGAAGGCCTACTTTAAATTTTTAATCCACATTCTGCAGCCGGGTTAATTTTTGCATATTTCAGGAAAATTGTACCCGTCTTATTCAATATGTTCTAATAGTGATTTTCCTTCTGCTATGGTCATGTATTATATACCATTTGATAGGAATATTTAGTCAGAATTTTGTATCCCGAGAGTTTTGGGATCGGCCTGGAAAGGGTTAAGATCCTTAAGTCTGTCCTCATATGCTTTATAATGAAGACTGCTCACCATTTTAGTAGCCACCCTCTGCACAGACCTCAACCTGTTTATATGCTTTTGAAGGTGCGGTCTCCAGAACTGCACACAATACTCCAAATGAGGTCGTAGCAAGAACTTAAGCAGCGGCACTATAACTTCCTTTCTCCTGCTGGCCATTCTTCTCACTATGCACCCAAGCATTCTTCTAGCTTTTGCTGTCGCTTTTTCTACCTATTTAGTTACTTTAAGATCATCAGACACAATCACATCTAGGTCCCGCTCTTCTTTTGTGGATAGAAGTACTTCACCCCCCTTTACTGTATTGCACCCTTGGATTGCTGCAGCCCAAATGCATAATTCTGCATTTTTTAACATTAAATCTCAGCTGCCAAATTCTAGACCATTTTTCAAGCTTAGTTAGATCCCTCCTCATGTTAAATACTCCTTCCTGGGTGTCTACTCTACTGCAGATTTTGGTATCATCCGCAAAGAGGCAAACCTTATCCAACAGCCCTTCTACAATTTCACTAACAAAGATGTTTAAAAGAATCGGATCAAGGACAGATCCCTGTGGCACTCCACTGGTAACTTCCTTCTCCTCAGAGTGAGCTCCATTGACCTGTACCTCTTGTCACCTCCCACTCAACCAATTTCTTACCCAAGCAGCAACTTAAGGGTCAATCTCTAGGGTGCTCAGTTTATTTATAAGTCTCCTGTGTAGAACGGTGTCAAGGGCTTTACTGAAATCTAAATACACCACATCTAGGGCTCTCCCTAGGTCCATTTCCCTAGTCACACAGTCAAAGAAATCAATCAGATTTGTCTGACAAAACCTGCCTCTGATGACTCCATGCTGCCTCCAAATCTGTAACCCATTGGACTCCAGAAACCTCACTATTTTCTCTTTTAGCAGCACTTCCAATAATCTAGTCACCCCTGAGGTTAAACTAACCGGCCTGTAACTTTCAACCACATCCTTACTTCCACTTTTGTGTAAAGGCACCACATGTGCCTCTTTCCAGTCCCCTGGCACCACTCCCAACTCCAAAGAAGCATCGGAAAGGTCAGACAGTAAAGCCGCTAGAATGTCCCCAAGTTCCCTCAGTATTCTCGGGTGTATCCCATCTGGTCCCATTGCTTTGTCTACTTTAAGTTGAGCTAGTTTCACACGGACACAGTCTTCTGAAAATCGTTCAAGATGCCGCTCATTTCTGTTCCTGTTTGTGGGTGTTTTCTGAGGTCCTACTCCTGGTCCTTCATCTGTGAACACAGAACAAAAATATCTGTTAAGCAATTCCGCTTTATCCACATCAGCTTCTAAATATTCCTCCCCACTACCCTTGAGTCTGACAATACCACTTTTGCCCTTCCTCCTCTCACTGACATATCTGAAAAATGTCTTATCTCCCCATTTTATTGCATTGGCTATTTCCTCTTCTTTTTGAATCTTTGCTTTCGTGACTACTTTACTGTTTCATGTTCTATGTAAACTGCTCTGATTTTGAAATAGTGTGGGATATAAAAGCAAATAAATAAATAAATACTTTGCTAGCATAAGATTTTCCAAATATTGATGCTTGTCTTCCTCTCTGTATGATCTTTTGTATTTCATGAAGGCCTTCCTCTTTTTCTTCACTTTTTCAGCTACTTTTTTTGAGAACCATAGCAGTCTTCTTTTCCTTTTACCTTTATTTACCATTCTAATAAAGTGGTAGGTTGCCCTTAAAATATCTCCTTTCAGTTTTGCCCACTGTTTTTCTACATCCCCTAATTGTTCCCATCATGCTAACAACTCCTGAGATATTGCCCCATCTTGGCAAAGTTAGTTTTCCTAAAGTCTAGGACCATCACTTTTAAATGGACTTTATCAGCCCTAATCCTAATACTGAACCACACCATCTGGTGATCACTGGATGCAAGATGATCTCCCACTATAACATCAGAAATACTTTCCCCTTTTTGCAAGCACCAGGTCCCATATTGCCCCTTCCCGGATGGATTTGGTTACAAGTTGCAGGAATAGTTCTCCCTGTAGGGAATCTAGGATCTCCTTACTTCTGGATGACACCACAGCAGGGATATGATAATCAAAATCTGGCATATTGAAAACTCCTATCAGTAGCACTTCTCCTTTCCTTACAATATTGAGAATGTCTTCTATGAAATCTCTTTGTCCATGAACCATGTCTCCATAATTGCCATTAAATCAAAGTCAGCCTCTTCCATTAAAGACTCAACATCTAGGATCAGATTTCCCATACTATGAGCATTTATGTATACTCCTTTCCAGATGTTACCCCTTTTACACTTTTCTACAGAGGTATTTAATGTTTTACTTACCTGAGGGTTTTTACTTACTTGGAGGCTTTCTTCACCCATCCCCAACACTCTTGGATCCATCTCTCCTTCAATATGCAGTGCGACATAATTGTAAAATCCTCTTTATTTGGTCTTTGTAGGGCAATTGCTAATTATTTGGAAGTAGTACTGCAAGACTACTTCTTGGGGTCAGAACTGTCATTTTGGAACCTGGGCAGATATGGGTCAGGAATAGAGAGGGCTTCTACTAGAATACCAGGGAAAGCTTTGGGTAAACTTCAGGGGCACTGGATTGTGGGGGAGAGTCAGATATTGCATTAAGGGAGGTTTCCATTTGTAGGAAAGTTTATGTTCAGGGGGGTTTGTGTTCTGGGGGGGGAATTAGATTAGGGAGTTTGGATTAACAGAGCCGCGAGAAAGGAAACTCTCGCGGCTCTGAAAGAAGCCTGCGTTTTGGGACTTGAAGAAAGCTGATGATGCAGGGAGGCTCTGCCGGGCAGGAGGGGGGCCCGCGGCAGAGCTCTTGATGCTGCCGCGGCAGAAGCAGCCGGTTTGTTTGTTTTATTTGTTTTACTTGGGGATGATAGGGGGGAAGGGGGTTTAGGACTGGTAATGGGCTATGGGAGGGGGGAGGCTAAACTGGAAGTGGGCTGATGGGGTGGGGGGGGTGGATAGGACTGGTAATGGGCCATGGGGGGGAGGCTAAGACTGGAAGTGGGCTGATGGGGGGGCAGTTAGGACTGGTAATGGGCCATGGGGGGGGGTTAGGACTGGTAATGGGCCATGGGGGGGAGACTAAGACTGGAAGTGGGCTAATGGGGGGGGGTTAGGACTGGTAATGGGCTATGGGGGGGCTAAGTGGGCTGATGGGGGGGGTTAGGACTGGTAATGGGCTATGGGGAGGGGGCTAAGGCTGGAAGTGGTGGTGGTGGTGGTGGGGGGGGGGGTTAGGACTGGTAATGGGCTATGGGGGGGCTAAGACTGGAAATGGGCTGATGGGGGGTAGGACTGGTAATTGGCTATGGGGGGGGCTAGGACTGGGTGATGGGGGGGTAGGACTGGTAATGGGCTATGGGGGTCTAAGAGTGGAAATGGGCTGATGGGGGGGTAGGACTGGTAATTGGCTATGGGGGGGCTAAGACTGGAAATAGGCTGATGGGGGGGCTAGGACTGGAAATAGGGTGATGGGGGGGTTAGGACTGGAAATGGGCTATGGGGGGGCTAAGACTGGAAATGGGCTGATGGGGGGGGTAGGACTGGAAATAGGGTGATGGGGGGGATAGGACTGGTAATGGGCGATGGGGGGCTAAGACTGGAAATGGGCTGATGGGGGGGTAGGACTGGTAATTGGCTATGGGGGGGCTAAGACTGGAAATAGGCTGTGGTGGGGGTTTGGATTGAAATGGACTCATGAAGGGGCTAGAACTGGAAGTAGGCTCATGGGGGGCTTGGATTGGAAATGGGCTGAGTGGAGGGGAGCTAGGATTTGACATGGGCTGATGGTGGGGCTAGGAAAGGACTAGAAATGGGCTCATGGGGGGCTGGGATTGGAAATGAGCTGATGGAGGGACTCGGATGGGACTGCAAATAGATGGGGGAGGTAGGACTGGAAATGGGCTTATGGGGGGCTAGGACTGGAAATGGGCTGATGCGGGGACTAGAAGGGAGCGGATGCTGGGTGGGACTGGAACTAGAAATGGAGCTGATGTTGGGGGAGGATTAGAATGGGATGGAGCTGGGAGAGTGAAATGGAGAGGGAAAAAATATTTTGTGGGAGGGAAGACAAATCTACAATTGTCCGGATATTGGGAGAGTATGTGGGGATTGAGGATGGAGGGGTAAAATTTGAGTGGATGAAATAGGAATGAGGAAAGAGCAAAAGGAGAAAGATTAGTATGTTAAAGCAGATGTAGAGAGAGAATGGAAAAAAACTAGAAGAGAGAAGAAAAGACAAATGGACAGTTAACAGTTTTAAGAAGTTTATCTTTTTTTTACTCAGGATACATTTGACATGTTATGTGAATAATACATTTAAAATATATTGTGTAACTGAATCAAATTCTTCCTAAATTCATTAAATTGAATGAAATCATTAAAACATTATAAATTGCCAATAAATTGAAATGAAAACCAAAGGATTGTGAATCAAATTGATTCTCTGACAATACAAAGATTCCAACCTTTACAAATGATGTTACATAGTTCAGGCAACTTTATAAAGAGTTTTTAGATACTAAAATCTTGTTGTTAAGGTTTAATTGACGTGCTGGCACTTTGAGGAAATTCTTTGGTTTTGTGCGGCAGTTTGGGCACTCGGGCTCAAAAAGGTTAGCCATCACTGCTCTAGATAGTCATGGGAGAAAGTCAGCATGGATTTAGCCAAGGGAAATCTTGCTTCACCAATTTTTGAAGGCATTAATATGGATGTGGATAAAGGCGAGCCAGTTGATATAATGTACCTGGATTTTCAGAAAGTATTTGACAAAGTCTGTCATAAGAAACTCCTGAGGAAATTAAAAAGTTATGTTTTATTATGGGCTGAAAACTGTTAAAAACATAGAAAACGGAGAGTAGAGTTAAATAGTCAGGTTTCTCAATAGAGATAGATGAAAGAGATCAGGGTTCAAATCCCACTGGCACTCCTTGTGGCCTTGACCAAGTCACTTAACTCTCCATTGCCTCCAGTACAACCTTAGCTTGTAAGCCCTTGGGGACAGGGAAATACCTACAGTACCTGATTATAACTCGTCTTGAATAACTACTGGAAAGGTATGAGCTAAATACTGCTACTAAATTCATAATAGTGGCATGGCCAGGATCTGTACTGTGGCTGGTTCTTTTTAGCATAGCTATATATGATTTGAAATGGGAACAAGTGAGGTGATCAGATTTGCAGATGGCACATTAGTCCTAGGTGACGAACTCAATCCGAAATTGGTTGAATGACTGATGGTAAATGGAATTCATTCAGAAGATGGAAGAGTGAGCAGTGGAGTTTCTCAAGAATTGGTCCTGCGACCAGTTCTGCTCATTGTCTTTGTGAGTGATATTTCCGAAGGGTTAAAAGGAAAGGTTTGCCTTTTGTGGATGACATGAACAGTTGCAATAGAGTGTATACCTTGGAGGAAGTAGACAACATGAGAAGAGATCTATGAAAATTAGAAGAATGGTCTAATGCTAGAAATCCAAAAGAACTATATGCAATAGGGGTCAAGAGTCTGGCATGCATGGATCAAGAGAGAGACCTTGGTGTGATAAAGTCTGAGGATCTCAAGGTGGTAAAATAATGTGACAAGGCAGCGACAAAAAGCAAGAAAGATGCTAGGCTGCACCTAGAGAGGTATAACCAATATAAAGGAGGAGGTATTAATGCCTCTGTGCAAGTCATTGATGAGGCCTCCCATCACCTCCCATCTAGATTATTGTAACCTACTCCTTGCTAGTCTTCCTCTGAATCATCTCTCTCCCCTTCAATCTGTTCAACACTCTGCTGCATGGCTAGTCTTTCACCAGCCTTGTCATGCTCATATTACCCCTCTTCTCAAGTCACTTCATTAACTCCCTATCCATTTCAGCATCCAGTTCAAACTTCTCCTGCTGACCTATAAGTGCATTCACTCTGCAGCTCCTCACTACCTTTCCTCTCTTATCTCTCCTTACACATCTCCTTGGGAACTCCGCTCTTCTGGCAAATTGCTTCTCTCTGTGCCCTTCTCTTCTATTGCTAACTCCAGACTTCGCTCCTTTCATCTTGCTGCTCCTTATGCCTAGAACAAACTACCTGAGTCTGTATGTCAGGAGCCTTCTCTGGCCCTTTTCGCTGCTGCTTTTGGATCTTGACTCACCTGATCTCCTTTGTGTTTCTTTACCATTCCCTCTAGATGTATCCCATGTCTACAGCTACTGTGTTGTCTGTCTTGACTAGATTATGGGCTCTGATGAGCAAGGACCATCTTTTACATGTGTCTGTGCAGCGCTGTGTATGTCTTGTAGCACTATACAAATGTTCAGTTGTAATAGTAGTACACTAGGTATATTGTGTTCAGTAGTAATAGTAATACACTAGGTGTATTGTGTTCAGTTTTGGAGGCCACACCTTATCAGGGATATAAAAAGACCTAACATGGTTCAGAGGAAGTCAATCAATAACAACAAGGACCTTGTTGATTCAGATATTATGGGAATATGTTGCAGAGCCTTGGGGATTGGTGGTTCCATTTTACAATGGCTGGTCTCCTTTATGACTGACAGGTGATTCTGTGTTCTGGGAGGGCTTGTTCTTCGGTCTGGCAATGGTCATGTGGGATCCCACAGGGTTCTGTATTGTCCCCAATCCTTTTTAACATTTATATGATTCCCTTGGGGGCAATTTGCAGGAGGTATGTATTTATGGGTTATCAATATGCTGATGAGGAGTAGCCTAGTGGTTAGAACACTGGCTTGGCAACCAAGCAACCAGGGTTTAATTCCCACTAGCACTCCTTGAAGTCTGGATTTTCTATAAGGAGTACTAGTTTGTCCTGGCAGAATGTAATTCAGAATCTGGGTGGGATTTTTAGGATGATCTTTGCTTTCAGCAGCAGGTGTCACATTTGGTTATTTGAGATTGATTCATCAGCTCCAGCCTTATTTGGATCAGGAGGCTTTGCTTTTGGTAGTCCAGGCATTGGTGTTATCCCACCTGGACTACTGTAATGCTCTATACATTGGGTTGCCTGGCTACTTGATTAGGAAAGTGCAGGTGGTGCAGAACGCTGCCACCTGTGTCATCTGTGGTCTTCAGAAGTGGGACCCAGTGGAGGGTGCTCTGCACCAGCTGCATTGGCTCCCAATGAAACAACGGTGTGGGTTTAAGCTTTTGGTGTTGGCGTTTAAAGTTCTGCAAGGCTCTGGGCCTGGATATTTTAAAAAGCTGCTTCACTTGCATGTGCCTGGGTGGACTCTACGGTCTGCGGGTGAACAACAATTGGTTCTTCTTAAGTTCGCTTGCAGCATTACGTGAATGTGTTTTTTTCCATGGTAGTTCCTGCCCTGTGGAATGTACTGCTGGCAGCTCTCTGGCTAGAGTCTAATTTGTTGTCTTTTCAAAAGGCATTGAAGCTTTTCTTTTTCCCTGAGATTTTGGCTGCTAGCCCCTCAGGTGGTGTGGGGGGAGTGGGACTTTAGTTTTGCAGCATTTGTAGTGGCTTGTGAGGCTGTATAAGGGGAGGTGGAACGGAGGTGTTGCAGCATTTGGGAGGTGGGTTTGGGTGTCCTGCTGGGTGAGGCTTCTTATGTTGTTTTTATGCTTATTGTACACTGCCGTGAATGCTTTGGCAAAATGGCGGCATATAAGTGTTTTAACACAGTGCAGTGGGTACAACTCTAGCAACCTCACTGGGCAGACTAGATGGATTGTGCCTGTCTTTATCTGCCAATGTTTACTATGTTACTATGTTATTGATGTTATTAAATCAGAAGGAAATTGTGAGAATTTGAAAGAGAACCTTGAGACACTAGGAGACTAGAATTCCAGATGGTAGATGGAATTTTTAATGTGGACAAGGGCAAAGCGATGGACATCTGTTAAAAAAAAGTATATCTATAGGATGCGTTATGATTTGCCTCCCAGGAATAGGAACTAGTCATCATCATGGACAATATGTTGGAATCCTCTGCTCAATGTGTGGCAGCAAGCAAAAAAGCAAATAGGAAGTAAATAATTATTAGGAAAGGAATGAAAAATAAAACAGAGAATGGCATTATGCCTCTGCATCTCTCGATTGTGTGACCATTCCTTGAGTATTTTGTGCACTTTTGGTTACCACCTCTCAAAGAAGCAGCAGATAACTAGAAAGATGAGGCCTACAAGAGTCATGGATATATAGGTTTCACATTGATTCATAGTACTATTCCCTTTAAAAGAGTTGTGTAGTAACCTAATTTTAGAGCATGATCAGCACGGAACTGGTTTCTCTTTTCATGATGAGCTAGTTCTTAGCATTGAATGAGTGTTGAACAGCATTTAAAATTTATAATCCTTTCAATATCTATTCCTCTCCCCCTGATCCAACATCTCAATTAATAGATATAATGGATGCTTTATTTTAATGTATTATGTTCATTGTGCATTCTAGAAGTTTACATTTAGTTGAAGTTTTACTTGATCTCTCTTGGCAATTTGCTTTGTATATTTAATAGCATTTAAGCTTTATCTCCTAATTTTTGTCTGCTAAATTATGGTGATGATGACTCTTAACATGCCTCATCTCTCTAGTTATCTGGCTACACTCCTGAGGCAGCCTTAAGGTGAAACGGGGTCACGTCAGGTGTATCACCAGAATTCATTGCTAATCACCATTATTGCCAACCGTGCAGACTATATAATCAGCTGCCAGTATTGCTGAGTGTTTGAGCAACGTTCCTGAGAGGACAACCTTCCTTTTTTGAAACAAGATAAGTTTTCTAGATGTTTTCAACTTTATGTAGCAGACATGATAAGAAGCTAATACATATAAAAAATAAGGAATTAAAGTTCAGCATTGGAGGAGCCTCGTTTAAGATGGCGGCGGCTGCTGCTTCGCTGTGACCGCGTTTTCTTAATGGGTCGGAAACGTAAGGGGAAGGGGCCCGCTGAATCCATCCAGCCTCCCCCAACTTCTACGCCGATTTCTTCGGGTCCAATGGACTCTTTCGTGTTGCGGTCTCAGCGTGCACTAGAAGGAGAAGGGGATGAGCTCCGGGCAGACAGAACGCCGGAGTCGGGTGGCTCGGCGTCTGTTTCCGGTATATCTCTCTCCCCTGAGAGCCCGGCTCCGAAAATGACTCGAGGGCAGCCCTTACCAGCAGGTTTCCTGGAGCTTGGCGCTATCCCGAAGGTGGTGGTTTCCGGTGGCTCGGATGGATCAGGATCTGTGGGGCGGCAGGCTTGTATGCAGCCAGTCGCTGGGCTGGGCGAGTATGTAACAGCTTCGGTGCCGAGTCAAGGAGAGCCTAAGGATCAGCATTCTGCTGTGAATCGAGGGCAACAGCGTCGGGCAGTTGTGGAAGAGGATTTTGAGGTTTCTTTAATCCAACAGCAATTTACCTTGAAGCGTCCTGAGATTTTTACTTTAGAGACCATTTGGCAGGCTATTCTCTCTCTGGGGGAAGCGATTGTCCCTAAGGTATCTTCCTTGGAACGGAAAGTTGCAGAAAATGGTTCAACTGTGGACGCTTTGCAGCAAAGAGTTTCTGGTTTACATTCAGAAGTTATCGCAGTGCAACAGAAGGTGGAGGGTCTGGAAGAACAAACGGATGGCTTTAAGAAATCCTTTCTCTCAATTCAGACTAAGTTGGAACAGTTGGACAATTCTTTTAGGTTGAATAAGCTTAGATTAATTAATTTTCCTAGGATAATGTCTGTTTCCCCTGTAGAAATGTTTCGGTTATATTTAATGGAAGTTTTGGGGGTATCATCTGATTTAATCCCACCTCTGGTTAGGGCATATTATCTACCTAAGGCTAAGATGACATTGGTTGATCCTACTGCTGGGGATGCTTTGATGGGTAGTTCTCAGAACCAAGTTAATATCTTAAATGTTACCGAAATGTTAGAGAGTTCCAAGAGTGAAGATCCTGTTCCTTCTACTTTACTGATAACTTTCGCTCTCCTATCCGATAGGGAATGGCTATTGAAGCTTTTTTTCAGGAAAAGGAATGTACCTTTTCGAGGTTTGTTAGTTAGGATTTATCCTGATTTGGCTAGAACTACTCAGAAGCGTAGAAAAGAATTTCTTTTGTTGCGCCCAGGTATTTTACAGTTGGGCGGTTTGTTTTTTCTTAAACATCCTTGTAAATGCTTAGTTAAGTTGCATTCAGTTTCCTATGTTTTTTACGAACCGTCCCAACTGTTAGCTTTCATTACTGCTAAACGTTTGGAGCCCTCGGTTGGAGACTCTCCAGCTATCTCATAAAGTGTATTCTAGTGTAGCATTTGCCCTTTTTCTTTTTTTTATCATCTTTGGTTAATGATGGTTTGGCTCCTCCACCTCCATTGTGGGCTAGGGTGGAAAACTTTTTTGTATTACTTGGTCTGGGTTTTCCAGTTGCTTCATGCTTTATTTCTTGGAGTTTTTCCTGTTTCTTCTTCAGGAATGTTTGTACTTTCTTGATATATAGTGAAATGTTGTAAAATATAAAATAAAAAAATAAAAAAAAAAAGTTCAGCATTGAAGGAGTTTTTCTGACCTGTGAGGATTTGTGCCCACATTCTGCAAAACAAGCCTTGACTGCGGAACTCAAGGACAAGCTGAGGTCTTTTCTCCTTAATATTTCTTCATAGGAATTTTATTAGTAAAGCTCGGATCCATATAATATTCATTCATAAGACTGGAGTAATCTCTGTGTTTGAATATAGTCTTTTGGAACAATAAAGAACATTGAGAGATTTTTAACAGGTTATTGTTATTTTTGTGAAATTACCTTTGCTCATACCATGACAGTCATGAACCTCATTCCTAAGCCAGGGTCTGTGGAGTATGATCTCAGTCTCTCAAACTCAATGCTAGCGCTCACCGTAGTGCTAGCATCATTCCAAAGAGAGCTTCCTTCTGGAGTTCATATGATGTAACTTGTTTAAGCAAAATGTCAAGATATGACTGGAAATTCATCTTAATCAGGTCTGTGGCTCCCTATACAATGGGAAATATTTTTGCATCTTTCTGCCACATTTTCTTGGTCTCTGACTGCATTTCCTGGTTTATGAAGATCTTCGCCCTCTCCCCATGATTCACACAATAATTCCTTGGAACTGACACCTCAATGCCATTCTGGTGTTTTTCTCATTACCGACTATGTCAGATTTCCATCATAACCATTTTCTTATCCATTAGAATCGGAATGCCCCAAAAGATCACAACCTCTTCATTTTCCATAATTCTCTTAGGGTCATGATCCCAGTGCTTTCCCATACAGCAATGTTGTAGTGCTTCCATAGCTTCTAATGGACGAGACATGTCATCTAGCTGGTCTTTTCCTTTTACTGCAGTTTTTCCTTCGGCTAAAAAGAACTGCTGCCAAAGCTGGAGTGGTGAGGGCTGGGTGGCCTCAGAGAAGAGTGGAGTGTTGGCCCCGCCTCCAATGCTGACATCATCAAAACCAATAAAAATATATTACTCTAATGGTACCTACTAAAACTCCAGAGACTACTTAATAAACTTTCATGTTTCAACACCAAAGAATGTGTGCAATTATTTTTGTAAAGCGGGTCTCAGTATATTAGGGAGCTTTGGCATTGACTGTTTTGCCATCAACTGCTCCTTTTTTACATCAATGACCCTTTTTCTGAAAAACTTTCATAAAAACCTGGTGTTATCAATCCAAGTATTTAGACATAAATTTCCCAATCATCGGCAATCAAATACATAAAGTCGGGTTTATCTTGATGTGTTTGGTCCCAACGCCAACACTCAGCGCTGTCGCTGATGCACGGTGTTTTTTGACATTCTGCAGAGAAAGGTTTATGGTTAATACATGCGAATGACAAATAACATAAAGAAGAGGCTTACAAGCCCCTGAAGAAACGAACATCAGTTCGTGAAACGCGACAGCGCTGAGTGTTGGCGTTGGGACCAAACACATCAAGAAATATGAAAGTTTAAGTTGAAATATGAAAGTTTATTAAGTAGTCTCTGGAGTTTTAGTAGGTACCATTAGAGTAATATATTTTTATTGGCTTAGCTGTAATATTACTCATAAGTCATAAGACCATATAAGATTGTGACATCATCAAAACGACACCCCTATCCCCAAGTGAAAAACGAGTCAGCCCAGGCAAGGGGAGGACAACCTGCCTGCTTGCCCTGCTGTGTGCTGCTATTTTTCCTTCTGCTAAAAAGAACTGATGATGGAGCTGGAGTGGTGAGGGCTGGGTGGCCTCAGAGGAGAGTGGGTGCTGGTCCCGCCCCCGATGCTGACAATGCCCCGAGTGAAAAACGAGTCAGCCCAGGTGGGCCCTGCCTGGCGGACAATGGCTAAGGGGCATGGCAAAGGGCCATGTCACTTAGCATGCCACTTGGAATGCCTTTGGGATGCTGTTGGAGTGTGTGGGAGTTGGGGTGGGGTAGAGATTGAGCACTGTGTGTGCGTGAAAGGAGAACTATTAAGGACCAGATATTGATTTGCGATGGCTATGTGCCTCTAAGGTGCATAGCCATTGCCATTGAACTTTAACCCTGGATATTAAATCCAGGACCATATATGGTCACCAGAATTGAATATCCGGGTCTGCCACATGCTGCATGACATGGAAGCTAAATGGGCAGTGGGTTGCTAACTGGGCAGTGTTTCAGTATCACCACCGCCCACTTAGGAATGGGTATCACCTCTGCTCTGCTCCGCCTGGAATGCCCACAACATACCCTGATTCTATACAGATAGCATCAGGGTGTGTAGTGATGGAGCCAGTGGATATTCATTGGCGCTGTGTTAGCGCCAATGAATATCCCTTTATAGCAGCATTTACATAGTTTACAGGTTTTTTAAATAAGTAAATGCCTTTGAATATTGGACCCTATGTGTTTTGCAAAGGTGGGAGTTGTGTGTGGGATTGAGGTGGTTGGGGGAGGGGGAGTTACAGAGGGGAAGGTAAAAAAATGTAGGGAGAGTCATTGGAGGATATTGAGGACATGGACAAGACAGGTGGGGGTTGTGTTTTGGGGAGGAGAGAGGTGTGTGGCGTATATGTTAGTTAATGCCTGCTCGGCCAGGAATAAATGGCATATCTTACATGATTTGATTGGAGATAGAGGAATGGATCTGTTATTTATTATGGACTTGGTTCGCCGAGGTGGGGGGGGTGGCGAGTTCACTTATCTGTCCGAAGGCTTATGGTTGTTTTCAGGTTGCGAGGAAGGGTAAACATGGGGGCGAGTGGCAGTGATCTTTCACAAACGCTGGACTTTAGTACAACATGAGTGGGAGGGCCCTAAGGTGTTGTGAGGGGATTTGGGTGGAATTGAGAAGAGAATAGATGTTGGGTTTTCTGTTGTATTGTGCTCTGGGTTTCTCTCAGAAAGGAGGTGGGGGATAAGATTGCCAAGATTAGGCTGGATTTTGGGGAATTGCTTGTGTTAGGGGATTTTAATAGTGGGGGGGGGGGGCGCACCAGATGGGTATTTATTTATTTAACAGGTTTTTATATCGTCTTTCTACAAGTTAAGACAGTTTACAAGTAACTCAGTGTGATAACAGGAAACACATCACACAGGGACGCACATTAAAGCAAACATATCGAACACATTATAGCTGAAGCTATTGACACATTCTCCTAAATGCTGGTGAACTATGTACATATTATGATGAAGTGATATAAACCGCATAATACCAAAGGTGAGTATTATGTGCATGGAGTTGATGTGCAGATTATTTGTCTTTTATTGCTGGGCCATAGTATTCTGTGAATAAGAGGGCTTTCAAGCATTTTCTGAAGTCTTGCAATAGCTGAATCTCTCTTATTTGTGGAGGAAGTGAGTTCCATAATGCAGGGGCATATAGCGAAAAGACCCTGTTGTTTGGCTATATTTTGGTCTTTCTGTTCGTATGCTTAGTGTGTTGGACATGCTCTGTCTTGTGGGTCTATTGCCACTGCGGGTTGAGATTAAGACGTGGAGATTGAGAGCTGAGATGTTGTGAATGATTTTATGTGTGTTGATAAGGACCTAATGTTTGATTCTTTGTGATATGGGCAGCTAGTGAAGTTGTTTAAGGAGTGGCGTGATATGGGATTGATGAGATTGTCCCAGGATAATCCTTGCAGTGGTGTTCTGTGCTAGCTGCAGTGGGTATAATGAGGTCTTTGGGATGCCGTGATATATTGAATTGCCATAATCGAGCAGTGGTGTTATTACAGCTTGACATACAGAGCAGAAGTTGGTTGATGAGAGGAGTGGGCATAGATTCTTTATTATTTGTAGTTTGTAATATATTGCAGATGTTGTGTGGTTTATGTGTGGCAGGAGAGTGAGCTGTTGGTCCAGTGTTATGCCAAGGTATTTAATCTCAGTTTTGACTTTGATTTGGATGTTGTCCAGTGTAATTATTGGTGATAGCGTGAAGTTCTGGACTCTTGTGATGTGGAGTAGTTCAGTTTTGTTATGTTTTTTGTTAAGGTTGTGTGCATGGAACCATTTAGACATTGCTGTGAAGTAGTTGTTGAGTTTTGTGTAATCAGGAGCATTTGTGGTGAACAGAGTAAAAAGCATGATGTCATCTGCATAGATTAGGCAGCTTATGCCAAAGCTCTCGATCACATCACATATTGGTTGCATGTAGATGTTGAAAAGAATGAAGAAGAAAGGGAAGGATATGCTTGATCCTATTTTTATTCATTGAATGTGTTTGGATATTTAAGAGTGGAACCATTTCAAGGTGGTACCTCATATTCTGATTTGCTGTAGCCTGTTTAGGAGTAGCTGATGAGAGATTGAATCAAATGCTGCAGAGATATCTATGAATAGTAGTATGAATCATTTTCTGTGCCTATGATTAAGGTGTTGATGAGGTAGGTGAAGAGGGTTTCAATTCTGAACCCTTGCTGCTGCATGTCTAGTGGTGCGTATTCATCCAGATGTTCCTGAAGCTGTGATTGAACTGCCTTTTCAATGATTTTGGCTATGAATGGGATATTGGATATAGGTCTGTAAGATGTTGGGTTTGTTGGATGGAGGGTGGACATCTTGAGTATGGGTCATATGGAGGATTGTTTGAGATCAGGTGGAAGGTTTCCAAGTTTTAGGGAGTTATTGACCATGGTAAGTATGAAGGGTATGAGGAGGTTTCTTGCTGCTTTGACCCAAGACATTGGACAAGGGTTGAGAGATTAGGTGGTGGTATTTAGAGTGGATATAATATTATCTAGTTGGTTGGTGCTGATGGGATTGAACGATGTCCATTGGTTGATGTTTTCATTCTGAGTGTCTATATATCAATGGTCTATTTTACTGTCTGATGCATTTTTGATATTTGCTTGTAGGTGAAGTGCCATGAGGTGTGGACTGAGAGCTTTATCTAAAGGCTTTGTGAGGATTTTTGTGATGGAGTTAGCTATATCAAGTAGCTCTCTTAGTTTGTTGATTGCTTTTTTGATGAGGTTTGAGTAGTAGTCATTTTTGGCTATGTTGGTGATGATGTAGTATTTGCTTAGCTCTTGCATGTAGTTTCCTGTGTTTTTTTGTCCGAGTTGCGTCTCCAATTATCACAAAGTGGCGTAGTTCACTTTTCAGCTGTTTCAATTCTGATGAATACCAGGGCACAATTCTGTTGCGTTTGAAAGACTGGGTTGTTGTTGTGGTTTGGCTGGCATCTGCCATTGTTGAATTCCAGTCTTTATGAGAGTATCTATGTCATCAGAGAGATTGTGGTCTGTCAGTTGGGGTACAATTTTGCAGGTGAAGTCCTGTACATCTATTGATAGGAACTTTCTCCTGGTGGGTTCGTGTTCTGTTCTCCTTGTCAATCTGTGTTGATGAGGTAATTTGAATGTTATCAGGTGATGGTCTGACAATGGCACAGGTGTGATGTATGGTTGTGGTGGTTTCAAGTCATTGTTTGTTATGTTTAGGATAAATATAAGGTCTAGCATGCCTCCTTTGTTGTGTGTGTAATTTTTGATGACTTGTGAAAATTGTGTCGCTCATGACTTCTATGAATGCTGATGATTGATGTTTGGTAATGGAGACCAGGTTGCCAACAATAGGAAAGTGTTTTGTTTGGTAGAGTGTGTGCAGACAACATCCATAATGTTTGATAACTCATTAGGGTTGGGTGCAGGAGTTCTCTAGGCTAGCCAAGGTCCAGGATATGTATAGATAAGGTGTCAACTTCACTGAAGCTTAGCTGTTTGTTGGTGAGTATACATATCCTCCGCCTCTTCCAGATATTCTCGGGCAGTTATGGATGTTGTGTATATCAGTGTCTAGTTGGTTTAAGAGAACATTGTCTATTTGTGATCTACAATGTGGTCATGTATTGTTTGTAGTTTGCAGTGAGCTGATCTGGCATTGATTAAGGCACATGTTATTTCTTTGGTGTTGCTGGTGAAGTTTTGCAGTGAGGTTCTGTTGCTTATTAGTGAAATTCTGATGAGGTTGTTATGGTTAACGGATCTTAGAGGTTGTCAGTGGCCCCATTTGCATGTTTGCCTTAGATGCCTTGGGTTGTAAATTATGTGGACAGCATTGTGACAGGAGTAAGGGGTTGCTTTGCATCTTGAGAAGGAGTGTGGTAGGGCTAGGATGAGGAGCCATATGATCCATTGGTTCGTGGTTCCATGGTATGGATCTATTGCAGTCTTCTGCATTTGTTGAGCTGACTGAGTGTGAAAGATTCTCTGTTACTGTGTTTGCTGCTATGGTTCACTGTTTTTTATATTCTCTGCTGTAATGCTGTGTGTAGTTCAGGTCAGCTGTAGTAGAGTAGACTTTTGTCTTATTATTTGAAGTTGTTGGTTTAGCTAGTGTGTCATATGTTGTGTAGAATTAGCATGAAGCTTTACCTTGTGTCCAGAATATTATCAATTTTCATGCTACAGCTTTGTACATACCGCGTTTGGTGAAGCTGCATCTATCTCTGCTAGGGAGTTGTGGCTCATTGTTACTGCTATGTGGTTGGTTGGTTACAGCGTTTATGTTGCTATTGTCCTCATCCACAGTACCTAAGGGCCATGTCAAAGGGCCCACCAAACGTTGAGGCACTTGCAGCTTTTAATGCTGATTCTCCTGCATCTGCTAGGGCCCGGTCAACCTTGCGAAGGTGATCGGGGAGGGGCTTTCTCTCCTGCTCACCTCCCCAATGCTGATAAGGCTGCTGGAGTCTGGCCAGCATCTTACCACACCTGGAGGCACTTGCAGCTTTTAATGCTGACTTTCCTGCACCTGCTAGGGCACAATCGGTCTTATGGAAGTGATCGGGGAGGGGCTTTCTCTCCTGCTCACCTCCCCGACTGATTCAAAAAGGATAGTTTTTTTGGAATCAGTGTTATCAGTAGTTGGTGAAGGGGGGGGGGGGCACTCATCTGCAAAAGAATAGATTGGACTTGGTTTTCTCCCCAGAGGGTGTTGGGTATGATGGTAGTGGATGGGGTGGAGGTTCCCTAGTCTGATCATTTCTGGTGCTCTTTCAGTTTGTTTGGTGAGAAGGGAGGTGGGGGTCCCAATGAGTAGAAAATGGGTGAGGGGGAAGATAGAGGGGGGTTGTTATGTGAAAAGGTGTTAAGTAGAAGGTGAGCTGGGTGTGAAGGGTATGTTGGGGAACAAGTGGGTGTTTGGATAGAGGCAATGCAGTGAGCATTGCAGAAGTTGGCCCCGCAAAAGTTGTTAGGGATGAGGGAGGTGAGGGTTAAAAACAAGGGGTGGTTCTCATGTGTATTTTTGTGGGGTGAAGAAGGAACTGTATAGGCTGGAGAGGCAATAGAGGAGGTCAGATTTGGAAGGGGATTGGGTTATTTCAAAGAGGAAAGCTAATGTCTATCAGAGGATGGAAGTGGTAGGTACAGGCTCCGAGAACTGTTTAGGATGGCTAACCAAATGTTGGGAGGGGTGGTTGGGAGGAATCTGGATGTAGAAACAGTAGCAGAGTTTTTTGTGAGTAAGATTGAGAGGCTGAGGGTGGGAAGGGTAGTGAAGAGGAAAGGGAGTGGGGGTTGGGATGTGCAGGTGTGAGGGGGATGTGAGGTTTTTGTGGAGGTTACCCAAGAGCAGGTAAGGGAGACTCTGGGAGGATTGCATTTTTCCAGGATGTATTTGGATCCTCTCCCAGATAGTTTATTAAGAGAAGGGATGGAAGAAGTGGTAGGTTGGCTGGCTGATCTTGTGAGCACCTCATTGAATCAGGGAATATTTATTTATTTATTTAATGTCTCTTCTATACCGTGCTATTCATATCAGTGCGGTGTACATTTAACAAAACCTTATACAATGCTTTTGGGGCTGCATTGTATTTACATTAAACAGGAACTATAACTTGGACATAACTGGGGTAACTTTCTACAAATTATTTACATTAATAAATGTACTGTACACACTGAAATATATCCAGAATATATCCAGAGGTACTCAAGGAGGCCATGGTGATTCCAATTCTGAAGAAGGGACAGAATTTGTCTTGTGAGAATTTAAGGCCTAAATCTTCTCTGATGTGCCTTGCTAAATTGATGTATTGGATCAATTGGAAGGCTATTTGGAAATTAGCCATTGGTTAGATTAGGGGCAGGTGGACTTCTGGAAGGGGTCAGGAACTGAAGCATTACTGGCAGTGGTGATGAATATATTGGGACAAGCCAGGGATGGGGAGAAGGCAGCAACAGTGATTGCCCTGAATCTGTTAATGGAGTTTGACTTAGTAGAGTGGGATATCCTTTTGGAGAGATGTCAAAACATGGGGAGTGGGGGTAGTGTTCTCAAGTGGTTAGCTCCTTTTCTAATGGCCATCGGTTTCGGGTATGGTGGGGTGAGAGGAAGTCTAAGGTATGCCAGTGGCACTTTGGGGTTCCATTAGGGTCAGCGCTCTCCCTGCGTCTTTTTGATATCTTCATGAGTCCCTTGGGGAGGATAGTATGGAAGTATTTTCTTTTTGCAGATGACATCCAGTTGGTAGTGATGTCAGACTGTGCATTGGAAGCTACTATTGAGAAGGTGAATGGAGGTTTGTGGGTGGTTGCAGACTAATGGTTTGGTCCTGAACACTCAGAAATTGGAAGTGTTGGAATTTGGAAGTCAGGAAGAAGGGAATGTACAGGTTTGGCCTGAGGTAGCAGGTGTAAGGCTACCTTGCATGAAGGAAATTTGGAATCTGGGAGTGAGGATGGATATTGGTTTGGATTTTCATTCCTAGGTTCCGAATGTGGTGAAAGTGGCATATGGAAAGTTGTGTTGGTGCGACAACCACATACCTTCCTGGATGTGGGGGCATTGCGCCTATTGATCCAGATTTTGGTACAGTTCATGCTCCATTATTGCAGCATTCTGTATATTGGACTGCTAAAGTACCTTTCATGGAAGTTGCATACGGTACAAAATGATGAGATTGCATGTGTGATTTTGTGGCGTAGTCATAGGGGGCCCATGGTAGATGTATTGTGTCAACCCAGTAGAGTAGTGGTGTGTGTTTAAATTTCTTCTGGTGAACTTTAAGGTTCTTAGAGATCAGGGACTGGGCTATCTGGAGGAGGTGTTGAAATGGTACCGACCAGGTTGGATGCTACCATCAAGCCAAAGCCACTTTTTAGTGGTTCTTGGTCTGCAGTGTGTATGGTTGAAGAAATGGCAAGAAAGGTGTTTTGTAGTGGCTGCCCCATTTGGTGGAACAGATTATCGGTTTCTTTGTGGCAGGAGGAAGATTTATTGGCATTCTGTTTCCTCAGTCTGGGTAAGGGGACAAGGGAGTAAAAAGTACCTCTTCGTATATATATGTAAACCGCTCTGATGCGCATAGTAAAGGGCGGTATATCAAGTGCCTAAACCATAAACCATAAAGCATGCGGCAGGGCTGATACATGACAGGCAGGCAGGCAGGAAATCAGGTAGCATTATAGGGGGAGGTAAGGGGCTTTTACTTTTGCTATGTTAGATTTCCTTTGGGGGGTTTTAATTGTGCACTGCCTTGAATACCTTAGGACATATGGCAATGATACAGATATTTAAAAATAAATAAGTAAAGCCTTTCTGCAATCCGAACTTCATAGCCAGCTATGAGATGAGTAACTGTTTGCAGCTATTTCTTACAGAAACTACATATGCCTGTTACTAGGCATGCTGTGACTCATCTCATTCGTAATCTATGGTCCAGGGCTTCAACTATCAGCCCCTCATCTTTGAGTATCAATTCGCCTCTCCTTAACAATTCATGTGTCCTGGTTTCATTCACATATAGTTCTTGGAGTAACCCTTTGTATTTCCCACTGTAAGCGGGCATGTGTCATATGGAGGAGTAGACTAATGGTTAGGGTACTAGCTTGGTAACCAAAAGGCCAGTGTTGGATTCTACTGGCACCCCTTGTGGCAAATCACTTAACCCTCCATTTCCTCAGAAGAAAGGCCTGACAATCTACTTCCTGTCCCACTGCCAAGAAAACCCAGGAGCTGCTGGATTTCCAGGAGTCAGCATCGACTCACTGGCTCATGTTGTATTGGGCACACGCCACTGTTTTTTTCTTCTTCTGATCTAATCTTTTAAAGACTTTTGTTTGACAAATTCTGTTGTTTCTTGGCAAGATCTAATAACTAAGAGGACTATTAAAGCTCAAATGCATAATGTAATATATATTCTAATGTGTCCGAGCCCTTTAATATACTGTATGTGGGCTCTACAAGGAGGAAAGTCAAAGTTCAACTACTGGAACATAAAATCATAGCTACTCGTAATTGTACTGCACTGATAGTATTTAACTATTAAACTTTGTCCTATTACTTTCATGAAATCAAACGGCGGATTATTGACCGTCTGCCCGACTTCACATGGAGGGGACTTAGACACTCTTTTGAATAAACGTCAGCAAATCTGGATCTTCATACTACGAACAGCTCAACTGAAGGGACTGAACAGTGATTTGAGGTCAAGTGTTTCAGCTGTCAGATTAAAACGGGGCTTTATAGACCCTCATTTTCAAGTTGAAGACACTGGAAAGTATGGATAAGATGAGAAGGGACCTAGTGAATCTTATAGAATTTGGCAGCTAGGATTTAATACCAAAAAGCACAGGACCCTAGATTTGGGCTTCAAAAACCCAAGAGAGTGATAGAGTAAAGGGTGTAAAGTATTTCTGTCAATGAAAGGAGCGCAGGACCTGGGGGTGATTTTATATGATGATCTTAAGGTAGAGAAGGCAAAGGAAAAAAATCATAAAAATACTTTTGTGCATAGGGAGAGGAATGGCCAATAGGAAAAAGTAATAGATAGTGCCTCTGTTTAAGCCTCTGGTGAGATGTCGTAAGATGTTAGTATGTAAACTACGGAAAAGGGCAAGAGAGGGGAGGTACAATAGAAACATTTAACTATCTCTATGGTATAAATCCACAGGATGTTCCAAAATGAGAAGTCATCAGATGAAGGTCGACTGGAGTATTCCAAGGAAATATTTCTTTATAGAAAGGGTACTGGATGTGTGGAATGCCCCCCCCCCCTCTCCCAGAGGAGGTGGTAGAGATGAGGACAGCATCTGAATTCAGGAAGGTATGGGACAAGCACAGAGGATCTCTAAGGGAGAGGAAGAGATTGTAGTGCTTAATAGTATGAGTAGGCAGACTGGATGATAAGAAATTCTATCCTGTGTATATAGGTTCTTTGCATGTTACAAATATGTACAAAGTTTCCCTAAGTTAAAATCCCAGTTGTATTCTCATGTTATATGTAAACTCACCACAGTCTGTTGATTGCAATGAGTATTCCTGTTTAATGTAAACCGCGCTGATGAAAAAGAGTGCGGTATAAAAGAAATATAAATAAATACATAAATAAAATAAACTGTAAAGTTTTTATTTGTTATTATATTCTGTGTTTCTATGTTTCTATTACTATCAAGGTATTTGCAAAACTAACCAATTTAGAGACAGTGGGTGGGGGGGGGGGTATTCAAAGGCATTTACATGGTTTCAGGCTTGTACCTAGCCCTGTGCAAATGGTGCGGCCGCACAAGGCGCAAAGGCTTAAAGGGCGCAATTTAGCTGTCTGCCGTTGCCTGCCGCCGCCACATTTTCTTCTCTCAGCAGCGGCAGGCAATGACAGACAGTTAAAACGCACCCCTTAAGCCTTCTTGCCGGCATGCTAATCAGATCTGTCTTGCAGGGAAGGACAGATCTGCTTAGCATGCCAGCGACTTGCACATCGGGCGTGCCTCTTATTTATTTATTTATTTAGCTGTATTTATATCCCGCTTTTCACCGGGTCAAAGCGGTCAATTGGGAGATACATTTAACATGAGGGGATATGACACACATACGCTAATACTTACAGGGAAGGGGGGCACGCGCCCGATGTGCAAGTCACAAAGGGCGCAATTTACACTCGGTATGGCCCTGCAAACCCTGTAAATGCTGATCTGTGGGATCTTCAGCGGCACTAACATGATTATTGCTGCTCAATATCCCCGGGCGCCGCCACTACATGCCCTGATCTTAACCAATTCGAATCAGGGCATGCTGGGGGCATTCTGGGGTGGCAGCCATCCCTAAACGGACAGTGCTGATAATCAGTGACACAGCAAAAGAGAAACATGAGCCTAATTATCACTGCTGAATCTAACCAGGCAGTGGCTAAATGGTTAGCTCTGTGGCAGTCCAGGTAACTCGGAAATTGAAAGCCATAGCCAAGGTGCAGCCAGTTAAGACATGAAGGCAGTGTCACTTACATGTACACATGACAGATTTTGCAAAATTGCACATCCCAAGAAATCATGGTGCATAACTCTTATGTTTTTGCTTTTCCGGGCGGTTTTCGATACACCGCAGAGATAAACAGAATTCCCCCTTTCCCCCTCCCTATAAGCTGCCATTCAAAGCCCAGGTGACACTTACATGTGACTCAAAGCAGGTGCAAATGCCAACACTGACATCTTCCCAGGTACACAAGTATTGTTGTTGTAAAATACACATTACACATATATACATCAAGGGTCCCCCCGCAACATGTCTCCTTGAAAGCTGTGCATGCCCCTGGCATATGCATATTCATAGGGTCTGCTCTAAAACTGTGACTCCTACTGTAGCCCAGTTTACACATATAAACTGCCTTTTTTATGTGAGTTACACCTTCTAAAATCTCCTCCTTTATTTATTATTTGTTTAGGATTGCATAGTCAATAGAATATTAAGTGTTGTTGAGTCGATATCAGTTCATGGCAAACCTTGTGGATAGTTGCCCTAAAATGGGTTCGATACTGACATATGTTTTAGTTTTAAAATGTTTCTAAAACATTTGCTGTGCACTACCCCTTTCCCAGAAGAGAAAGATATAGGATTCTCTCTATATAAAACAGTCGTCAAGGGACACAAGCAGATCAGGATTTCACGATATTCCTGATAAAGGTGCCTGAGATAGATTTTACAAACAGCAGAGGTACTACTTGTTCATATTTATCTTCTGCATTTTTGTTAAGGATATCTCGAAAAGCTAATCTGTTTGTGGCCCTCGAGAACTGAACTTGTGCACCCCTGATATATGGTGACAATGACAAAACTGCCTTGCTGTGAAATCCAGTATCCCTAAATTGTTATTAGAGCAATATATAATAAAAAAAGAAAAGGTTGATGGGTCAATATTTAAACACTGCGGTTTGTGCTCTTTTAAATATTTAGCACTGCTATCTTGATAGTGAATATCAGGATTCAATGTGGTGATTTTCAGCCCATTGCCCATTCGTAGCCCAAGAGAGCTTTTTTGCTGCCCTAAGTTATGTGGATGGTTATTTGGATAGGGCCACTGAACATCACATCCATGGCATTTATCCACCTAACCAGCTAAGTGTCACTGAATATTGGGTTCTGAATTTCTAAGGGCAGGAGAAAGCTACCAGACACACATAAAACTTTAACACAAATTCATAAAAGTTTCTGTTCTGAGGATGCTGTCACTCCTTGCGTGGTTCCCTCTCCAGGGTCCTTTAATTAAATAAGCTGCAGCTCCAGATTGAAGGGAGGTTGGCGCTAAGCACGAACACATTCGCAAACACTGCAAGACAAGAGCAGACAGGACAGGAGCCCCCAGAGATGCTGAAGAATTAAGGACACAGACGGCCTTAACAAATCTCACTGTTGTGCCCATCCCGCGTCTTTGTTAATTAGTTAAATACCCTGAAAATATCTCCTCTGCTTCCTGCAGTCTCCCCTGTGACCCCTTAAAAACACAATCCTCTCTGTGCGCAAGCTGGCTCTCTTCTGAAGGGGCTATTTGTTTGGTGCTGGGAGCAGAATATATCCTGCTTTATTAGCCTGCCGCTACTTTTTTCTACGTTCAAAAGTCGGCCATTGCTTAAAGACTAATGAGGGAGAGCCATCGCTTACTGACATACTGACATACAGTAAAATAATTTCCTAATTAAGTCATCACCGCAAGAAAATAGAAAATTCATGAAATATGCATGTGTGCTTAATCTGTGCCTCGTCCAAGGCTTGGCTTGTCTGTTCTGATTTGAATTTGCATGAGGGCAGGTATTGTGTTACAAAGATACATACCCAAATGAGGCATTTCAACGTAGCTGCCAGGCAAGCTGCGCTTATTAAAATAGAAAAGTTCATTTTTTAAAATGCCCCTGAAATGTATTTAGGGGATGGAGAGTGATTTGGGATAATATATTTCCTGCATGTTGAAAAGCGTGCGTGCATTTTGTCTCTCTCTCTCTCTCTCTCTAGCTCTCTTTTTTTTCATATTATTTACAGTCCGCTGTCAGAGGAGTGAGAATTTCCATTGCTATCTTGGGTGCTGTAACATACTGAGAAGCAGGAGGGCTTACAGAAATGTCAAGCTGGAATGCCCAAATTTATTACCAAGTGTTACAGTTGAAAACGATTCTCGAGCACTGAAGTATTTCCATTTTTCCAGCTATTTACTTTTGCAAAGAATTACTTTTTGCTTAGAAATTTCTGGTTGCAAATCTGCATGCTTATCTTGAACAACAACAGAAAAAAAAAAACCCTGGGTATGCAAATCCGGTGGGAAATGGATGGCACATGATTACAGCGATAGAGTCTATACGGTAGGTTACCAGTTCAGATTCAGATGACATCAGTAATGGCTATAAATTATTACCACCTGAAAGAAGTTCTGCTACCTATATGCAATGAGATTTAGGGCAGTTTTCAATAGCAGCGTATCCACTTCACTGGAAAGAAAATATTTTATTGAGCTCCAACCCAGCTCTAATCTCTTCTTGGTCCGCATTTTAACAGAAGCTCACATTCTGTTGGTGCGTGAAATAGAGAGCTCTATCAAGATGTCCTGGGAATGGGATCTATTTATTTATTTTTTTAAATATGAAGACTGCTTTACTGCCTCAAGAGAAATACCTAAAACAGTGCACAAAAAGAAATAGAAAATAAATTCACAGAAAAAATTAAAACAACACAATTTATTTATTTTATTTTTTTATTTAACATTTTTTATATACCGCCTTTCATAATCTCAAAGCGGTTTACATAGAACAAAACTTTGTTTACATAGAACGTTTTCAAAACTATATACAGGTTTACATCAAACGGCATTTGGTTTACATAGAACTTTTCAAACTATATATAGCAGTGTTTACTGTATTTACATTTAACTATTTACATAAGTTTGTGCTCTGCTTGGTGCCTAGGCTTCAGTCTGTGAGGTGGAGTATAGTAGTATTCAGTAAATAGGTGTGTTTTCAAGAGCTTCCTGAAGGTAGAAACATCTGTGGTGGCTCTCAGGTGGTGGAGGAGGGAATTCCAGAGTGAGGGGGGTGTAGAGTTTGAAGGCTCTCTTTAGCATATTATGGGATATTCCTGTGTGGGATGTGGAGCTTGCAAGTGAGTTTTGATGCTGTGTTCTTCGTGATCTGTTGTCAGGGGTTTTTCGGATTAGTTCATTTAGGCAACCAGCAGATTGGTTATTTTGAATTTTGAATGCTAGCATTATGTTTTTATATTTTATTCTGGAGATGATGGGGAGCCAATGGAGGGATTCGAGGATTGGGGTGATGTGGTCATGTTTACTGGATCTTGTGATTAGGCGAGCTGCTGCATTCTGGGCTAGCTGTAGGGCATGGATTGAGCTCTTTGGAAGGCCGTGTAGAATTAGGTTACAGTAATCGAGGAATGGTGTGATGAGCGCTTGACACACAGTTTGGAAATGGTTCTGCTCAAGCAGGGGACGTAGGTTTTGCAAGTATTTCATCTTGTAGCATATTTTGGAGGTGGTCTTGCTGATTTGAGCCTGAAGATTGAGTCTTTGGTTGAGGTGGATTCCTAGGTATTTTACCTCGTTTTTTACAGGGATTAATCTGGTTCCGATTATTATGCTGTCTGGGGGTTCGAATGAGAAGTTCTTTGTGATGATAAGGGCTTCCAATTTTTTGTAGTTGATCTCAAGATTCCTTAATGTTAACCATTCGGTTATTGCTGTCATACAGGATGAGATGATGGCGTAGTCAGGGGTTTTTGTGTCTAGAGTGGTGTAGATCATTAGGTCTTCCACATATAGGTGGTAGTGAATGTTATAGGTTTGTAGTATTTTGCAAACTGGTTGTAGGTACAGGTTGAAGAGTAAAGCTGAGAGGGATGACCCTTGGGGAAGGCCTTGTTTTGGGGAGAAGGATCTCGATGCGTTGTGATTTATCTTGACTCGGGATTGTCTGTCTGTAAGGTAAGAGTGGAACCAAGCCAGGGGTGTGCCACTTACTCCTATTTCGGTTAGCCTATCTAGTAGTGTGTGGTGATTTATTGAGTCGAAGGCAGCTGTCATGTTGATAAAGATGAGGACAAAGCCTTTCGTGATGTCTTCGATTCATTTTATTAATCTGTTTAGAAGGGAAGTCAGCAGTGTCTCGACTCCGTGGTTCTCTCGGAACCCGTGTTGTTGTGGGTCGAGTGGGGCAGTAGTGTCTACATGGTCTTCAAGCTGGTGTTGTACGGTTTTCCCAATCAGCTTGGATAATAAGGGGATGCTGGATATGGGTCGATAAGAAGCAGGAGAGGTTGAGTCAGAGGTGTTGTTTTTCAGTAGTTGTCTGATGGATTTATTTATTTATTTATTTAACATTTCTTATATACTGTGCTCTTTGTCATCAGTGCGGTTTACATTGAAACAATATAACACTTGGCCAATTAAATTTGGCCATCGTTTACATAGAACAGGGATTTAACATGGAGGTAAACTTGGGGAAACTATATACATTCTAGTACATTAGATATTGGAGATAAATTTGCTGTAGGTTTTTGCAATCATATGGCAGTGGTTTGAGATTGTGAGGGTGGGAGAGGGTGAAGGGGGTAGATATCTAGATATGTAAAATGCATGAGAAGAAGGTGATGTTTGAGGACTTTTCTGAACAGCCTAAGGTCCCTGATTGCTCTAATGCTGGGAGGGAGTTTGTTCCAAGTTTTCAGGGAAGGAGTCGTAGTTCCCTGTGAAAGAGAGGAGTTAATTATCTTGCAAAGTGTTGGGGCTAGCTCTTGTGCCATTTCCTTTATCTATGGGGTTGGGCATGGATCCAGCGGTGAAATGGAGGTGTTCAGGGATTTGAGCAAGTTAATGCAGTGGCTTTTTGTGACTTGGTAGAAAGAGGTTCAGTTATTATTTTGGATTTGGTTAGAAGAAGGTGTTGAGGGTTGGTTAGGAGAAGGTTGTGGTTGTGCTAGCTTGCCGTGAAGGTATGAGGTGTAAGTCTCTGGTGTCAGGTCGTTGGAGTCCTGGCTTTGTGGAGTACTGGAGAGTGCCTTCATGATGGTGAATAGCTCTCTTGGGCGATTTAAGGAGGCCATTATGAGGTTTGTGTGGTGTTGTCTCTTGTGAGTGGATATTAACTCATTGTATTCTTGCTGGTTTTTCAGAAGGTCACATTGGACCTTTCAGATCACCAAAAAATGATACATCTGCCCCTTGATCCAATGCAGCAGATGTGGCTTTAGTTTAGGAGCCCTGGCATAGAGGTCAACAGTCCAGCATCTCCTTTATCCCCCCCCCCCCTCCCCAACAATGGTCCAACATCTATCAGTTTTATAGTTACAGTTTTGTTGAACTTGATAAACTGCCTATAGAGAGGCAACTAGGTGGTTACATAAAATTAGAAACAAAGTTTGAAAATTGAACAGAATCAATAGACAAAAAGACACAAACAGAAGATGAAGAGGGGGATGGAGGGCCTAGGTTACATAGTGATGAAGAGTATTACAAATCAATAAACGAGGGGCATGAGAGGAGGGGTGGAAAGATAAAAGGCGTAGATCAACCAGACAAACTAGACAAATCCAGTCAGATGGCTGGAGCTGCTAGGAAAAGGCTGGAGGAAGAGAGAGGAATGAGAAAAGTGAAGCAAGGTATCAGGGGGGCGCAGATGTAGGAAAGGTCAAAGCAGAAAGGTGAGTCTTAAGCTGGGATTTAAAGCAGGTAAAAGAGAACTGAGAGTGGAGCATGTAAGGAAGAGAGGAAGAAAGTGCTATGGAAGAGCGTACGGTGCACAAACCAGGGACCTCGAGAATACTCTGGGAAGCAGAGCGCAGGGCATGTTGAGAGATATAAGTGGACAGCATCCCACCCCCATGGTCCAGCATCTTCCTCTCCCTCCTGCCATCATTGTCTCATCTTACTAGGCGAGCAACAGCAGCAGCAAATAAAGAAATTCTACTTCACGTGGCACAAACTATTACCCCTCTTTCTTCCCTCTGCTCCCCCATGTGGTCTATCATCTGACCTTCTCACACCAATGGTCCAGCACCTCCCCTCCCCTCATGGTCCCTCTTTCCTTCTCTCTTCCACCCTCCCCCCCCCCCCGAGTAGTCAGCATTTCAACTTTCCCATATACCACTGCCGCCCCCTCCTTATGGCAGCAATTTAAAAAAACTGTCTAGGTCTTTCATAGTCTTTCTGCCACAAGCAATTCTTTGACGGGTTGTCATTTTATTATTGATTATGGATCCAAGCAGATTACAGTTGTCTATTTTTAGTCCATGAAGGATGGAATTATTGATTTTACCTGTTGTTCTGCACATAAATTGAATAGGTAGGGGAAAACTATGAAGCCCCGTTGTACACCTTTGCTGATTTTAGCCATTTTGTTTCTCCTTGTTCCATTTGAACTGTTACTTTTTGATTAATGAAAGGTTGTGCATGAGAAGATCAGGTGTTTTGGTATACTCATGCTTCTTAATGTGGCCAGAGGTTTTCATCATGTACACAATCAAAGGCCTTGAAGCAGTCAATGAAACAAATTATTTTGGTATTCTTTTGTCTTTTCAAGGATCCATCTCACATCCACAATGATCCTTGCCCTTTCCTGAATCCTGCTTGTACTTCGGGCAGTTCTTATTGCAGATATGATTGCATTCACCACTGAATGATCCTGAGTAGAATCTTGCTGGTATATAAGTCAGAGTGATTGTATGAGAATTTCCACAGTCAATCAGATCACCTTTCTTCAGTATTGGTGTGAAAACAGATCTTTTCCACTTGGTTGGCCATGATGTTGTCTTCCAAACTTCCTGGAAGAGTCCTTGCAGCTGCATCTGATTGCTGTAAAGCTTCAGTGAGAATGCCATCAATGTCTGGTGCTTATTCTTTGATAATGCTTTCAATGCTGCTTCAACATCTTCTTTTATCATCAACAGTTCCCAGTCAAAAGGTACATGTTGATTTGCTTGACCTTTATGGTATAATGACTCAGTATATTCATTCTACCTTTCCTTGATCTTCTCAGCATCATCAACATGGATGTTTGGGCAGCTTCTAGCATTCCAAATGTAAGCTGGAATTTTCTCGTTAGCTCTCAAAGCTTTAGGAAAACCAATTTTCTCCTTCCTCTAATATTTTCTGATTCTATTTCCTTGCTTGTATCATTGTGGTACTTCTCTTGTCTTGTCTTGCTGCACATTGGAATCTCTGTTAAGCTCCATAACTAGCTCTTTTTCTCCTCTAGCATTAGTCTCTCTGCATTACTGAGCAATTTGAAGAGTTTCAGTCATCCATTTTGGCTATTTTATTTTTTAAGTTTTTGCAGATACTTTCACTTTCTTCAAGCACAGCTTTCTTGACATCATACTATAACTCTGCTGATAGCATTTAAAAAAATGCTGACTATGATTGCTGAATATTGGGCCATGCATTTATAAAAATGGACTAGACATTCTTGATTAATTTATCGAAGAAAATACTAAAAATCTGCAGTATGTAATTTTGTGTTTGTTTCCTCATAATTATGCCATCTGCCAGACATTTGATTAACTATATATGAAGGTCCATTTTACATAGCAAGTTGAGATGAGAATTGAGAGGTCCAGCTTGATTCATCTTGGTAATACAGTGAAACTATCCCTAGGGGTTGATTGGTGCTATTTTGAACCAAGCACCCAATGGGCAATGAGTGAGAGGAGATCACTCATATCCCCCACTATATACCAGGGAGACCTCCAGTAAGAAACAGATGAGGGTCAAGGGGTGAAGTGTCCATAGGGATGGGGTCTGCTTTATTACAGGAGTACAGGGGGTACAAATGATGCCAAGGTGCAGAGTTGTTCAGGGGATACTATTGATGGCAGGAAGATGTTGAGATGATGTTGGGGGTTTCAAGGGAGTCTGCAAGTAGAGGGGCAGGATTTCCATCTGCCTGTGCACCTGTTCCATAAAGCTGGCATTTATGCCTTAGGTCATGTGCAAGAGCCAACATGGACATGTTTTATTCTACACATGTATTCTCCTTGTAAAATGGAAAATGTTGTTGTTGTTGTTAAGTGACGTCGCGTCGGAGTCGACTCATGGCGACCCTCTGGATAGCTATCCTAAATTGTGTTTGGTCTTCAGTCAGGCAGCTCATTGTTGACAGACTGGTACCCGTAGCTGCTGTTATTGTATCGATCCATCTCATTGCTGGCCTTCCTCTTTTGCGTTGACCTTCTATCTTGCCAAGCATGATGTCTTTCTCTAATGATCTCTCTCTTCGCATGATGTGTCCAAAGTATGAAGTCGAAGTCTTGTCATCTGAGCTTCTAAAGAAAGCTTAGGTTTGATCTCCTCTAGTACCGACTGGTTTGTTCTTCAGGCAGTCCATGGTATACCCAGTATTTGCCACCAGCACCATAATTCAAAGGCATCGATTTTCTGCCTATCTTTTTCACTGTCCAGCTTTCACATCCATATGATTTTATTGAAAATACCATGGCTTGAACAAATAGAATCTTTGTATGGAGAGAGACATCGCTACTCTTGAGAATCTTATCTAGGTCTTTCATAGCCATTCTGCCAAGAGCAATGCATCGTCTGATTTCTTGACTGCTTGTTGCTTCTTTATTGATAGTTGATCCAAGTAGGTTAAAGTTGTTCACAATTTCAATTTCTTCTCCTTCAATGATGAACCTGTTGATTATGCCAGTTGTCATGATCTTTGTCTTCTTTACATTAAGGTGCAGGCCCATTTTGAGAGTATGTCCTTTGATTGTGAGAAGCAAATGTTTCAGATCATCTTCACTTTCAGCCAGTAATGTGGTATCATCAGCATAGCGAAGGTTGTTGATGAGTCTTCCACCAATCCTCACACCTCTGTTGTCTTCATACAATCCTGCTTCTCTGATGATTTGTTCTGCATATAAATTAAACAGGTAGGGGGAAAGTATGCAGCCTTGTCTTACACCTTTGCTTATTTTAAACCATTCTGTTTCTCCTTGTTATGTTCGAACTGTTGCTTCTTGATCAATGTACAGATTGTGCAAGAGTACGATCAGGTGTTCTGGTATACCCATGCTTTTTAATGTGGCCCAGAGTTTCTCATGGTTTACACAGTCAAAAGCTTTGCTATAGTCGATAAAGCACAAATAGATATCCTTTTGGTATTCTTTAGTCTTTTCAAGGATCCATCTCACATCCGCAATGATGTCTCTCGTTCCTCGCCCTTTCATGAATCCTGCTTGCACTTCAGGTAGTTCTTGTTCCAGGTATGGTTGTAGTCTCTTTTGAATAATCTTCAGTAGAATCTTGCTGGCATGTGGGATCAGAGTGATATTTTCCACAGTCAGTTGGATCACCTTTCTTTAGTATTGGTATAAAAACAGATCTATTCCAGTCAGTTGGCCATGATGTTGTCTTCCATATTTCTTGGCAGAGCCTTGTAAGTACGGTAACAGCTGCATCAGATTGCTGTAATACTTCTATGGGAATGCTATCAATGCCTGATGCTTTGTTCTTTGATAAGGCTTTCAATGCTGTTTCAACTTCTTCTTTCATCACCAATGGTTCCCAATCATAAGGTACAGGTTGAAATGGCTGTTGATCCACTTGATCTTTATCATATAAAAACTCTGTATATTCCTTCCATCTTTTCTTGATCTTCTCAGCATCATTCAACATAGAACCTTGAGCATCTTGTAACATTCCAATTTGAGGCTGAAACTTTTTCTTTAACTCTCGTAGTTTTAGGAAAGCCAGTCTTTTTCTTCCTCTAATAGTTTCTGCTTCTATTTCCTTGCATGCGTCATTGTAGTACTTTTCCTTGTCCTGTCTTGCTGCACGTTGGAAATCTATGTTGAGTTCTGTGATTGTCTTTCTTTCTCCTCTGGCTTTAGCTTCTCTGTGTTTCTGGGCAATTTTCAGAGTTTCTTCTGTCATCCATTTTGGCCGTTTTTTCTTTTTCACCTTTTGTAGAGACTTCTCGCTTTCTTCCAACACAACCTTCTTGATGTCATTCCATAACTCTTCTGGAGCTCTGTCATTTGTATCTAAAGCAGCAAATCGATTTTGCAGGAAGTCTTTAAATTCCAGTGGTAAATTCTCAAGGTCATATTTTGCTGCATTCATGAGTGGTTTGCTCTTTTTCAACTTTAGCTTGAGTTTGCATACTAGTAGTTGATGATCTGTACCACAGTCAGCTCCAGGTTTTGTCTTTGTTGATGTTACAGAGCTTTTCCATCATTGACTTCCACAGATGTAGTCAATTTGATTTTTATACAATCCATTGGGTAAAGTCCATGTGTACAGTTGCCGCTTCTGTTGCTGGAAGAAGGTGTTTGAGATGAATAGATCATTGGTCTTGCAGAATGCTATCAGTCTTTCTCCAGCTTCATTTCTGTTGCCAAGTCCATATTTTCCAACTATTTTGTCTGCTTCTTTGTTGCCAACTTTTGCATTCCAGTCAGCCATGACTATCAGGATATCCTGTTTGCATGTTCTGTCAATTTCAGCTTGTATTTGTTCATAGAACTCTTCAATTTCATTCTCTTCTGCAGCTGTTGTTGGGGCATATACTTGAATTATAGTTGTGTTGATAAGTATTCCTCGTAGACGAATAGAGATTAAGCGTTCGCTGACTGCATTGTATTTCATTACAGTTCTTGCAAGTTTCTTCTTTATTATAAATACAACACCATTTCTTCTTTGTCTTTCATTTCCAGCATAGTAGACCATGTGATCATCTGATACAAAGTGCCCGATGCCAGTCCATTTCAGTTCGCTGACACCCAACAGATCAAGTTGTACACTTTCCATTTCATTCTTGACCATCTCCAACTTCCCTTGGTTCATGCTTCGTATGTTCCATGTTCCAATGTGTAAGACATCTTTACAGCTTCTGACTCTCATTTCATGTGCAGCTACATCAGCAGTCAGACGTCCGGAGGGCTTTGATCCAACCACATCATAAATGCTGGCTTTACTCTGAAAAGTCTTCAGTTCTTCCCCAGTAGCTGGTTGAGTGCCTTCCGACCTGGGGGTCTCATCTTCCAGCACTACAGCACAATTTGTTTTGTGGTAACTATCCATTGGGTTTTCATGGCAAGATACAGAAGTAGATTGCCAGGCCTTTCTTCCGCGCAATTTAAGTTTGGTGTTGTTGCCATTGTCACAGAAATGTGATCCTCCGCCGTCAACACTATCCCATTCTGCTGCCCAGATGGATGGTTTGTCTTGGTCTGGCACCTCAGCTGAGATCTCTCCATCTTGGGAGACCCTGCCAGTAGTTGTTCCACCCAAACCACAACTCATTCACATCCAAACAATACTCTCCTGAAATCTTTGCATAGTGTGGATCTCCATGTAAATACAGTTGTGGTCAGCATAATTAACACCCTTGCACTTTAGGTATATTGTGTATCTTGAGAAATAATTGGAAATATTCCAACTGTATGTCATCTTAATATTTTAATAGTATGTTCAAAGGTATACAACAACAAAAAAAGATGTTTCTGAGAAAAAAAGAAAGTATGACCTGGACAGAATTAATATTATGTTGGTTACATAACCCTTGGCAGTGATGACAGCCTCCAAACGTTTCTTGTAGCCATATATAAGCTTCGAACATCTGTCTGCTGGTAGTTTCTCCCACTCTTCAAATGTGATTTGTTTTAGCTCATAAATGTTTCCAGGATTCCTTTAACCAATGGCAGAATTCAGCTTTTTCCAAAGGTTCTCGATTGGATTGAGATCAGGACTCACTGCTGGCCACTTTAAAACAGTCCAATTCTTACTTTTCAACCATTCTTTTGTACTTTTTGATGCATGTTTTGGGTCATTGTTCTCCTGGAGGATCCGTGACCTTCGACCTAAACCTAGCTTTCTGAAAGTAGGTAGCACATTTCACTCCAAAATACCTTGGTAGTCCATGATTCCTTTAATACGTTCCAGCTCACCAGTTCCTGAGGCAGCTAAACAGTCCCACAACATTATGGAATCTCCACCATATTTAACTGTAGGAAAGGTGTTTTTTTTCTTTATAAGCTTCATTTCTTCACCTGTAAATGCATCGCTGGTCTGCATTTTACAAAGAGCTCAAGTTTGGTTTCATCTGTCCACAGAACCTTTTCCCAGAAGGATTGTGGTTTCTCATGATGAGTTTGGGCAAAGATCAGGAATGTCTCTTTATGTCTGTCTTTGAGCAGTGGGATCCTTCTTGGCCTTCACCCATGAAGTCGTTTGTTTAGTGGGCAGCATGTGGTGCTAGTTGAAACCACCACTCCAGATTGCTCCAGGTCAGCCTTAAGCTCTTTGGATGCTGTTTGCGGTGTTTTTCCAATTTGCACTAACCTTCAAAGATTTCTTGGATTCATTTTCCTCTTTCCACCAATTCCTGAGAGGTTATTTTATTTATTTATTTATTTATTTTATATTTATAAATTTTACAATAAGTTCAAGCACAAATGAATAAACTCAAAGAATAGAGAAGCAGTCTGCAATACAAAAAGGAAAAAGACCTCAACATCCTTTAGGAAATAACAAAAATTAAAGACTGCAACCCACCAGCCCACAACTAGGAGGAGAGTGGAGGAAAAAATAAAATCTGAAGGAGAAAGAAAAATCACCAGCACGGGTCAGACCAGCAATTATTCAGTTATAGCAGCATTCCCTGCCTCTACCTCAGTAACCCTCCGGGCACTCAGGAACACCGGAAGTTGAGAAGGGTCATAAAAAATATAGGAAACTGCCTGTAACCTAACAGAACATTTACAAGGTAATTTAAAAAAAAAAAACTGCCCCCCCCCCCAACTGCTATATTCCTGGACGTAACAAAAGAAACTCTCGCCTACGTCTCTGGGTTTCTTTACATAGGTCAGGATAAACCCGAACTTGAAATCCTCTAAACTTAATCAAACATTTCCAAAAGAACATTTTCAAAAACCAATCCCTATCATGGGATAGTGAAAAGGTCACCAAAAGAGTAGAGGGACTACAGGCTTCTTTGCCCGATGTCTCCAATAATGCGGAGATATCAAGCGAGTCAGCCTGCTGAACCCCTGGAATGGCCCCCTCCCCTGAAGATCTCCATCCAGTTGAAAGATAATATAATCTAGTAACAGGGGGATGTGACTCAATAGGGGCACCAAATACACCATATACCGTTTAAACATATCACTTGCATTAACATATAATGATTTAGGAAAATTAACAAGTCTTAAGTTCTGATATCTGGAAAAATTCTCCAAGTGTTCCAATTGAGAGCTTAAACCCAAAGCATCTTTAACCAAAGCAGCTTCAGAGTCCTCAATACGATCAACTCTCGCCTCCAATGAAGAAACAGTCCCCCGCAACTCCAGAAGATCTCCCGTCTGTTGCTGCATAGAGGTAACATTTGACTGAAATTGAGCTGAGAGATATTGTACCTGGTATGATAAAGAAATGACCAACTGCTGAATCTCTGATGAAATCTATTCCAAGGTGAAAACAGCAGGTCGTGGCAGGAGAAAAACCGAAGAGCCAGACGTCACATCCAAAATCGGGACCGAAGCGCCCGAAGATACTGCTGCAAAAGACATTCCTCCCGAGACCTCCAAATCTGTGGCTGGAAATGCGTGGGTCTGGGAGCTGGAGCAATGACCCGAACTTGGTATTCAGAGAGTTGGATCAGGCAGAAACACTGCATTCAGGACATGTTTATTCAAGCATACTACTGGATAACAAGTGTGCTGTGGTAAAAAGTGCCACATTCTGAAAATCTGGCCACACTCAAAATACCACATTCTCCAAGTAGCTAGGATTGTGGTGGAGACTGGGCAGTTCTTGGGCAGAGGGTCCACATTGGGGGTAGCATGAGCGTTTTTCACACATGCTCCCCACTGATGTAGCAATTAGCATGGGTGTACTTACTGCTACCTCAATGGATGCCATTAAGTGCATCCACACTGACTGTGCCAAAGGTATTGAAAATGAGGACAGCACAATATCTATTCTAACGAAATGGAAGCATTCTGGACATGCCTCCATTTGCTAGTATGCATTGGGGCTGCTTTTGTGCTACTGGCACCGATCTTAGTAAACGCGTCCCTTGGTATACTTTTCCACATAGGCAACTTATAAATAAACTGAACTCCCTTGCTATGGACCATCATGTTGCTGATTGGGTTAGATACTGGTTGAAATGGGAGGAAACAAAAGTTAACAGTAAATGGAACTCACTCTGAAGAAAGGAGTTTTACCAGTTGTGTGCTACAAGGATTGTTCCATGGTCTGGTTCTTTTCAATGTATTCATAAAAGATATCGTGGAAATCCTATCAGAAAGGTTTTCCTTTTTGTAGATGAAGCCAAATCTGCAACAAAGTAGAGATTCTTGAAAGTAGAAAATAGGAGGAAGGATCTAATGGAGTTTGAGCATGGTCTACAGCAGTAGTTCTCAACCTAGTCCTCTGGGACCCCCAGGCCAGTCAGGTTTTCTAGATATCTGCAATGAATATGCATGAGATCGTATGCATGCACATTGTATGCAGATCTATCTCCTGCATATTCGTTGTGGATATCCTGAAAACCTGACTGGCCTGGGGTCCAAGAGGACTAGGTTGAGAACCACTGGTCTAGAGTTAACAGCTAAATGCAATGCTAAAAAAGGCAGGGCCATGCATCTGGGCTGCAAAAACACCAGGGAGTGATAGTAGTGGAATTCTTTTATACATGAAAAAAGTGGGATCTAGGGTTGATTGTATCTGAAGTACTTAAGAAGGCCAAAAAGGTAGATAAAGAAATAGAAAAAGGCAGGAACATGTTTGAATACATAACAGAGAAATGGCAAGCAGGAATAAGGAGCTGATAGTGTCTCTATATAACCAGTAGGTTAAGAAAGAGAGAAAATGAGAAAGTTACTTTTTGGGGTATGGATATGGGAAGTGACTGCTGAGGCAGAAAACAAAAAAAATGTATTTTAGATCGTTAAACCTGTTGGAGTGCTGATGGAGTAGTGGTGAACTATAGGCTGTCCAGCACTCAGAGAGAGTAGTTACTCACCTGTAACAGGTGTTCTCCAGGAGCAGCAGGAATCAGTCCTCACATATGGGTGTCATCGGCGCCGATGAAGCCCCAGCGGAGCATTTCCCCAGCTTTCCATGAAAGCCTTTGGGAATGCTGGCACACATGCGCGGTTTGCTTCCCGCCTAAAGGTGCCATCTTACCTCAGTCAAATGACATAGCTAAGAAAAGCACACAAAAATGTAAAAACACAAACTATGTACAACTGCAACTCCAAGGGGAGGAGGGAGGGTTGTGAGGACTGATTCCTGCTGCTCCTGGAGAACACCTGTTACAGGTGAGTAACTACTCTTTCTCCAGGACCAAGCAGGAAGTCAGTCCTCACATATGGGTGACTCCCTAGCTCTGGGCTACCGATGAACCCAGGCTGAACAAGAGAACTCCCTCTAGTCCCAGCAGCAAAGAAAGGCTTTTCAAGGACACATCCCCCACCAGTAGCCCAACAGAGAGCAGAAGGGCAGGAGTTGCCTAAACCTCAAAGAGATTCCGGAGTACTGCTTGGCCAAAAGCACTGTCCCTACAGGACTCCCTCTCCAGACAGTAATGGGCTGCAAAAGTCTGGCTTGAAGACCAAGTTGCAGCCCTGCAGATGTCTACCAAGGGCACAGAGCAGAGATGAGCCACTGAGGCAGCCATTGCCCTGACACGATGGGCCATGATCCTACCCTGCAAAGGAAGGTCAGCCGCCTTGTAAGCCCAGGTGATACAGTCAGCCACCCAGATAGACAAGGTATGCTTGGACACAGCTAACCCCAACTTATTGGGGTCAAAGGATACGAAGAGCTGAATAGCCCTTCTATGCCCCTGCGTATGGTCAAGGTAGAAGGATAAGGCCCTCCTACAGTCCAGGGTATGCAGGACTGCTTCAGCCTGGCTTGCATGAGGCCTAGGGAAGAATGTTGGAAGAACCACCTCCTGATTGAGGTGGAAAGAGGAGACAACCTTAGGGAGGAACTTGGGATGAGTCCTGATGACTACCCTGTTCCTATAAATCCTGGTTTAAGGCCTATCACAGACCAGGGCCTGAAGCTCACTCACTTGCACAGCCGAGGTAAGGGCTATCAGGAAGAGTGTCTTCCAGGAGAGGAAGCACAGTGGACAAGTAGCCATTGGCTCAAAGGGTGGGCGAGTCAGTTGCTGCAAGACCACATTCAGCTCCCACTCAGGAGCAGGAGGACGGATGGGGGGCTTGAGCAAAAGCAAGCCCCTGAGAAAGCGGGACACCAAGGGGTGACCCGACAAAGAATGTCCCTCCACCAGTGAGTGGTGAGCTGCTAAAGCTGAGAGGTGGACCCGAACAGAATTGGACTTAAGTCCCTGATTGGACAAGTGCAGCAAGTACTGAAGCACTACCTGCACAGTACAGGAGAAAGGATCCTCTGTACGTAGGTGACACCACACAGAAAACCTCTTCCATTTGAGAGCATAGGCTTTCCTAGTGGATTGTTTTCTAGAGGCTAGGACAACCTCCACAACTTCCTGAGGCAGGCCCCAGGGAGCCAAGACTACCCTTGCAGCCTCCAGGCCATCAAATTGAGAGTCTTGAGATTGGGGTGTAGTAGGGAACCCTGCTCCTGAGAGAGAAGGTCGGGTTGCAACCCCAGAGGCAGTGGGGAATCCACCGCCAGTTGAAGCAGAAGAGGAAACCAAGGTTGTCTTGGCCATCTGGGGGCTACCAGCAGGACCGAGGCCTTGTCCTGAAGAATCTTGAACAGAGTTCGGGCCACCAAGGGCGTGGGAGGAAACGCATACAGGAAGCCCTGATACCAGGACATCAGAAAAGCATCTGGTGCGATCCTCAAAGGATGTGGTTGCCTGGAACAGAACTTGGGTAGCTGCTTGTTTAGTGGACTGGCAAAGAGATCTATCCAAGGGAGACCCCACTTCAGGAAGATCTTTTGAACTACCAAGGGATGCAGCTGCCACTCGTGGGGCTGCAGAATCCTGCTCAACCGGTCGGCCAGGCAGTTCTCCTGGCCTGGGAGGTACACCGCCTTGAGAAGCATGTGGTGCTTCAGGGCAAAGGAACAAAGGTCCTGAGTCTCTCGACAAAGGATCTGGGACCCAGTGCCACCCTGCTTGTTCACATAAAACATGGCCACCTGGTTGTTTGAATCAAGACTGAGCGGTGAGCCAGGGCTGGAGAAAAAACTCTGAGAGCCAAGCAGATAGCTCGAAGTTCCAGCAGATTGATCTGTTGGGCTGCCTCCTAGGGAGACCAGAGGCCTTGGGTGCACTTGTCCATACAATGAGCCCCCCAGCCCTTGAGAGAGGCATCGGTGGTGAGGACCACTGAGTATTCTAGCATTTGGAAGGGCATTCCCTTGAGTAGATTGGGTGGATGTAGCCACCAGCTGAGGGAGACCAAAAGGGGTTTGGACACCTTTATCTTGTCTCGTAAGTGGCCTATGGCTTGAGACCACTGAGTCCGAAGGCACCACTGTGCAGGCCTCAAATGGAGCCTGGCATTGGGAGTCACATGTACTGTCGAAGCCATGTGACCCAGAAGCCTGAGGCAGAGTCTGGCGGAGACCAGGGACCTGTTCAGAAACTGCTTTGCCACGTCCATCAGCCTTTGAGCCCTGCCTTCTGGCAAGAATGCCTTTGCCAGTTGAGAATCCAACCTTGCCCCTATGAACTCCAAGTTCTGGGAGGGGAGCAAAGTGGACTTTGCAAAGTTTATGACAAAGCTCACCTTTTGAAGCAGAGCAATGGTGTTGAGAGTGGCTTGTCTGGCCTCCAGGGACATCTGACCCCTGATGAGCCAGTCGTCCAGATAGGGAAAGACAAAGATGCCTTGATTTCTCAGGTAGGCCGCAACCACTGCCAGGCACTTGGTAAAGACCCTGGGAGCGGAGGACAGGCCAAAAGGTAGTACTCTATACTGATAGTGGTGTCCTCCCACAATGAACCTGAGGTACTTTCTGTGGTCTGGATGAATGAGGATGTGAGTGTACGCATCCTTTACATCTAAGGAGCATAGCCAATCTCCCTGCTGGAGGTAGGGCAGAAGTGTTTCAAGAGTAAGCATCTTGAACTTTTCTTTCTCTAGGAACTTGTTGAGGTTCCTGAGGTCCAGAATGGGTCGAAGGCCACCGGTTCTTTTGGGTATCAGGAAATACCTGGAGTAGAATCCATGACCTTGCAAGTGGGGAGGCACAGGCTCCACCGCCCTGTCCACCAACAGACCTTGAAGCTCTTGTAGCAGGAGCTCTGTGTGCAGGGGAGGCCTTGAAGGCTCCCGTGGAAAATATGGTGGTGGCAGTTGGTGAAAATGGAGGGCATAGCCATTGTGGACTATGTCCAGCACCCAACTGTCCCCGGTGATAAGGGGCCACTGGTGGGCAAAGAGGGCGAGGCGACCTCCTGTGCAGGGTGGGGAGAGCAGTGGAGGAGAGGCTACGCTCAAGGAGTCAAAAAACCCCACCCTGCTGAGTGGCAGCAGGGGCCTGAGGCTTGGGGGTCCTCTGCCTACGGGGCTCATTACTCTGGCCCTTGGCTTGCTGACCCTGGGGGGCAGCTTGTGCAGCCTGATACTGAGGGTACTGTTTGTAGGCAGTGCCCTTCCTCTGGTAAAAGGACTTTTTACCCAAGCCCTTCTTCTTATGTGAAGGGGCAGAGGTCTTCCTCGACAGCCTTGTCCGGGTAAGGTGCTCTGTCTCGAGCTGAGCGGCCTTCTCAGTCATGGGTTTGCCAAAAAGGTTCTCACTTCAGCAGGGGACATCGACCAACTTGTCCTGAACCCATGGCTCGAGGTCCGATGACTGCAGCCACGCCTGGCGTCGAGCCACGATGCCGGCAGCCGCTACTCGGGCCGAAGCCTCGTAAGTCTGAAATCTCTGCAAGGGTTCCCCGGAGAGACCAGCAGAGAAGCCGGCCAGTTCCTTGGCCAGGTCCCGCAAGTACATGCCCATGTACAGCTGGTAAGACTGGACCCAGCAAGCAAACATCGACCCCTGGAAGAACTTCCTACCGACGCCATCGAGGTTGCGGGTCTCCCTGCTGGGGGGCACCGCGGAGTGCATCTTTTGGCTCTTCAGACGATGCATGGCCGATTCCACAACCATGGAATGGTGTGGTAGCTGTGCTTTCTGGAAACCAGGGCTTTTGCGGAGTCGATAAATGGAATCGGCTCGCTTGCTTAGAACCAGCGCCGAGGCCGGGGCCTCCCACATTCGGAAGAGAAGCCGTTCCAGCATCGGAGGAACCGGGACAGTAAAGGCCTCCTTTGGAGGAGTCGTACTGTAGAGCATTGAGCTCCTCGGCTCGAGGCTCTTCCTCGGGATCGGCAGGGATAGCCAAGGCAGCGGCCATATCCCGGACAAACTCTGAGAACCTAGTGTCCTCCGGAGGGGATCTACTCCGGGGATCAGACTGCGATGAGTCCGACCGGATGCACCGAGTCTTAAAAGTATCGGGAGACTCCTCGTCCTCCATCTCCCAGGCGGACTCGTCCGAGGAGGAGTCAGGGTCCGACCCCGCGGGGCCCCAAGGCACCCGCCCTGACGACAGGGGCACCGGCATCGACACCCTCGGTCCTGAACGGGAGGTCGAGGGAGATCTAGACCGAGGACGACTTCGAGCCGCGAGGGTCTCGAGTATCAGCTCGGTCTCCGGGGTTGACTTTGAAGTCGACGTCCCGGTGGTCGGGGCAGATGCACCAGACAGGCTGGCCATCAGTGCCCGCTGCTGCTCCATGAAGGCAGATAGTCTGCACTCCAAGGCTGTCATACTGAGACTCAGCTCGGGAGATGCAGTAGCCACCGACTCGGGCCCCGGTGGCGCTGGGCCCGACGTCGGCTCTCTGGGAGGAGAGTCCACGAGGACTACAGGGCTTACGTGTCCAGCAGACTCCGGTTCCACGCGAGGAACTTTGGCAGGCTTCTCTTGGTCCATGTGCCTGAGACGGTGGTCGGGAGTCTTAGACCTGGCCCTTGAGGGACCAGGGACCTCCTCCGACGCCACCCTCACGAGCCGCTTCTTCCTCTTACGTTCCCGGTCGGGGGACCCCCTGTCCGAGGAGCTCCGACGGCACTTGGAATTGGAATCCCGAGATGTCGAGGCCTCAGACGAGGTCCGGGCCCGGCCGGAGGCAGAGTCCGAGAAAAACCTTTCCTTTTGATGCTGTTGACTCTTTAGTGCCTTGGAAGACATCTTCCCACATGGCCCACACGACTTTGGGTCGTGGTCAGGGCTGAGGCACCGAAGGCAGCAGTCGTGTGTGTCAGTGAGAGACATAATTTTCTTACACCGATCACACTTTTTGAAACCACTGGAAGCCATCGGTGAAAAAATAGCCCCAGCGAGGTCAAAAGACCGGCCTTCCAGTAAAAAATGAAAAAAGGGCGCGAACGCCAGCCACGAAGGGCAAAAACCAAAAAATGAAGAAAACAGGTTCGATACCGGTGTACCGAACCCGGCGGGAGGGGAACCGGTGTCGAACCGGAGAACAAAATAGCGAAAATTGCCAAAGAAAAAAATCACTTTTATCCAAGAGAACAGGACACACGTCCGATGGGCTTCTCGGAAAAAAAGAGACTGAGGTAAGATGGCACCTTTAGGCGGGAAGGGAACCGCGCATGCGTGCCAGCATTCCCAATGGCTTTCATGGAAAGCTGGGGAAATGCTCCTCTGGGGCTTCATCGGTGCCGATGACACCCATATGTGAGGACTCACTTCCTGCTTGGTCCTGGAGAATCCATCTAAATGGAGTTCTGCCAGGGAGGGAGCGTGGCAGCGACAGTACCAACCAAAAGTAAAGGAGCTGAAAAAATGTTTTTAAGGGGTATTTTTACTAAAACGGGAACGGCTTTTGTGGGTAATGCCGGATGACAGCTGCCAAAACCCAGCGTTAGCTGCAAAAGTCCCTCGGTATGTACAGAGGGAGTTCCCAGCATATGCCCTGCAGCTAGCACGGAGAAAGCTCTGGGACTGTGGGGAGTCAGCGTCGCCAATGCAGCTATCGCCACTCACTGAGTTAAGGAAACAAAGCAATCACGTGTTTGTACTATTGTATATAAGAAATACGTATATGATGCAATTATATTATTTCTTTGAATAATTGTCATTCTTTCAAGGATACAGAAAGAAGGAAAAGAAAATGGAAACATTATCTTGCAAAGTTAAATGTTCTTTTTGCTGAGCAATGAATATTAGCTGCTTATTTTTTCATGATTTGCCAATATAGAAAATGAGATTCCATCATTTACATCATAGTTACTTTCTTTATTCTGTCTAAAAGAACTCTGTGCGTGTGTGTATATGTGTGCGCAGTTTGGGAGATCACCTTGAAAGAATATAAATTGGATGGAGTCAGTGCTGAGAGGGGCTATTACTGTATATAGGTAGGGCCTGATTCTGTCCTGCACATCCATCCCCTCTGTGTGTTCAGTCTGATCCAGACACACAGAGAGGATTGCGATTCTGATCCCGTAGGACACGTCTAACCCCGCGGGATCAGAATCATGAACAGCCCTGCACGTGCAGACTGGGACAGCAATTCTATCTGGCCTGCACGTGCAGGACTGCACCTGACTAACTCAGTCAGGACATTTAAATGGAGCCACAGTGCCATGGCATCATGTTGCCATGGCACCACGGCTCCATTTAAAAGCCACGATGCCGGCCGCCAACTAAATCTGCAAATTCCCCGCAGCCTGACCCCCGAACCAGCCTTCGAAGGCCAGGGCTGGGCTGCGGGGAATGTCCCCTGGCTCCCCCAGCCCCTTTCACGCCCTGAATTTAAAAAAAAAAAACACATCTAGGGGAGTTATTCCACCTCGGAGGTGGAATAACTTCCCCAGCCATTTCGCCAGCCCTGGACACACAGGGCCAACATTAGAATTGGCCCTGTACGTCCAGGACCGGCGACCACAAACTGCTTGCCCACTCTGCATCCCCAGAGCACCCATTCCCCACCCCTGACTAACTTCCCCGCACAACCAGCATAAATAGCAGGGATGGGCTATTCGTGGTTCAGAGTGACCCACTTACTGTTCTTTGTCACAAAGCCGAGTATAGAAGCATACCTAAAGAACAAAATATGTATATCCTGGAGGAAAGGTGGGATAGGGGAAATGTGACAGAGACATTCTCCAAATTATATAAATACATAGGAGATGGATCTCTTTCAATGGAAAGAGAGGTTGTAGGATGGAGCCGAAAAGAACTCAGTTCTGGTGTTATCTAAGGAAAGGGTGACGGATGAATGGAACCGTGGAGTTTGTGGAGAAAAAGAAAGGGATGGAATTTGTGAAAGCATAGGACAAGCACAGAGAAACTGAGCTGTGGGAATGAATGAGCAAGCTGAATAGACTGTATGGTATCTATATGATATAATTTTCAGTCTTTCCATATATAGCCTGACCATGCTTCCAAAATATTTTCTTGCTGGAATGTTTTCTAAGATAAAAATTTGGGTAAGCCAAGCCCCTAGTGCAGGCCCTCTTATGTGTGAATATGAACTTTTCCAACTCACTGTTTAAGTACCTTGGACCTCATGAAAATGTGGTGTAGATAGGAACTGAAAAAAATGTTACTAATGAAACACATGGTAACCTAAACACACAAAATCCTGTTTTCTCTTGTTGTTTCCTGCTTATCAAGTTACCATCGGACTAATTCTTTTTCCTTCAGTACATCTTTTCTCCTTATTAAGAGTAATCCAACTGTTCAATACAGATTGCCTTCTGTCCCTTAGATGCTGTAGTGTGTAAACAAACCCAGACCTTACTTATAACTCCATGCATTAAATTCCGTAGGTGCTCCCTTCCACGATGCTACCTGATTGGCAGCTATATGTACTGTCATGTAGAAGGTCCCTGTTTTGATTCATACGATGGGGAATATGGATTTAGCTCATGCATATTTTCAGTAGTAACTCATGGTGAGTTATATTCAGGAACAGCAAGTATTTTCCAATCCCTAGAAGGCTTACTATCTAAGCTTGTAGCTGAAGCAATTGAGGATCAAGTGACTTGTCCAAGATCATAAGGAGTAGCAATAGGGTTGAACCCTGGATTCCTGCCCACTGCTCTAATCATTAAGGTATTTGTCCACACTGCTGCTAGTTCTGCTAAGACTAGGAATGCCGGGAGGAAGGAGTTGAGTTCATTACTTAAACGTTGCTTAAAAGGACCAGATTTAGAACTTATGAATCCTGGATGAACCTCTGATGAATGGCTCCTGGCAAGGAACAGACTAGGTATGCTGAAAAGAGATATAAAACAGGGGAAAAAAATACTCGGGTAATTACAAATGAAGACTTGAGGAGTCAGACACCCAACATTAGTTCCAATTGGGCTAGAAGTATAAAGGATCGGGATGAAACTGCAAATTTTCAAAAAAAGAATACTACCCTAGAATTTCTTGAACACAGATTATTTCTTTTTTACCTGTATTTAACCTGTGTTGTGGAATTTGATGCCTCAAAGCAAAATCAAACAGGTTGGCCAAGAAACCATGAATAGCCAAGAAGGAAAGTCAGGGCTATTTTAACTATTAGGAAATCTAGATGGTCACCTAGGGCAGCATCTTCTGGGGATCTAGCAAAGAACCGCTGCAGTCAAAGCAAAATGATACTGTAGGTCCTGACAGCTGCACAAAATCAAAGAATTATTAGAGCATAGTTTTACATTTGTATGCATTTTTACAAGGCTGTTTTAAGAGTGATCCTATTAAAAGTATAATCATTGCCAAGCTTAATTACCAAAAACTTGGAGGGGTCATAAGTCTGAAGGTCCACTCAGGGAACATAATAGGCTTCTACTGGCCCTGTAAATAATCCAGCCCCAGGGTGAACCAAAAGTAGATAAATAAAACTCTAAAAGAAGTTAAGGGAAAGTAAATTGAGTGACTCTGAGATTTAACTAGGGAGAGGGACAGGCTGAACTCCACTAGGGTCAACTACACTTTCTTAGACTAAGGGGGATGTTTACTAAAGTGCGGTAATCGTGATTAACGCGCGTAAAGTACGTTTAACGATCGTTCGCACGTCCGAACACGCGTTCTGACATGCTAACGATCGTTAAACGTACTTTACACGCGTTAACCGCAGTTAACGATCGTAAACCTCCGCGGCGCGTTAAAACAGCGCAGAAGGTGGAGAGTGGGCGGAGAGAAGGGGTCAATGGGCGGAGAGTGGGCGGGGAGAGGCTCCCCTCACACTAACGCACTGAATTCCTGAGCTCAATTCCAACGCAAATGAAAACCTGTCGTTAAAGGCATATTAAAGGGAAGAGAAACCATTTCCGTCAGCAATATACAGCAAAACCGGGGAAACCTACAAAACGTGAGCAGTGTGATACATGTGCACAGAACAAAATTTCACATAAAACGTTAAAAATGACCACAAGAAACATTGTAAAAAGCATAATTCAGATGGGCAACAGTGATAGCAATGGGCAACAAGGAACAACACTCCCTGGAAAGCACCAAAAAAAAGAAATGATGTTTGGAAGGGTCTCCGCTCCGCAGACCCTTTCAAAGATCATTTCATTGTAATGGAGCTGTCCTGGTAGTGTTGTGTAATGTTGCCCGATGATATCATTGTTGCCCAGCTTGGTTATGGGTGTGTGCCCATTTTTTGAGGTCTTTTCTGAGGTTTATGTGCACCTTTGTCTCCATACAAGGTAACTGAGCCCACAGTAAACTTGTGCAGAGCAGGGTTTGTGACTTCTCAGGCCGGTTTAACTAACTCCAGGGACTACACTGTTTCTGTGGCTACAGTGTGGTGCAACAGACACAGCCAGTGCCTGTAAGACCAGAGGATCACAGGTTCAAATCCCAGCTGGGGCTCCTGCCAACTCAGTCTCCATAGTTTTACCCACCACTAAACAGTGATAGTAAAGACACCCCTTTATTGCAGAGAACATACGAATGGTTCATACACCTATATTTTACCACACCAAACACAGACACCAGAAACAGGCGCATTACCCAGAGCAGAGTCTCGCAAATGCAGTCCTGGAGGGCCCCACACCATTCAGGTCCCATGCTGCCTCTAATAAAGATGCCTGTGCTGCATATCTATGCACCACCCCCATGGTATGCAGATGTAGCTCATGCATATTTATGAGGGACAGCATGAAAACCCGAACAGTGTTTGGAACACCAGGACCAGAGTTGGGGAACTCTGCCATAAAGCAGCAGCCAACAGGGTCAGACACACCCACAAACACACCCACAGGCCCCATTGGCCAATGCCTCCTGGAGAAGCAGGACATTGGGCCCTGCCTGTATCTCCCAATACTAGCAGTTGCATACCTTAGCAATGCCACCCTGCACCTGGGTATATGGTACACAGCTATCAAACGTTTCCTATGATAACTGGCAGATATCAATTCCTACGTTAAGCACATTTTGCTCATTGAGCCCCACCATAACAATCATTCTGATGTCTGCGGTGTGTGCTGCAGGTCTGGTCTCTGATAGTGTTTACCACCCTGGGGAGTGACCCCCAACAGTATTGTGTACCATATCCATGCCTGTACTATGCCCAGGACTGGTGTGGTGGGTATGGCTGCTGAACACCTCTATAGTAGCACAATGCTGGCATAGGTGTGGGGGTGGCTGTCTGTCTATCCAGTGTGTGGTGGCTGCAAATACCTTCCACAGCCCACACTGCCAGCAATGTTGCCAGTATTGAGCTGCCAATGTGCATAATGAGGAGCAGGGTACCATGGGTATAGGCCGGACAGGGTGGCCTGGCCAGGGTGCATCTGCACAGGGCAGTGACAGGCACATTTTAGTGCCAGGCCACCACCTACACAGACAGGGTGACCACAGTATGTCCTGCTGAGAGATCACTCTCACCCTGAACCCTGGACCTGTGCCATGGCCTCTTTCAGCCATGGACGGTGCTGTGGACCTGGTGCTGGGCGCCTCACTGCACCCTCAGGGTGAGCACAGTACCCGCACAATGTGACGGTGTGTAGCTACTCTGTGCCAGTATAACACATGGTCAGTACCCCCTACCAGGCCGAGGTGCTGTGGGGTGCACATGGTCACTTCCCCCTACCAGGCCGAGGTGCTGTGGGGGTGCATTCCCCATGGTGTGTATCTGTGGACAGCTGATTTGCATGTGCAGTGCATCATGGGTGTGACTGGCACGATCCAACCCTGGGAAGATCCAGCGTCTGCTCACAGGCTCTGATAAACCATAGGCCATCACACGTACATCTGTTAGCATAATGCATAGGTGCAAGACACCCTAAAGTGTCTGTACTATAAGGTGCCCACGCTGGTAAAAACACACGTACCCACGCACGATTGTACGCACGCACCAACGCACGTAGCTACTCACGGGGCTATGCCCGTAACAACGCACGCAGCCACGCATGCTCCAATGTACATGGCAACGCGCACTGCGAGAGTGTGTTTCAGTAACCACTATTGAACATAAAGAAAAACATGCCTCCTCATTCCCTATGTGATGTACAGGGTGATGCCTGGGACAGCTTTCTGCGTTAGGCACACTGGGGACTCGAACCCATGCTGCCTGTAAGAGCGGTGAGTACACTAACCATTGTGCTACAGCTCTGTTTCAGTGATTTGTGTCTGTACGCCTTCATATGATTAACGAGCAGTAACGCACCACGGCGCCCTGTAACGCTCGTTAGTTTTTGGAACGCGCGTTAGTGGTTACGATGTCCCGCCCTTGTCCTTTTTTGGCTTTCCTTTCACTAACGCGGCTCTTAACGCGATTTGCACTAACGCAGTTTAGTAAACATACCCCTTAGAGAAGGTGGACACAGTAGGAAAATGGTCAGGAGATGGCCTGATTATGGAAAGCTGGCACACCAACAGTCTCATAAAAGAGGACTCATTCCCACAGGAACTCAGGACTATGTTTAGAAAATTGAACTATGGAAACCCAGATGGAGGACTGAGAAAAACAATGAGCAGGTATGCTACGAGAGTGACGAGACATGGCCACACTGTCCAAAAAACAGATGAGAGCACAAATGATTGATAAGAAAATGTGTCCATAGCTTCCAGCTGTATCGTGCATGAGCAATCCAGAAAGTTAGTAATTTGGAAATACTATTTATTTATTTAACAGGTTTTATATACCGCCTTTTCATAGAATCAAAGCGGTTTACATATAACAATTGTAGCAACAAGCTTTACATAGAACAGGGAGGAATAACTTATTGGGTTACATGGAGTATATAACATTTCACTTCTTAAACTATGTACATCTGCATTCTTGCATGAAAGTGGGTCTTGTGGTTACATTTTATAAGAACATAAGAACATAAGATATGCCATACTGGGTCAGACCAATGTCCATCAAGCCCAGTATTCTGTTTCCAACAGTGGCCAATCTAGGTCATATGTACCTAGCAGTTTCCCCAAGGGACACAGGTTCCACAATGCTTGTATTGGTTCAAGCATTGATATCCTGGGTCCCTTCTTAATAATGGCTTATGGACCTTTCCTCCAGGAACTTGTCCAAACCTTTTTTAAACCCAGCTACACTAACAGCCTTTACTACATCCTCCGGTAACAAATTCCAGAGTTTGATTACACGTTGAGTGAAAAAATATTTTCTTTTATTAGTCTTAAATAGTTTACCCTGTAGCTTCATTGCATGTCCCCTAGTCTTTCTATATTCTGATAAGGTAAACAATCGATCTACGTTTACCCGTTCCACTCCGCTCATTAATTTATAGACTTCTATCATATCTCCCCTCAGCCGTCTCTTTTCGAGGTTAAAGAGCCCTAACCTTTTTAGCCTTTCTTCATAGGAGTATCCTTCCATCCCCTTTACCATTTTGGTGGCTCTTCTCTGAACCTTTTCTAATAACTCTATATCCTTTTTAAGATACGGCGACCAGAATTGCACACAATATTCAAGGTGCGGTCTCACCATGGAACGATATAGAGGCATTATAATATCCTTTGTTTTATTTTCCATTCCTTTCCTTATCATATCTAGCATTCTATTTGCTCTCCTGGCCGCCGCTGCACACTGGGCCGAGGGTTTTAACATGGTATCCACAATGACGCCTAAATCTTTTTCCTGGGTGGTGGTTCCTAATGTGGAACCTTGCATCGTGTAACCATAGTTTGGGTTGTTCTTCCCTAGGTGCATAACCTTGCACTTGTACACATTAAATTTCATCTGCCATTTTGATGCCCAGTCTTCCAATTTATCAAGATCCTCTTGCAATTTTCCACAATCCTCTTGGGTTTTAACAACTTTAAATAGTTTTGTGTCATCTGCAAATTTGATAACCTCACTCGTTATTCAACTTTCCAGGTCATTTATGAATATGTCAAAAAGCAGCGGACCCAGCACAGATCCCTGGGGTACACCACTATTCACCTTTCTCCATTGGGAAAATTGGCCATTTAGCCCTACCCTCTGCTTTCTATCTTTTAACCAGTTCCTGATCCACAATAGTACACTGCCTCCTATCCCATGACTCTTTAGTTTTGCCAAAAGTCTCTCATGAGGGACCTTGTCAAAGGCTTTCTGAAAGTCCAGATACACAATATCAACCGACTCACCTTTGTCCACCTGATTATTCACTCCTTCAAAAAAACATAACAGATTAGTAAGACAAGATCTTCCTTGTCTAAAGCCATGTTGGCTGTCTTTCATTAGTTCATGACTATCTACATGCTGAATAATTTTATTCTTTATGATGGTTTCTATCATTTTTCCCGGTATTGACGTCAGGCTCACCGGTCTGTAGTTTCCCGGATCACCCCTGGAACCCTTTTTAAAAATTGGTGTTACATTGGCGATCCTCCAATCTTCAGGTATTAGAGATGATTTTAATGATAGTTCACAGATTACTAATAGCAGGTCTGCAATCTCATATTTCAGTTCTTTCAATACCCTTGGATGTATACCATCCGGCCCAGGTGATTTGCTACTCTTCAGCTTATCTAATAGTTGTAATACATCTTCTCGATGTATCGATATTTCGTTCAATTCTTCTGCACCTTTAAATACCACTTCAGTCATGGGTAACATCCCTACATCTTCCTCAGTAAAGACTGAAGCAAAGAATTTGTTCAGTCTCTCCGCTATCGCCTTGTCGCCTCTTAGTGCTCCTTTAACCCCTTTATCATCTAATGGACCAACTGACTCTCTCACAGGTTTTTTGCTACGAATGTACTTGAAAAGGTCTTTACTTCGCGTTTTTGCTTCTGCAGCAAGCTTCTTCTCAAATTCTCCCTTTGCCTGCCTTATCAATGCCTTGCATTTGACTTGCCAGTGCTTGTGCTGTTTCCAGGTTTCGTCGTTTGGCTCTTTTTTCCATTTCCTGAAAGATGCATTTTGGCAACAACAGCCTCTCTGACCTCAACTTTAAACCATGCAGGAAGTTTTTTGGACTTCTTTCCACTTTTCTTAAAGCGTGGAATACAGCTGGTCTGGGCTTCCAAGATAGTATTTTTCAACAACAGCCAAGCCTGATGTACGTCTTTAACCTTTGCAACTGCTCCTTTTAGTTTTTTCTTGACTGTTTTCCTCATTTTATCATAGTCTTCCTTTCGAAAGTTAAAAGGTAGTACTGTGGATTTCCTTACTATCCCTCCTCCACTAATTAAATCAAAGGCGATCATGCTATGATCACTATTGCCAAGTGGCCCCAACAACCTTATCTCTTGCACTAGATCTGGTGTTCCACTAAGGATTAGGTCTAATATGGCTTCCCCTCTGGTCGGTTCATGAACCAGCTGCTCCAAGAAGCAGTCATTTATTTCATCTAGGAACTTTATCTCCCTAGCATGTCCTGACGTGACACTGACCCAGTCGATACCGGGGTAGTTGAAATCACCCATTATTATTACTGTGCTGTAACTTTTGTTAGCTTCCTTGATTTCTTTGAGCATTTCATCATCCATTTGGTCATTCTGGCCAGGCGCTCGATAGTACACCCCCACTGCCATTGCCTTCCCCCTTTTACATGGAATTTCAATCCATATAGATTCTACAGCAGATTTTGTTTCCTGCAAAACTTTAATCCTTTCAGACTCAATGCCCTCTCTAACATAGAGAGCAACCCCTCCACCAATTTGATCAGCTCTATCATTACGATATAGTTTGTACCCAGGTACCACAGTGTCCCACTGGTTGTCGTCCTTCCACCATGTCTCTGATATTCCAATCATATCTAACCTTTCATTTAGTGCTATATATTCTAACTCTCCCATCTTATTTTTTAGACTTCTAGCATTTGCATACAAGCATTTTAGAGAATGTATTTTATCCATATTAATTTGTCTGTTAGACATGAGTAATTTGGGGTCCAGGTAACTTCAAGGTTACCTATCTTGAGGTGAACTCTGGACCATCTACCTGCTGTATCTGAACTAGTCGCAATAATAGTAGCATGCAGAGATTTCCTAACCAGTATGGCAACCCCACATTTCTTAGAAACGGCTGGGGAGTAGGCGGCCACCATGTAAGGTTTAATATTGAGTTTAAGAGTTTCCTTCGAATTTAAATGTGTTTCTTGGAGGAAAATCAGGTCCGCAGCTTCATGACTTAGATAGCTTAGGATTTTCTTCCGTTTTATCGGATTATTGATTCCTTTTACGTTCAATGATAAAATCTTACATGGTGCCATCAATCGATAATAGACATTTTAGGTAAGGGCACTTGAAAACATACAACATAATCAGAATCTGTACAACAATGACATAATCACCGAGTATGCTGGCTAATACACCCCATATTGAAAAGTATGTACCAAAGTAACTTAGAGAAGAAGCAAAACCCCCAATGAATATGGCGACCATATGTCTGCGGGAGGAGGCCCTAGAGAGGAAGATAGAGACATAAAAAAAAAAGAAAAGAAACACCAGAGTCCATGATTAACACTGTCTCTGATACTCATCGAGGCTACTATGGGCAGATGGAGTCGGGTCACAGATAGCATCAAAAATAAGGCAACAAACCGCCCTCGATAGACTCTTCACTGAGCCGCGGCAAATCCAATATGGCAGGCACAGCGAATATGAGAACACTGGCAGGAATACTCTGGAAGTCAGCACATCAAGTCGGCTTCTTTAGCATCCAAGAACTCCGCTAGTAGATCAGGGTCCTCAAATGTTCTTGTCTGATTGTGAAGCGTGACTCGGAGCTTGGCCGGGTACATCAGGCCATAGCGTGCTTGTAGTTGTTGAAGCCTCGGCCGGAATTCCAGAAAGCGCTTTCGGCGGTCGACCGTGGGTTTAGCCAAGTCAGGATAGAAGGAGATCTTGTGGCTCTCAAACTCCATATGGCCCTTTGCCCGAGAGGCACTGAGAATTTGCTCCACATGTTGATATCTCAAAAGTCGAAAGATGATAGGCCGCGGGGTCTTCCTGTTGAGCGTTATGTTTGTGGGTACACGATGAGCGCGATCGATCTCCAATTCTTTGGTAAAAGTGATTTGGAGCAGGGAAGGGAGGATTTTATATAGAAACTCCTTCATGTCTCCCGATTCCGCTTCCTCCGGTATGCCCACGAGTCGTAGGTTGTTGCGGCGCGCTCTATTATTGCCATCTTCCACTTCTTTCTGCAAGGCCCGCACCTGACGTTCAACTTTATCGAGTTTGGACAGCCGGACCGCATGGGAGTCTAATATGCTCTCCATTTTGTCCTGACGCGAAGAGAGCCCCTCTAGCCTGCCTTGCAGTACACCAAGATCTTCCCGCAGCGCTCGGAGTGCTTCACCGTTTGACTGCACGAGGTCCTTAACCCCTCTAATCTCTGCGAGGATTTCCTGCTGCATTTCGGGGCCCTCGCGCAAAGCCAGCCCCTTCTGCGGGGACGGGGGTTCAGTTTTGGAGCGTTTACCGTGAGAAGCCGCTGGAGATCCAAATTCCAGGCGCGTAGGTTTAGTCCCCGCCATCTCACCAATGTGCCCCGGCAAGATCAGAACAGAAATCCAAGTATGTCCGGTGTTAATTCAGGATTCTGAGTAGGCCTCTCGGGAGCCTCAGCGTTATGCGACCATCCCGCTGGACATCGGGCTCCGCCCCCGAATCCCTGCCTCTTCTTATCAATGCTGGAACAGATCCTATCCAGGAGAGTTACAAAGAGAGTTTCCACTCCATGTTGAAGATGGAATCTGTGCTGTTGTGGATCAATAAGGGTGAGGAGGTCAATGTGGTCTTGGACCTGTTGCAGGGACAATCTTTTCTAAGATCTTGGTAAGGAAGGGTAGGCTGGAGATAGGTCGGTATGAACTGATCTCAGATGGGTTTGATTTATTGTTTGATTTATTATTTGATTTATTGTCTTAAAGGGTCCATGTCCCTTGGGAAGCGGAACACAGGTTGTACAGAGGGTCCCTTCCCCAAATGGAGTACCAAAGATAAACCAGCACTGGGAGCACAGAAGAGGAAGTCCTGCAGGAGAAATCTTCACCAGAAACAGGGGGAGAAGATGAAAAGTTCTGTTAACCTGCAATGCAGTCCATTCTGCTGGAAGAAGAGTTTCCCTCACATCCCCAGGAGGAAATAAGCCAGGCACAGGAAGCACCCCACTGGCACTCTGGAAGAGAAAGGACTCTGACATCAGGAAAGCACCCTTCTGACAGAAGAGGAAGAATGATGGCACTGTCCATATAAGGGAAGACAAAGGAGATAAGGGATAACTGAGGGGCATGTGTGGCTAAGGAAACATAGAGGGCAAGTGTAGGTGCGTGCAAGAAAATTCATACCAAGAGCAAAAGATAAAAGGTATCCAAGTATTCTGGGAAGAAGGTCTGTGAAAGGAGGAGGAGCTATGCTAAAGAAAGTTGGGGAGCTCCTTTCACCCCTCCCTCTTCAGAAGAGCAGAGCAGGAAGATCAAGAGAGCAAAGAAGCTGTGAAAGTGAGACTGTAAAAAAAGCATTGCAGTGACTGGTGCCTAAGGGGAAAGCATCTGAGAAGAGACAGAGCCAAGGGAGTAGCTGCTGGAGTCCGAAGATCTGAAAACCACAGCAAGAAGGTAAGACCAGGGAACTGCACAGTCAGAAACCAAGACAGCACAGCACAGCTTCAGTTCAGAGTGTGGGAAAAGCATCCAAAAGCTGCTTATAGCAGGGACAGTCCAAAGAGGCTACATCAGAAAGTCTGGGAAAGCAGAATCTAGGGGTGTTGTGAATGAATCAGTGAGTCAGAAGGAAGGGCCAAGCTCCTAGTGAAGACTTCCCAGGAAATTAGCACCCTCCTCCATTGGAGGGCTGAGAAGGACCAACAGCAGCGATAGGCCCTGTACGGAAACTTCAGCCAGAGATGTGCTAAGAAGGTAACTGGCCCCCAGATCCTGCCAATGGACACAGAGCTTGAACTAGGCTAGAGTTTTAGCAGTTACTGGAGTGCCACTGGAGCACACTGCTTTATACTCTTCTTTGTAGAATTAGATTATAAATGATGTTATTAAATGAAATTAGTAGTGGCAAACTTTGAGACCATGAGAGGCTCTTTCACTCCATAAGTACAAAAGCCAGGAGTTCTTAAAATTCTTCTGCTTTCTAGGGACTTAAAATATTGTAGCCTTTAGCTAGACAGAATATTCAAGTTGATTTTGTTTTTAGTTTAGCTACACTACAGTCTAGAGGCAGTGCTTACACCAAAAGTAGGCCTACTTTTACCTAGGGCCTAGAGAGGCTTTTGGTTAATTCTATAGTTAGGTGCAGAGAGGGACCTGAGGGTGCTACAGACTGCTGCATGGGAGCACTACAGATCATCAGGGACTGAGATCTTCAACACTGGCTGAGGTATCTGTTCAACAGCAAGGACAATGAAGAAGGTGCCCAGCTGAGAGGTTAAATGTGCACCATCATACACTCTGGCCAGAACACTTGCCTAATTGAGCTCAAAGAGTACAAAAAAAAAAAAAAAGAGAAAAACAAAAAGATAAAAGAGAGGGTGGTTTACTGCCACACAGATAGACAGCAGTGGTGAGACTTGAAACAGCAGACTACTGTGGAACAGTGGAGTTATAATGGAAAATGTTGTTGCCTTACTGCAACCAGGCATGAGTGTTTGTACATATATAGATATATTGGTGTCATTACCCTTTTTTTAGTTGAATATGTTGTAGTGCAATTACCTGTGCTTGTTGTGCATTTTAAGCCAGTTTGGTATATTTGTATTTATAGTAATTTTGACTCCCTTTACTCCTAACCTATCTCCACATTCAAATAAATGTGGTTAAACATTTCCCTTCTGATTTGGTGTCCTTCTAATACTATTTCATTATCCTTTTGAATAATCTATTTTCCTTCCAGGGCCTTTCTCTCTCCTTTACCTCCGGGGTGACCCAACGTATGAGTGACTTACTGTAACCTTACAGAGGGGTGGTTATGGTTGTACCTGGCTCATAAGGAAGGTGTTGGAGTCCCAAGAAGAAGCTCAGCCACTGAGGACTCAAGGAGAGAATACAGTGAAGCCCGGAGTGCCTGTCCTCCCACCTGGCATGAGAGTTATAATAGGTAAATGAATGCAGGCCTAAATTTAAGAGCATATGTTTTAGGATCCTAAATGCAATCTACAAGTTTAAATTCTGCAATTTCCACATATACATATTCTAAAGTAAGCTACTAAATTTAGGCGATCGGCTTTTTTTAAAAATCTGGCCTATCATACTTTGCAATCAAACAATCAGACAATACATTAAACCGCACATAACAGAAAACACAGGCATTGGGGTACAGTTTACATAGAAGGGTAACTTGCATTTGGATTTTTTTTTGTTTGTTTTGATAGGTTAAAGCAGTGGTTCTCAACTCAGTCTCCTGGGACTCCCAGGCCAGTCAGGTTTTCAGGATATCCACAATGAATATGCATGACATCAATCTGCATCAGTGGTGGGATCCGAACCACCAAGGAAGCAATTCGGTCACGGTCCCCCAAGTGTGTGCATGCTGGTTTGCTGCTCCTTGCATGGAGGCGATGCAGTGGCCTTATGCTTGGACCGCCGCCCTCCTCCGAGGGTACACAACTCTCTGATGGCCTAGTGGCCCAATCCCTCGCCTAATAATGTTCTGATGGCATTGGGGCTTCTCCCAATTTAGAATTCCTTATAAGACTGCAAATTTGTTGACTCCAGTATCAACGTATACGAGGGGGTACCCAAAAAAACCCAGGAATAACATTGCCGTGGGCGGAGCTTGTGTAGTACGCACTTCTGCCGCTAGGCGTGTATAGTGCAACTCATTGTCAGTTCAGTGCTGCCTGTGTTGTCGACCTGGCTTGTTCTGTTCATCTGCAGTGATTGTTTTTGTTAGCGCTGTTTTGTTCTTGTTTCTTTTTTTATGATGACAAGTTTAAGTGAACAACGTGCAGCTGTGAAATTTTGTTTTCTACTCAGTAAAAATGCTGCTGAAACTGTTTTAATGTTGAAAACAGCTTATCAAGATGACGCTATGGGAAAAAGTCAAGTGTACCAGTGGTTTGCTCGGTTTAAAAATGGCGACATGTCGATTGATGACAAACCTCGTTCTGGGCGTCCATCAACTGCCCGAATCGACGAAAATATTGAAAAAATTAGAGAGCTTGTGCTCACAGACTGTCGACAGACAATTGATCAACTGTCAGAGATTAGTGAGTTATCTTGGAGCTCGGTTCAGCGAATTTTAACGGAAGATTTGGGAATGAAAAGGGTTGCTGCCAAGTTTGTTCCTCGGGTTCTGACTGACAATCAAAAGGAACATCGAGTTGAAACATGTCGTGTTTTGAAACAACAGCTTGAAACGGATCCAGATTTTCTGTCAAAAGTCATTACAGGTGATGAGTCATGGTGCTATGGTTACGACCCAGAGACAAAGCAACAGTCAAGCCAATGGAAGACGTCATCGTCTCCCCGTCCAAAAAAATGTCGTCAAGTCAAATCAAACATCAAAACAATGCTGATTTGCTTTTTTGATGCCAAGGGGGTAGTTCATTCAGAGTTTGTTCCCCCAGGTCAGACCGTCAATCAAACCTTTTATTTGGAAGTTTTAAGAAGATTGCGCAACAGTGTTCGTCAAAAAAGACCCGATTTGTGGCAGACAGGAGACTGGTTCTTCCACCACGACAACGCACCTGCACACACAGCCATCTCTGTTAGACAGTTTTTGGCTAAAAATGGCATGGCTCCACTGCCCCACGCACCTTACTCGCCTGACCTGGCTCCGTGCGACTTTTTCTTATTTCCACGCATGAAAAGGGGCATGAAAGGACACCGATTTGACAACATTGAAGAAGTCAAGAAAAAAAGGAGGGAGGAGCTGTCAGCCGTTTCTAAAGATGACTACAAAAAATATTTCGAACAGTGGAAGCACCGGTGGGGCAAATGTATCAGTTGTAATGGAGAGTATTTTGAAGGGGATAAGGTTGTTTTGTAAAGAATTTGAAATAAATAGCTTTTAAAAAATAATTCCTGTTTTTTTTGGGTACCCCCTCGTATGTGCCTAGTTTATCCAGTCCATGATAGTCCATGAGAATTTTTCTTCTCAAAAGTAATGTTAAGATATTTAGGTATCTTGATATTTTGTTTCAATATTCTCGTAAGAAGTCCTGTTTAAATATAAACTGTAATTGCATTGCCTTTTTAATTACAAAGTTTGGCCTTAGGACATGAGAGCAAGCTGAAACACATTTAGTAAATAAAAGATGCAATTTGCCTAAAGTAACTTGAAAAGCCTGTATTTCATATTAATAGGTAGATATGCTCAGGGACCCACTACTACATTCAGCAACAAACCTAGGCTATTCTTTATGAAAAAAAAATGGATTATAGCTGAGAGACTGCATTCTTTATGTCTCAAAATGTCCTAGAGTTTTTAGCTGGTGGTTGCCTGCTTTTTATTATCAGTTGACACAAATTTCCATATTACATTAAGACAATTGGTTCTTATTCTGGGTCATAAGCGATCTGAGGTATAGTATTTATTTTGAAGTTGCTAAGGGGTCGGGACGGGGTTCTGGCTGCAGGAAGGTATGTGAAATTCTTGTTGAGCACAACAACGTTCATGAGATATTTTGATCATCTGCAAGGTTAATGTATGTTCGATGTTGTCAAAGTGCTATTATGGGATGCATTCTGGTGTTTCTACAGCCACTGGTCTACACAGGTGAAAAATCAGGACCTGAACACAGGTTTTAAATCTTTCATAGCAAAATCACCTCTGCTTTCCAGCTCTATACGTGAAACCGTGGCTGCTGGCGCACAAGCATTGGAAGTAGGATCGTTCCATTGGAGCTGAGCAAGAAGGAGATGGAAGTTGCTATAAAGAGATTATTTTAATATGGGGCTCTGACTATTCTGCTTACGAACAATGAGCAGGATATTCAAAAGCACTTATTTGAACAGTAGCAGCTGCTATCTCAATAAGTGCTTGTGGTAGTGTGGCATGTAGTATGAAGGGGAAACTGCTAGGTAGTGTGGCATGTAGTCCCTTGGGGAAACTGCTAGGTACGTATGACCTAGATTGGCCACTGTTGGAAACAGAATACTGGGCTTGATGGACCTTGGTCTGACCCAGTATGGCATATCTTATGTTCTTATGTTCTTATGAAGGGGTTTTCTTTACAACACAAGCAAGTCAGCAGTTCAAGGAAATCAAAAGCAGCCTGCAGCTGCCATAGACCCATAGGACAGGCATGTCTAACATGCTGGATATCCCAGCAGAAAAAAAAAATGCAGCCAAAGGAACAATAATAGGGCCTTCTTGCTATATGCCCCAGCACTCTGGATCTCACTTCCATCACAAATAAGAGACATTCGACTCCTACAGGACTTCAGAAAATCCCTGAAAACCCTCTTATTCACAGAGTACTATGGCCTAGCAACAAACGACACTTAACCAGCATAGCATCTCCACCCACATAACATTCACCTTGAACTCTAAGCAATTTACATTGCTATATCATAAGTACATAGTTCGGCTACTTGTTTGAGAGTTTGTTAATAGCATTTGTTACAATGTAGTCATTATGTTCAATGTACCATACACTTCGATTTGAACCATTTCATGTCACTATACTGAGTTACTTGTAAACCATCTTGATTTGTAGAAAGATGGCATAAAAAACCTGTTAAATAAATAAAATAAATAAATATAGACTCTCTTAAAGGGATAATCCCCTTGGAGAAGGATGGGTAACATTCTATAGACCCCATCATACACCCTCCCCCTCAGCTCAATCATGCCCCATTGAGCACCTGCCTTACCAGGGAACCCCACCCAGGAAAGGAAGGCCACATTCAGGTTAGTCCAACCAACCCTATAGTGGACCCGAAACTGGCAGGGTTGGATACTCAAAAATCATTGCATGATATGTCCACCATTTGAGGTGGTCCATTACCAGCATAAACGGATGGTCGATCAGGTAGTATTTGAAGATCTCAAGCATCCACTTGACAGACAGGACTTCCTTCTCGATAACTGCATAATGCTGTTTCCGAGGAAGCAGCTTCCTGCTGATGAAAGCTATGGGATATTCTTCACCCCTGACTTCCTGGGCCAGAACGGCTCCTAGGCCCACCTCTGAGGCATCGGTCTGTACAATAAATGGTAGAGAGAAATCAGGGCTAATCAGGATGGATTCAGAGCACATGGCCTTCTTGAGGTGCTGGAAGGTCAGGTTCAGGTCCGTTGACCACTGAATCCCTTCATAAGTTCTCTTCTGGAGGAGATTGGTTAATGGCTATGCCACTTCTGCAAAATTAGGGATGTACTGATGGTAATAGCCAATCAATCCAAGGAAGGCACAAACCTCTTTCTTCATTTTCGAGGTGGGGAACTTGGCAATGGCATCCAACTTCCATAATTCAGGTCATATTTGCCCATTCCCGATTAAATATCCCAGGTATTGAATGTCCTGGCCTCCCAGAAAACATTTCTTGGGGTTGGCCATCAACCTGGCCTTCCACAGGCTGGTCAACATGGCTAGTACTTGGGTTAGATGAGTTGCCCAGTCTCTGCTGTAGATAACAATGTCATCAAGGTATGCAGCTGCATACTCCTTGTGTGGTCTCAGTAGGTGGTTGGACCAAGCATTGAAAGGTGGCAGGAGCAGTACTGTAAACTGGAACAGACCGTGCGGTGTCAAAAAAAGCAGTCTTCTCCTTGGCAGCTGGAAAAGCATGCTCCACTGAGACACTTGATTAGCTCATATACTCTGGGCATGGAATATGCTTCCAGTTTAGAAGCTGCATTGACCTTCTGGAAGTCAATGCAGAATCTGAAGCTTCCATCGGGTTTAGGAACCAAGATGATGGATGACAACCAGCCACTAATAGACTGGTTAAGCATCTCTTCCAGCTCCTTGGCAATGGCCTGCCATCTGGACTCCGGAATCTGATAGGATCATTGCTGGATAACCACCCCAGGATCATTAACAATGTCATGACAAATGAGGGGGGTTAGTCCTGGGCAGGTGGAGAACATATTAATATGTAGATATGCTCAGGCATCCACTACCACATTCTGCAACAAATCTAGGCTATTCTTTATGAAAAAAATTGATTATAGCTGAGCGACTGCATTCTATATTTGGAAAAATTTAGAGAAGCTAGCAAAGTAGTCAGGAAAGCACAGATTCAAAAAGAGGAGGAAATAGCCAATGCAATAAAATGGGGGGATAAGACATTTTTCAGATATGTTAGTGAGAAGAGGAAGGGCAAAAGTGGTATTGTCAGATTCAAGGGAAAAGGGGAGGAATATGTAGAAGCTGATGAGGATAAAGCGGAATTGCTTAACAAATATTCCTGTTCTGTGTTCACAGATGAAGAACCAGGAGCAGGACCTCAGAAAACACCCACAAATAGGAACAGAAGTGAGGAAGAGAAGTGAGGGACATCTTTAACAATTTTCAGAAGACTGTGTTCGTGAGAAACTAGCTCAACTTAAAGTAGACAAAGCGATGGGACCGGATGGGATACACCCTAGAATACTGAGGGAACTTGGGGATGTTCTAGCAGCTCCACTGACTGACCTTTTCAATGCCTCGTTAGAGTCAGGAGTGGTGCCAAAGGACTGGAGAGAGGCTCTGTGGTGCCTTTACACAAAAGCGGAAGTAAGGATGTGGTTGAAAACTACAGGCTGGTTAGTTTAACTTCGGTGGTGAGTAAATTATTGGAAACGCTGCTGAAAGAGAAAATAGTGAGGTTTCTGGAGCCCAGAAGATTACAGGATCCGAGACAGTGTGGATTCACCAAAGGCAGGTCTTGTCAGACAACTCTGATTTCTTTGACTGGGTGACCAGGGAGTTGGACCGAGGGAGAGCCCTAGATATGGTGTATTTAGATTTCAGTAAAACCTTTGACACTGTTCCACACAGATGACTTATAAACAAACTGAGCACCCTAGGGATGGACCCTAAAGTTACTGCTTGGGTCAGAAATTGGTTGGGTGGGAGGCGACAAAGAGTACAGGTAAATGGAGATCACTTTGAGGAGAAGGATGTTACCAGTGGTGTGCCCCAGGGATCTGTTCTTGGTCCGATTCTTTTTAACATCTTTGTTAGTGATATAGCGGAAGGGCTGTCGGGTAAGGTTTGCCTCTTTGCGGATGATACCAAAATCTGCAATAGAGTAGACACCAAGGAAGGTGTAGATACCATGAGGAGGGATCTAGCTAAGTTTGAAAAATGGTCTAGAATTTGTCAGCTGGGATTTAATGTTAAAAAATGTAAGGTCATGCATTTGGGCTGCAGCAATCTAAGGGAGCAATATAGTATAGGAGGTGAAGTACTTTTGTCCACTAAAGTAGAGCGGGACCTAGGCGTGGTTGTGTCTGATGATCTTAAAGCAGCTAAACAGGTAGAAAAGGCAACAGCAAAAGCTAGAAGGATGCTTGGGTGCATACGGAGAGGAATGGCTAGCAGAAAAAAGGAGGTGATAGTGTCTCTGTATAAGTCTTTGGTGCGACCTCATTTGGAGTATAGTGTGCAATTCTGGAGACCACACCTTCAAAAGGATGTGAACAGGATGGAGTCAGTGCAGAGGGTGGCTACTAAAATGGTTAGTGGTCTTCATTATAAAGCATATGAGGATAGACTTAAGGATCTTAATATGTACACCTTAGACGAAAGGCGGGATAGAGGTGATATGAGTGAGACGTTTAAATACCTCCATGACATAAATGTTCAGGGGGAGAGCCTCTTTCAATTGAAAGCAAGTTCTGCTATGAGGGGACATAGGATGAGGGTGAAGGGGGATAGATTTAGGAGTGATATGCGGAAATATTTCTTTACGGAAAGAGTGGTGAATTCGTGGAATAGTCTCCCAGTGGAGGTGGTGGAGATGAGGACAGTAACTGAATTCAAAAAAGCATGGGACAAACACAGAGGATCTCTAAAGGAAAAAAGGGGACTGTTGTAGGTGTTGATATGGAAGGACAGACTAGGTCTTTTTCTGTTGTCATATTTCTATGTTTCTGTCTTTAGTTTCCAGTGGATCAAACCTTCTAGATCTCTTCTCTGGGCAGCAGAGAGCTGGTCTCCAATTGAGACTTGAGCTGGATCCAAAGGTGCTGACATTTCCAGCCCAAAATCTTCTCCCTGTATCACCATGGCTGTCACTGGAGTCCAGTTTTCAATAGGTCAATATGGTAAATTTTGACTTTCTTCTGTTTATCTGGCTGGGTAATCTTGTAGTTAAGAGGCAATACTAAAACTCTGTCTCCTGGTTGGAAGGTGCGGTGCACAGCTGCCCGATTGTAGCCCCTGGTCTGCTTGGCTTGGGCTTTTTCCAGACTGAGTTTGGCCACCTCTCTGGCTTTTCTCAGCCAGTCTTGCATTTGTATAATGTACTCCACCAAATTATGCCCGGCATGAGTTTTTCTTCCCAGATTTCCCTTACCACGTCTAATGTGCCTCTTGGCCATCTTCTGAAAAGCAACTCAAAAGGTGAAAACCCCGTGGAACTCTAAGATACCTCACATATAACAAACAACAAATACAGTAGAAGAATGTCCCAATTTTTCTCCTCCTCCTGCACTAACTTATTTAACACTTGTTTCAGAGTTTTATTGAATCACTCAGCAAGGCCACCCATCTGTGGGTGATATACTGATGATCGCAGCATCTTGACCTTCACCAAGGCAAACACTTGCTTCATTACCTTGGATACAAAGTGTGTTCCTTGGTCTGTGAGAATCCCATTGGGTATTTCCACCTATGAGAATACTTCCCAAAGGGCATTCGTGATAATAGTAGTCTTCATATTCCTTAGAATAATGGCCTCCAGATATCGGGTAGCGTAGTCCAGTACAACTAAAATATACTTGTTGCCTTGGGTGGTTTGCTCCAAGGGTCCTACCAGATCCAATACCACTCTTTCAAATGGGGTTTCAATGATGGGCATAGGCACTAGAGGGGCCAGACAATCTCTGGTGAGGTTATGAAGTTGGAAGGTGGGGCATGATTGCCAATATAATTGTATCTGTCTATGGACCTCGGGCCAGAAAAATCAGATTAAAACATGCTCTAGTGTTTTTTCCACCCTCAGGTGTCCCCCTAATGTCTATGGACCAACAATAATACCTGTTGATGATAGTGCCAACGAACTAGCAGTTGTTCTATCTCTTTGCTCTTTAGGGCACTCTCGGCCACTGTATAATAAGTCTCCCTTTAGCATGAAATAGAGAAAGGTTCTTGCAGGTGACGCTCCGTTACCTATTGGAACCCCCATCTACCTCCAAAACCCATTCTCAGTCATGTTTAAGGGACTCATCTTCTTTCTGGACCTACCTGAAGCTCCCTGGGTCTTCCCCCAGTCCCCACTCTGGGAAGGGGACAATTGTATTTGGGTCACTACTGTTGAGCCTTAAGATATCCCCAGGGATTTCTTCCCTAGGCTCTCCTTCCCCAGATCCCTCCCCCCATAGCTGCCCTCAGATTCTGTTGGTAGCATAGCTTTTCCAAGCAATGCCAACTCTGGGACTTAGCAGGCTTGGGATTCTTGACATATAGGTCGGGGTCTTCCAACAGAAAAATCTTGGGGAAATCTTCCTTGTCCGACTTAGCAGAGCCATCAGTTAGCCGGGCCCGTATCATTCCAAATTTTGGATAGTGTCGGCCTATCACCAGTGGATACAGGAGCCAGGGCAGCACCTCAACCCCAAATATGGCTTTTCCTTTGGAGTCTTAAGTGAGAACTGTGCCACTGGATACTGCCTCTGGTCTCCATGTACATAGGTCAGCGTTATCGTCTTTGCATAGCCAATTTGAAATCGGGTTATGGTTTCCCAGTGAATAAGGGTCTGCACACTTTCGGAGTCTATCAAGGCCTGGAGATGCATTCCCTCAAGTTCCACTAGAATCACAAAGTTCTGGTCCCCTGGGTGGGGAGTGTACTCAAAACTGCATGTGTAAGGGGTGGTTAGACTGACATCCATGGGTTCTTTCATACCCAGGGGACATTCCCGAGCAAAGTGTCCCCGGGCTTCACACCTAAAACAGGTGAAGGGGTCGGAATATGGGAGCCAACATCTGTTCCAGCTTCCCTTTCTGTCCTCCTGGGTTAAAGGGTAACTTCTTCCTCTTCTCAATGTCCGCTTCAGTCTCTGGCTGGGCTTCATGATACCCCTTGACTATTTCCAGTGTACTCTCCATTGTAAGCTTGGGGTGCTGACATACCCACTGTTTCATCAGGGAGGTCAAGCTGTCCAAAAACTGCTCCAACAGCACAATAATAGCTATCTCGGGCCCTGTCTTTCCCTCCGGTTGCAGCCTTCAATCAATAGAGGAACCTCCAAGGGCTCGTCTTTATCTGGAGCCCACCCTTTCTGAATCACTGACGATAGGCCTCTGAATTATAGCCAGCCTGTTCCAGTATGACAGCCTTGACACCTGCATAGGTAGCTCGCCCATCTGGGTTGGCATCCTGGAATGCAGCCTGACTGCTACCCATCAGCAGATTCCCCAAATAGGTAGACCATGTCAACTCCAGCCACCCAGCCATGCGGGTTATTCGTTCAAAGTTCACCAAAAAGAGGTCCAGGTCATCTTCTGCCATCATTTTAAGAAGTACTTGCTCTGGAGGGTGGAGTTATGGTCTCTGCAGGGCCTGGGTCAGCTGAGCTAGAGACTTTTTCTGTAGCTCATCCTATAGTCAAATAAGATCCTGTATCTGCTGCTGCTGCTGCTGTTGCTGCCCTTCCAGCAGGGTGTGTTGAAACTGCTGCTGACATTGTTGCTATTGCTGCTGCTGCTGCTGACCTTCTGCCAGAATCTGGAGGAGCTGCTCCATCTGGCTTTTTAGTGTTCTCTTGCAACACCACCACAGGTTCCTCTTCTGCAGCTGAGTTAACCCTGCAATATTCCAGCTCCAACAAATATTTTGTGGTGTATAGTGGCCAAAACAAAGCTTGCCTATCTGGCACTGACTATATCTTCTTCCAAATCTCTAACTAGGGTGAGATGAACCCTCTTAGCCCATACAAACAGACAAAAAAAAGCCCCTGACTTGCTGTAGAGGCCCAACCCTGGAGGGAGGTGGATGTGTCCTCGGTCACATGGTTAGAGGAAATCCCCATGCTGCCACCATATGTGGTGGTGTGGCATGCAGTGAAAGGGGTTTTCTTTACAACACAGGCTAGACAGCAGTTCAGGGAAAACAAAAGCAGCTTTACTTCTGTCCTAGCTTGTTAAACATCCACAAGCTGGTTCTCCCAGCCCTTCCTCCAGCTCCAGTTAAATTTCCCACCTCATGCCTCCTTTGCACGGCTTGCCTTGGAAGGACTTCTGGGTGCATGGGCCTCTCATCCTCTTGCAGCCTGCTGGGTTCTTAACCTCTCCCTTTGAGCCACGCCTTCCCAGCTCTGAACTCTGGGCTGCAGATTCTCTTAAAGGGGACTGTTGATAATCCTCTTGGGGAGGGACGGATAACATTCTATAGACCCCCATCACAGTGCTTTATCTATACATTTATAGCAGCACTATCCAGATAATGCTGGGACAGAGTGAGGGCGGAGTGTGGGCATCCCACCTAGCTATACGGATAGTAGCGATACTCTGTCCACTATCCAGATAACTATCTGCATACATTTAGGAAAAGTGAATGGCTGTCCTATAATTATCCAGATAGCTATCAAATAGTAGACTAAATATCACTGCTATCCAGATAGCTATAATGCTGGCTGCTCTATAGGGCTTGTTTACTAAGGTGTGCTACCTGCTAGCATGGGTTTAGTAAGATGCTAAAAGGTCATGGACCCCAACACCAAAAATATTGTGCTTCCCAGGTTGCTCGTGATGAGGTGGGGACAGGGTAGAAGGGAGGCATTGATGGCAAAATGTGACTAGCTTATACTAACTACGCATGCTGCACTTAGCGTGAGTGCACTTAATGCCCCCTCAATTGGTGGTGTTAAGTTTGTCCAGGTGCTGGCTTGTTGTGTGGTGCACTGCCTTAGGGCCTGCACTAACTGAAGAAGGTAGACACATGTAACTTGTTGCCACTTTCTCCAAAGTATCAGACCAGTGGGGTCTCTTTAAACAAATTTCACAGTAGTCTGGCCTAGCATTGGTATAAATCTGAAACTAATAGAGAGTAACGCAGAGTACAAAAAATACTAAGGGGTATGTTTACTAAACCACGGTAAAGGAACAGTGTTTTCCATGCGTTAATGACAGCGATAAGAGGTTATCGTGCAGTAATTGTTCTGGGCGTGTTAGAGGCATTCCCATGTTAAGGGGTGCTAGTGGACATTTAGCAGGTGGTAATAGCACATGCTGCATTAAGAGGTGGTAGTGGACACTTAGCAGGCAGTAACAGTATATTAAGGGATAGTAGTGGACTCTTACCGTGTGGTAATAGCAACATGCTGCGGGAAGGTGTCTGGCATGCACCTTAATGCAGAAAACCCACTAAAATGCTGAAAGGGGGGCAGGGAAGTCATTGGAGAAGGTTTGGATGCAAGCACAATTGGTAGCTGATGGAGTTGATTCACCTGATGCCTGGCAATGTGGCAGTATGTGTGATGAGCATGTTTGACCGTACTGCAGGCCTATGCTGTTGACTAGGTGAGAGAGGCGGCTGCCTACTGATGCTGGTCAGTGTGGGTGTTGGCAGTGTCATGGGTGGGTGATGACGGCAGCGGAGTCAGTGGAGGGGTTCAGCAGCAGGGGGTGCTGTGACAGGCATGCAGTCCTAGATGCACCTGAAAGCATACACTGTGTCATAAGCTACATTACAGTGTCTATAAGGTATGGATAGGTATCCAAATGTACTGTCAGTGTGTGACATGCCATTTGCCAGGGCAGTGCCTGGGTGGAGGCAGCATGTGCCTGATGTGGGTAACAAAGAGTAAATTAGACTTACCTGCTAATTGGTTTTCCTGGAGTAAATCCAGTCTAGTCCCGACCTCTGGGTTTTGCTCCTCCTCCAGCAGCTTTGGAGACTGAGACAATGTCATCCTTTTATGATGACCCTGCTATATCCTCTGGGGATCCGCCTCCTCACTCCAGTAACCTATTGACAAAGCAAACTCACCGGAGCCACAATTAAGTAGTCAACACTACTACCAACCTAACCAATTAACCTATCATTATGCACAACACTAATACCATGAACCCTATTACTACTATGCTCCTGCCTTGAAGCAACTTCTCAGGCCAGCCCTCCCTCCAAAAGTAGAGAAAAGCAGAGAGAGAGAGAAAGAGAGAGTGTAGGGACCCCCCCCCCCCCCATCTATCTCAGATGATTAAGAAAGAACTGAAATTGCACACCTGCCATGCTTCATGGGCTTCAGGCCTTCGTACTCTGCAAGAAACACTGGGAGGGATACGGGACTAGACTGGATTTATTCCAGGAAAACCAATTAGCAGGTAAGTCTAATTTACTCTTCCTGATTGTCTCTCCAGTCTAGTCCCAACCTCTGGGTATGTACCAGAGCAGTAAACACACTTAACAGGAGGGATCTGCTAAACCAGCCTGAAGCACTGCAGACCCAAAACACGCATCCCCCCTTTCCTGAATGTTCAGGCGATAATGCCAGACAAAAGAACTCAAGGACAACCAAGTAGCTGCTTTACAAATCTCTGCTGCCGGCACTAACCGGCACTCCGCCCAAGACGCCGCTTGTGCCCTAGTGGAATGAGCTTTAAGCCCCTCCGGCACCTCTTTTCCTTTCAAAAGATATGCTGACACTATTACCTCCTTAATCCACCTGACAATGGACGCCTTGGATGCCACGTCCCCCTTTCTGGGACCTCCAAACAGGACAAAAACCCTATCCGACTTACCAAATCTGGCTGTTTTTTTTTTTTGTTTTTTTTTTTTAAGTAGATTATTACAATAGATCAAGAAACTCTTGAACATAGAAAACAAATAAGACCTGCAACAATAAAAGGAAACAAAGTATTACTGCAATACAAACAATAATTATTTTGTTAGTCCACTATAAGTGGGGGAGAGTACATAGTAACAATACTTTGAGGGACTAATCCCTAGAAATAGAGCAGGAAAATCAAGAAGAGGGCAGTGTCGAAGAGCAAATACATACGTATAGATGAGCCACACCTATTCAAGAAGAAGAAGAGACAGGCAACAAAGTACTAATAAAGGCTGATAGATCTTATTATTATTTTTATTTAGTATACATTTGTATACCGCTACTTCCAGCGATCAGCAGCGGTTTTTGATTACAGATTGGAAATTGTCAAATCATGACAGGAAATTTTTGAGGTATAAACACATTGATTAGACAGGAAAGCACAGCACACAGAGAACTATTTTTACAGGGAACATGGGCTATGGAGGGTTAAGTGGCTTGCCCAAGACCACAAGGAGCACCTGTGGGACTAGAAACCCCAGTTCTTCCGGCCCAAGGTTGCTGTCCTCTAGTGGGATTTGAACCACCGACCTTCCGGCCCGAAGTACCTTGCCCCAACCACTAGGCTACTCCTCCACTCCTGCCCCAACCACTAGGCTACTCCTCCACTCCACATCTTCAGGAGATAAAAATACATATTTGTGGGAATCATACGTTACCAAACATTTACATGGGAATCTTAAAGTAAAAGTAGCACCCACTCGAAGTACACCAGGCCGAAGTAACAAAAAAGCCCTACGGCGCTTCTGCGTCTCTCTAGAGACATCCGGAAAAATATTAATTCTTTTCCCATAAAACAAAAGAGATTTCTTTTTAAAAAACAGTTTCAGTAACCATTCTCGGTCTGATGACAAAGCTAAATTAACAAGCAAAGTAGAAACAGATACGACCTCCTCTTTCAGAGTGTTAAGCAAATCAGAGACATTTAAAGAATCTAACTCCAAAGAACCCACATTAACTTTCCCCTCCTTCTTCCCCAAAGGGAGGTAGTATATCTTAGATATTGGAGGCATCAAATCAGCCGGAACAGAAAGAACCTCATGCAGATATTTCTTAAATAGGTCCAAAGGAGCCATGCCAGGAATAATGGGAAAGTTCAGCAAACGAAGGTTCGAAGAACGAACCGCATTCTCCAATGCCTCAGACTTGATTCGAAGAGCAATATTATCCTTTACCAAAGAGGTAGTAATATCAGTTACTTTGTCCAACTTCTGATCAAATGACAACTGTTTTGCATTAAGTTCTCGAATATCTGTCTTAACCACAGCCATAGATTCTTCCAAAACAGTAATCTTCAAGGAATGAACAGATAATTGCTGCCCCATGATATTATATAAATGAGAAAGTGCATCCCAGATGCTATCCGGAGTCACAGCTGAAGGTCGAACCAATGGAGGAAATACAGGCCTGAGTGTAGAAGACCGGTCAGCCAGAGAAGCAGCTTCCCCTTGAATAGGGTCTCCACCAACAGCTGGTAATGACACTGCCAAAACAGCATTCACTTCCTCTGCTACATCGCCGGCAGACCCTGAGGGCAAGACCCGCTCCGGCGCAGCAGCAACCGCCACTTCGGACGTCGTAGCTACGTCTCTCGCGATCGGGAAACCCGCAGTAGCTGGAGAGGCAGGGGTAGCACGCTCATCCGGGGAGAGCGAGATATCAAGGGGCATGGGCACCGCTTCAACCTCCTTTGCCAGCGTCACAGAGCCCGCTCGAATCCCTGTCATCTGGACCTTCGAAAGCTGCACATTCCGATCCATCAGTCCCTCACCGGTAGGCTCCGCCGTCACGTGAACAGCCTTGAGCTTACCCTTCCTCTTAGGCATCACAGCTAAACCACCACCGCCGCCATCTTGAAAAGAAACCACTCCCCCCTGGCTGTTCTTTTAAGATACTTCTTCAATGCCCTACGCATGTCCAAAGAATGACACTGACCAGAGGCGGCTCCTTCCGCAGAACTGCCAAACACGGGCAAAGAAACCTCCTGATTCAAATGAAACGGCGACACCACCTTGGGCAAAAAAGATGGTACCGGCCTCAAAACCACCTTTGTCTCATAGAAGGACAAAAAAGGTTTCCTACAGGACAACGCCTGCAACTCTGAGATTCTCCTAGTCGAGCAAATCACTACCAGGAACACCACCTTGAGAGTGAGATCCTTTAACGATGCTCTGGATAACGGCTCGAACGGTTCCTTCCCCAAAGCCTCTAAGACATAAGGGAGGCTCCACTTTGGTACTACTTGCTGCACCGGTGGCCGCAACAGACACACTGCCCTTAAAAAACGCTTGACGTCGGGATGGACCCCCAGCGCCACTCCCGAAACCTTCCCCTATAACAGGAAAGCGCTGCGACATGGACAGGCAATGATGCTGCCCCCAAGCCTTTCTCCACCCCATCCTGCAAAAACGCCAACACCTGCGGGGTGGATGCTCTTAACGCCTGCACCTGCCGGTTTTCACACCATGCTTCAAAGATGCGTCAGATGCGAACATACGCTAACGACGTCAACCTCTTTCGTGCCTTCAACAACGTGCTAATTACAGAAGCCGAGTATCCTCTCTTCCTTAACCTCGCCCTCTCAATAGCCAGGCCGTAAGCGAGAACCGATCCACAGGAGGCATGCACAGCGGTCCCTGAGATAACAGATCCGGATGCCATGGGAGACGCCACGGCTTCTCCACCAAGAGCCGCATCAAATCCACATACCACGGAGGCCTCGGCCAATCCGGCACTATCAAGATCACCTGCTCTCTGTGGCATTCGATGCGCTGCACCACTCTTCCGATTAACACCCAAGGTGGAAACACATAGAGGAGAACATCCTCCGGCCAGGTCTGAATCAGTGCGTCCAGGCCCTCTGACATTTTCTCTCTTCTTCTGCTGAAAAATGGCTCGACCTTTGCCGATTGAAAGGTTGCCATGAGATCCATCACCGGCGGCCCCCACCGCCTCGACAACATCTCGAACACGTCCAGGTGAAGAACCCACTCCCCCGGATCCACCTTCACTCGACTCAAGAAGTCGGCTTGCACATTGTCCACTCCCGCTACATGCGCTGCCGATTAACACCGAGAGGTTTACCTCGGCCCACTCGAACAACCCCTCGGCCTCAACTTCCATTGGAAGACTGCTCGTGCCGCCCTGCCGATTGATGTAGGCCACTGCGGTTGCATTGTCGGAAAACATCTGAACCCCCTTTCCGTGGAGGCAAGGATGAAATGCGCGCAGAGCCTGCGTCACTGCTCTCAACTCCAATCTGTTGATTAACCAGCTCTTCTCCTGATCGGACCACTGTCCTTGTGTGAAATTTCCTTGACAATGAGCCCCCCAACTGAAGAGACTGGCATCTGTAGTTAGAGGAATCCACTCTGGCGCCTCCAAAGGCATCCCCTTCTCCAGACACCCTGGGAGTAACCACCACCACAACGACTGCCGAACCACCCCCGGGCATGGCAGCCTGCGCATCAATGGGTCGCCCTGATGAGACCAGTGACTGAGCAGAGCCCTTTGCAAAGGTCTCATGTGTGCCTGCGCCCAAGGGACCAGCTCTAGAGTCGCTGCCATTGTCCCGAGCAACTGCAAATAATGCCACGCTGTGGGGGCAGCTCTTTCCAGAAATTGCCGGACCAGACTCCGCAACTTGCTCGCCCTTAGCTGAGGCAGAAAAATTCTCCCCGCTTCCGTATCGAAGTGAGCCCCGAGATATTCGAGGTGTTGCGAGGGCACCAATTTGTGATATTGACGAGGGCACCAATTTCATGATATTGACGACCCAACCAAGACTTTGTAAGAACACCATTACTCGGCTTATAGCCGCTTCGCTCTCGGCTCTGGACTCTGGTCGAATCAACCAATCATCCAGATAAGGGTGTACTAGAACCCCCTCTTTCCGTAGAGCTGCCGCCACAACCACCATGACCTTGGTGAACGTTTGTGGCGCCGTCGCTAGACCGAAAGGTAAGGCCTGGAACTGAAAATGTCCCTGTGGAACTGCAAACCTGAGGAACTTCTGATGCTCCTGCCGAATAGGAATGTGCAGGTACGCTTCTGACAGGTCCAGGGACGTGAGAAACTCCCCTTTTCTTACCTCCACAATCACGGACTTTAAGGTTTCCATGTGAAAATGGGCCACTCGCAGACAACGATTTACCCTTTTTAGATCCTGGATTGGTTGAAAAGTCCCCTCTTTTTTTGGAACCACAAAATATATGGAGTACCGACCGTAGCCACATTGGTCTGTAGGCACCGGCACCACTGCTTTGAGGTTGAGAAGTCTCTGCACCGTCTCCCCCACCGCTTTGGCCTTCACTGACGCCTTGCATGGAGATAGGCTGAAGGAATCGTTGATAGGTCGCTGGAACTCCAGAGCATAGCCTTCTCGAATAACATCCAGCACCCACTGGTCTGAAGTTTCCTGGACCCAGGCATGGTAAAAATCCCATAGTCGACCGCCTATGGGCACCAGGTCCACCTGGGTCCCCAAGGCTTCATTTTGTCTTCCGCATGCTTGCGGAGGAAGTGGAAGAAGCTCCGAACCCTCTTCCTGCCCCCCAAAAGCTCTGAAACCCCTGGTTCTGACTGGAAAGACATCCTCTCTGAGCCTGACTGAACTTAGGGAACCAAAACCAACGATATTCTCTCTGTGGACCTCTGGATGCGGGAGCCGAGCGCCCCTGCTTTGGTTTATCCTCGGGTAGCCGGCCTCCCTTGGACTCTCCCAGATCCTTCACAAGCTTGTCCAAGTCCTCCCCGAAGAGGAGCTTTCCTCTGAATGGTAACTTACTGAGCCAGGCCTTGGAAGAGCCGTCCGCTGCCCAATTGCGCAGCCAAAGGCACAGATGGGAAGCTACCACCGATGCCATACTCTTGGAAATCCTCGAATGAGGTCGTAATGAATATCGGCCAGATAAGCCGCTCCAGATTCCAGTCGTGACGTCTCCCCAATAGTATTGTCTCCTCGTTCGCCTTGGATGCGCTGAGACCAACGCAGGCAGGCCCTCGCTACCCATGCTTCACAAATGGCCACCTGCATGGAGAGAGCGTTTACCTCAAAAACCTGTTTCAACAAGGTATCTAGCTTTCTGTCCTCAACATCCTTGAGGGCTGCACTCCCCTCTACCGGGATGGTAGTCTTTTTCGTGACCGCCAAGACCGCGGCATCTACTTTCGGAGCCTTGAACAAGTCGCAATCCTGGTCCACTAGCGGGTAAAGCCAACGCATTACTCTGGACCCTTTAAGACTTACCTCCAGCATGTCCCACTCTTCCTGAATCATCTCCCGAAACACTCTGTGCACTGGAAACGCCCTTTGAGTCTTCCGAAAGACCTGAAGCAACGGGTCCTCCAATGAGGCATCCTCCGCAGGTCCAGGAGAAGGCATATTGAGGGCTTTCAGCGTCTCAGCGGCGTTCCCGGCCTCTTTTCTCCGGGTTCCCCCTCAACAGAACCTGTAGGCTGTCCTATCTGCTGACTGCCAAACGCCTGCTGAATAAGTGCCACAAATCCCGGGGAAAAAATAGCCGATAGACCGCCCGGCACTAAAGCTTGCGCGGTCAGGAGATCCCACAGTGGTAAGTCCCACAGTGGTAAGTCCAGGGAACCTGCATCTTGCAACTTCCCCGACGCCCCCTGCAGCTCTGACTCCCCAGCTAACGAGGTCTCCAGGGGAACAGCATCCTGCACACACCCCTTACAGACCCCTGTGTCTGAAAGCACTCCCCTTTTGGACCCGCATACCAAACACATCTGTTTAGAGGGCATGACTTCCAATTGCTGGTACAGGCTGTCCCGGCCTGCCCAGGCTCTCTGCTGCCGCCGTTCCAAACCTTCAAAATCGCTCCTCCTTTTTTTTTTTTTTTCCAAACCAATGCTTATAGCCTCCCGAGTCTGAAAAACCACTTTTCTCCAAAAAAACGCTGCTTTCTGGCGACTCCCGAAGCCTTTGTAGGCCGTCAGGCAAAACCGCGGATTCCCGCGTTGCTGCCACAAGGTAGGCCCAGCAACTGAAGTTCCCGCTCTAACCCCCGGCGGCCCCTTTTACCTTTAAAGCAGAAGCGCTGCAGGGCTCTCGCCACCTCTGCGTTCCCCCGAACAGCTGCTGACAGAATCGGGAGGATTGTGGAGTGCCCGATAGCATGGGAAACCACTCTTTTGTGCCTCCTGCTAAGCTGCTGCGTGGACGTCCTCTTCACAGCGCTAGCAGGCAAAGACCTCTGCGTGCACTGACTGACTTCCAGAGCCCCCGGTTCCTCACCCTTTCAGCTGGGTTCGGCAACCAGTGCTCTCACAGCATGAGGTACTTACTCCTGCCCCATTTCCCTTTACCAAGTGAGGAGGGAGGGAGGGAGAGAAGGCCTCAGGAGTCTCCTTAAGAGACAGAATGCAATGCTGTGCCAAAAAAAAAAAAGAATTTCCCCAGAAAAAAACTAATTCTTCTTAATTGTTTCTCCAGTGAACCCAGAGCCCCTGGTTCACTGCTCCTCCAGCTGCTTGGAGACTGAGGTAACTGGAGTGAGGAGGTGGATCCCCAGAGGATATAGCAGGGTCATCACAAAAGGATGACGTTGTGTCAGTCTCCAAAGCTGCTGGAGGAGGAGCAAAACCCAGAGGTCGGGACTGGAGAGACGATCTGGAAGGGAGGATTGTCCATGAGTGTGCATGTGGAACAATCACAAGAGAGGTGTGCATGATTTGGCTAACTGCTGCAAATGACCCCTGAGGGCCATGGTGGGACAGTTTACTGCTAGTAAGCTGCCTCACCATGAATCACCCTGACGATCGAACGGTGGGTGTAGGGCTGTGCCATGGATCATCCAAGCAGAGAATTTGCATTGTGTGTGGTGGGTGGATGTATGGGATCATATAGGCCGAAAGCATTTGGTGTGTATGAACCAAAAGTAGCAGTGCCATGGGCTACATGAAACACTATTTGTGAGGGTGGGACTAGTGCCTCAGCCTGTGCAACTGCAAGACAATACACTTGAAAAAATGGCATGATAGAAAGGGACAAGTTGAACACATTTGCCCCATGTGGGGCAAGTAATGATGGCAGAATAGTGCAGGGAATGGCTTTGCAAGGAGTGTTAGGTGCCTGAATGTATGAGATATATCCACTTTATGTAAAGCTGGAAGGTCACAACGATAGCATAACAGAAAACGCATTCATACCAGTTGACCCAGACATCTGCTGCATATACATCACTTACCCACTGCAATGCACCGCGACAGAGCCATTAAAGCCATTTACATAGATGTCCATGATGGGGAATGCCATGTTGGGCTACCTAACATGTGGCCATAATGCATAGAAATATAGAAGAATGATTGTCTGCAGTTCACAGCAGAGCCAGGACTGTGCAAGCGCACCCAGATACAAAACAAACAAGTAGGAATCAAGCCCTGGAGCTTTGACCACAGAAACATTGCACCAACTAGTAGACTACACCTTCACACAGCTCTATGCAGATGTATGGAGCCTGCAGATCTCTGATCAAACTGATTGCTGTCTGCTGGCATAGGTTGGGCCCTCCACTACCTATGAGACACTGCACATGCAAAACAGCGGTATGCAGCTGAAGAATCAATGGAGAATGCACTGATCCAGCATATCAGCTCAGTAAGACACACTGGCTGCATGCACATAACAACAGCAAGCCATGCTGCAGAGTGGTTTCAGCTGTCACCCTCAGGATGTGTGTGTGTGTGGGGGGGGGGGGGGTGCCCAGCACCTGGTCCACTGAACCTGCAATGTTAGAGATTATCACTGCTGGCTGTGTTGTAGGTCCACCTCACTGCTAGTGTTTAGCGGGTATTGTCTGCAGTGTATTATGCTTTTTTCCCCTATTTCCTATATGCTGAGGGTGACGGTGATAGTGACAGCATCAGCTCGATCCTGTGTTCTCCCCATTGGGCACTAACCCTCCAATAACAATGCAGGTTAGTGGCCAGTGTCAATATGCTGCTGCCATGGACTGCCACTGACGTGAGGGGTGGGGGGGTATAGGCTGGTGTGGGGTTATTGCTACAGTCCTGTCAGGACCCCAGGGAGTAGGCCATGAATGACTGCTGCCCCAACCATTGAGGACTAAAAATTGACTACAGCATGGGCAGAAAGACTGCCCCGTTGCCCTTCAGTGGGCTGGGTCAGCTAAGCACAAACCAACTATGGTAGGTTTGCTGGTCATCATGCACACCATGTGCATGCTGGGTTAGAAAATGGTTGAGTGGGAGGCGACAAAGGGTACAGGTAAATGGAGCTCACTCTGAGGAGAAGGAAGTTACCAGTGGTGTGCCCCAGGGATCTGTCCTTGGTCCGATTCTTTTTAACATCCTTGTTAGTGATATAGCGGAAGGGCTGTCGGGTAAGGTTACTCTTTGCGGATGATACCAAAATCTGCAATAGAGTAGACACACAGGAAGGTGTAGATAACATGAGGAGAGATCTAGCTACGTTTGAAGAATGGTCTAGAATTTAGAAGCTGGGATTTAATGTTAAAAAATGCAAGGTCATGCATTTGGGCTGCGGAAATCCAAGGGAGCAATATAGTATAGGGGGTGAAGTACTTTTGTCCACTAAAGAAGAGCGGGACCTAGGCATGGTTGTGTTTGATGATCTTAAAGTAGCTAAACAGGTAGAAAAGGTGACAGCAAAAGCTAGAAGGATGCTTGGGTGCATAGGGAGAGGAATGGTCGGCAGAAGAAAGGAGGTGATAGTGCCTCTGTATAAGTCTTTGGTGCAAACTCATTTGGAGTATTGTGTGCAATTCTGGAGACTGCACCTTCAAAAGGATATAAATAGGATGGAGTCAGTACAGATGGTGGCTATTAAAATGGTTAGTGGTCTTCATTATAAAGCATATGAGGACAGACTTAAGAATCTTAATATGTACACCTTAGAGGAAACGCGGGATAGAGGTGATATGATTGAGATGTCTAAATACCTCCATGGCATAAATGCACAGGAGGAGAGCCTCTTTCAATTGAAATCAAGTTCTGCTATGAGGGGACATGGGATGAGGGTGAAAGGGGATAGATTCAGGAGTGATTTGCGGAAATATTTCTTTAGGGAAAGAGTGGTGGATCCGTGGAATAGTCTCCCAGTGGAGGTGGTAGAGATGAGGACGGTATCTGATTTCAGAAAAAAGCATGGGACAAACACAGAGGATTTCTAAAGGAAAAAAGGGGACTGTTGTTGTTGTTGATAAGGAAGGACAGACTAGATAGGCCATGTGGTCTTTTTCTGTCATCATTTTTCTATGTTTCTATGTGTGTAGTGTGATCATGAGCACTCTGCCATGGGATACTCAGCATTGCCAACCCAGCCATTTACTCAGTGATTAGCATCTTGAGACAAAAAAATGCATCCACATCATTGGAGCCAAACATTATAATAGCTCTATGGGGATACATAGCCGTGCCATGATCACTTTTTGCTCATAGTGAGAGTGCCATCTCAGCATGACATACAGTGGCCACTCAGGCAATGCACATGGCAGATGGGCACAATGGTGTCTCAGCCAATGACCCTACCATTGTGGCAGACATATCCAGGCCAATCTGTGCTGTTTCAGGTGGTACCCACAATCCTCTGCCTCGCCTTATTTACCTTTTACAAACAGGCTGGGAAAAGCTCAGACAATGTGAGCCAAAGTGCAGTGCAGAAAGCCACAGGACAAAGGGGACCCATACACACACTTTCATTGGCGCACTGAGCGAAAGTGGAAATGGTTGATATTCCTCTCTCACTGTCAGCTCAAGGACTGATAACGTGTGCTCTGGTTGCACTTGCAATATTACTTTGTGCTTTTAGCCTCCAACCAGCTGTGGATAGTGCAGCTGGAGAGTGTTTCCACCCTTGCTGACCATCTCCTTGGGGGTTGCACATGCTGTAGCTGTACTTACACTGTCAGCTAAACCTTGTCCACAGGAATATGCAATATAGAAACCCCCACAAGGACCTGAACCTCTGACCCTCCACACAGATACACACCAACTGTGTGTGTTGCACCACAGTGCTGCCTTTTGAGGATAATAGCTCCTGTTGCTGACATGCTTCTCTTCAGCTGACCTTTGGCACATGTTGCAGGACACATGGTGTACACGACCAGGACAAGGCTTCTATCTGCTGCAGGCTGGTACCACTTCCCACTCCACCACCAATACCCCACCATGCAGTCATAAGAACATAAGATATGCCATACTGGGTCAGACCAAGGTCCATCAAGCCCAGTATTCTGTTTCCAACAGTGGCCAATCTAGGTCATATGTACCTAGCAGTTTCCCCAAGAGACACAAGTTCCACAATGCTTGTACTGGGTCAAGCATTGATATCTTCGGTCACTTCTTAATAATGGTTTATGGACCTTTCCTCCAGGAACTTGTCCAAACCTTTTTTAAACCCAGCTACACTAACAGCCTTTACTGCATCCTCCGGTAGCAAATTCCAGAGTTTGATTACACGTTGAGTGAAAAAATATTTTCTTTTATTAGTCTTAAATAGTTTACCCTGTAGCTTTATTGCATGTCATTGCATGTCATGCCCATGCATTGTCAGTGGTGGTGGTTGCAGTCCCAGCATGTTAAACATGCAGGTTTGGTGGGCACCTTGGGCACAAGGTCCGGATGGGGGGCACGGGCACACATGGATGGCCATGCAACTCCCCCACCAGCTGCCCATGCAAGGGGCCCCATCACTGCCTGCCACCTATATGTCTTGGGGGAAGAATGGCAGCCACTGCTGTAGTAGTTCCCTGGGCACCTGCATTTTCCAGCTACCTGGAGGGTTACTGAATCTTGCACTATTGGCCTCTTATTTATTTTATTTATTTACATTCTCTTATATACTGCGCTATTCTGCATCAGTGCGGTTTACATTGAACAAACTGAAATTACATTGAACAGGGCATTATAACTTGGAGATAACTATTTTACAGGGAACATGGGCTATGGAGGGTTAAGTGGCTTGCCCAAGACCACAAGGAGCACCTGTGGGACTAGAAACCCCAGTCCTTCTGGCCCAAGGTTGCTGTCCTCTAGTGGGATTTGAACCTCCAACCTTCTGGCCTGAAGTATCTTGCCCCAACCACTAGGCCCCTCCTCCACAGCTGGGTTCTGTGGCAGCAGGAGGGGGGGAACCTGGATCTCTGCCTGGGGTGCCAGGACCCTTGGACTACCCCATGCGGTACATTGCCTTTCCGCAGCAGTAGTAGGACTGTGTGCTGCCACTGTCACTGTGGGATCATGACAAACATCACAGATGGTTCTGCGGATGGCAGAATATCCATTTGTGGAGAGGCTAAAAATCTGGGACTCATCAACCTGGGGAAAAGACAGCTGAGGGGAGATATGATAAATAAATAAATAAATAAAAATAAATGATAGAGGTCTATATTGACCGTAGTGGAACAGGTAAACATAGATCGCTTTTTTATGCCATCAGACTGTGGACAGACTAGGGGACCTGCAATGCGGCTACAGTGTAACCCATTTGGGTCTTCTAGGTGAACATATTTTTTCAGTCAATGTGTAATCAAACCCTGCAATCCATTAGCGGAGGATGTGGTAAAAGCTGTCAATGTAGCTGGGTTTAATAACGTTTAGACAGGTTCCTGAGTAACAGTCCGAGCTAGGCACTGCTTGCACCATTACAGTTATTGGGGATCCTCTATGTCTTTTGGGGAAACTGATAGGTACTTGCGACCTAGATTGTGCACTGTTGGACATAGGATACTAGGCATGATGGACCTTGGTCTGACACAGTTTGGCATATCTTGTAGTCTTATGTTCCTATGTAACATAGTAACATAGTAAATGATGGCAGATAAAGACCAGCATGGTCTATCCAGTCTGCCCAGCAAGGTGGCAAGAGTAGGTGCACCCGCCGCTCCATGCAGGTCACCCCTTCTCATGTCTTTGTTTAGGGGTGAACCCAACGTTCCGTATAGGACACCCTTGTTTGTTGAGAAATTAGATAAAGTTTATTTTGATTTTATCCTGTTGCTATAGAGAGATTCACTGTGTCTGCCCCATGCCATTTTGAATTCTGTCACTGTATTTGCCCCACCACTTCCCTCGGGAGGGCATTCCAAGCATCCACCACCCTTTCAGTGAAAAAGTATTTCCTGACATTGCCTTTCAATTTACCCCCTTGCAGCTTCATGTTATTCCCTCTAGTTTTACAGCTTCCCTGTTTTTGGAAGAGGTTTGTTTATTTGTTCATCTAGGTAGCTGCCTGTTCCCCCCCTGTGCACCTTCAGTCCCCACTGCATGACCCATGTGCCACCTTCTTTGCACCCATTTGCACCATCAACATAGTGCCCTTTCATACTTGGGCACTATGCTGCTGATAATGGAGCACTACTATCGCTCTTTTGGGCTCCCTTCTCTGTGCATCACATTGCAGACGTAAAATTGGCTCGCTCTCTCTCCTTAAAAAACACCCTTTCTGCCAGGTTTTGAATTGCGTTGGGGTTCCTGCCGTTAAGGTGCCTGCATTAAGGGAGCAAGCCTTGTTACCGTTCATTCCCCGCCTATTGACCCCGACTCTCCGCCCCGTGCACACCTTCTCTCCATCCACAGGGCGCTTTACACTGCTGGTGCCGCTACAGTGCCTTTTTGCACGCGCTAATTGTGCACACGCTAACGGCACACTTGCTCCTTTACTGACGTTTAGTAAACATACCCCTAAGTTTCCCCAGGAATACCTTCCTCCTTTTAAAAAGAAGAAGAGGAACACTGGAGGAAAATTAAATTAAACTAAAATATGAGCATTAAAAATGAATTATGTTATTTATTTGGAAAATTTTGTGTTCTGATTATATAAACATCACTCAATAACAAGTAGGTAAGTAAATTTATATTAAATAAAAGAACATATAAATATTTAACAAAATAAAATTAATTATTACAATTACTATTTCTTGTCAGTCATTTATACATTCACCTCTGAGCTATTTAAATATTATTCTGTTCTTTAAATCCATACAACTTCTAAAGTCCAAATACATTATTTGAGCTCAAATAGTGTGTGGTGGTTTGTGTGAAGGACAGTACTTATCCTCTGAATTTGTTGTGGCCCATGCGGAATCTTCTTCCTTGACCTCTGTAGGAACTCGGGATGGCGTCGTCAGTTTCCAGCTGGGTTGACCTGTAAAGAATCCCCTACCAACCTCCCCCCCCCCCTTTTTTTTCACTCAACGTTTATTCTAAAAAACTAATAAGGGTAAAAAATATGAGAAGGTCAAGAATGCACCACGACTGGAAAGGGTTCACTGGAGAAAGTCAGGCAGTCCCTTTTTCAACTCACCATTCACAACCTCCAAACGTGCTCTTCTCAACTCTTCTCAGCACTCATTGTATACTATACTGTTCCATTCACTCCTCAACCTCACCACCACACATTACCCCTCAGTCTTCTAGTTACTGTCACACTCTCCCTATCCTATGTAATAACTCCTTTTATTTTGCTCTCTCCTCCTTTTATAAACCCCCTCTCTCCCACTTGCCTTATTTACCAGTTTTTCTCCTATCTCTCCTGAGACTTTTCAGGAGAACTAGTTTCTTAGTTTCCTTTAAAACTTTACATGTATACCTCCATTACTCACCCTCACACCTTTATCTGTGCTTCAGTGACCCCCTCTTACCTTCCCTTAACTCACTCCCAAATTGTCTCTTATCTTTTACTTTTTCACTAAATTTTGTTAAAAATAAGAATTACTTTCTTTCTTTTTGTCCACCTTGTGTTCCTACCACTCCTATCCACAGCTTCTCTAACACTCTTACTTCTTCCCCTTTTCCCAGAGCACTTCAAAAGAGGTTTCAATATAACGACCCCTAACAGGCATGTTTACTAAAGTCCGCAAAATAGCGCTTCGCAAAATAGCGCACGGCAACGCAGCACTGAAACGCGCAGAAATGCGTTTAAATGCCCCGCACACGTGCGTGTCACTCCCGCACAGGTACGCGGCTCACTAACGGGCCCCGTACAAGTGCGTGGCCGCAAATGTCCGATAGAGGCGTAGAACGGCGAAAGGAGGGCGGAGGAAGGCTCCGGAGGGGCGGAGGGACGGGGTCAATGGGTGGAGAGTGGGAGGGGAGAGCCTCCCCGCACGGTATCGGGCCCGAATTTGCATGTGAAAACTACCGCGAGTGAAATACTCGCGCTAGAAAGCATTTAAAGGGAAGAGAAACCATTTCCGTCAGCAATGTACAGGAAACCCGGGGAAACCTGCAAAACGTCAGCAATGTGATCCATGTGTACAGCACAAAACTGCAATTTAAAATAAAAAATGAGCAGCACAAAAATATGATAAAGATTATGTCAGCTGTGGAACAGTTATAGAAATGTTGAAAAATAAAATACACACCCAGGAAAGCACAAAATAAAAATTTACCTCTGGAAAGGTGTTGGGAGCGGAGAGTGTTCCAAAAAGCAGGCGTTTACTTTGCAGATGTCCCGTTAGTGTATGCAATGGTTGGCCATTAATATCACTGTTGCCTTGCTTGTGTATATGTTTTTCCCCATTGTTCTGTGGCCCTTCGTGTGTTTTATTTTCACGTTTGTCCTGACAGTGGTTGAAGGAGCCCACAGTAAATATGCGCACAGCAGGGTTTGTGACATCATCCTGCTAGGTGTACTATCTCCAGGGAGTGCACAGTCTGTGTGGTGCAGCAGACAGATACAGTACCTCAAAGACCAGAGGTTCAAATCCCAGATGGTACATTTGCCAGACCAGTTTGTAAATTTTATCCATCACGAAACAAAGATGGCACAGACACCCCTGTATTGCAGGGAACATAAGCATGTTGAAAAAACCTATATGTTAACCAACACCGCACACACACCCCACAACAATGGTCCTCACTTACAGCAAAATCCCCCACATGCATTACTGTAATGCCAGAATGCAATCAGGTAATTTTTAGAGTTTTCTGAGAGAAGGACATGCCACCATGTTTGCAGACGAGTACATGTGGTGCAGGAGGCAGTGGCTGCCATCCCCAGAGAACAGTGACCTAGCCATGTGTTGTCTGTCACCGTGCATTGCAACAGACAGGCCCTGCTGTATGCACAGTCATGAGCCTCCCAGGGAAATCACCCAATCTGTGACTAGACAGTGGTGCAAAGCAAGAACAGAAGGTCACAGGTTCAAAGCCTAGTTGGGCCCACTGCTAATCCTGCACATATATTTTTTTCCCACCACCAAACACAGAAAGTGAAGACACTCAGTGATGGCAGAGTAAATAATCATGTTTCCAAAACCAGTGTTTTACCTAACACCGTCCCCCCCCCCCCCCCAAATGGGCATTAGGTACAGGCAAGTCCTCACAACTCAGTCCTGGAGTGGCACAATGCAATGAAGCTATATGTGTTTTTCCAGATAACGACATGTCGTCATGTTGTGCGAGGTGTACAAGTGATGGAGGGGGCAATGGCAGCAAGCCACAACAGACAGTGCCTTAGGTGTGTGTAGGCTGGCCCTGGCCACCACACCAGACAGCCTATATTGGATGTACAGCCATGGATTCCCCAGGGAATGCAGCCATGATGTGGCAAAACCGTGGTCCAGTGCACACAGTCAGTGTTTACACGAACAGAAGGTCAGAGGTTCAAATTTTGTCTGTGCTTCCTGCCAGGGGCGGCCCAAGGGGGGTGCGGGGCCATGTGTGGAGACTCGGTGCGGGGCCTCATTTGCATAAGGGTCCTCATTTGCATAAATATTTGCATAATGTTACCATACACGAACTTTTAGTAAACATGCCTCTTAATGAGTGTATGAATAAAGAAAGACTAAAAGACTTCTACATTACTATAATCCAGTGCCAACCGCCAGACACATTAGGAACTACTACAAACACTGCCCATTTAGAACCCATAGCAAACCCGCCGTATCCTAACAGCACTACCAGGACTCATAAAGCACCATACTCTATCAATCAAAAGGAAACGCTGCAAATATTAAACCAATACATTTCAGAGAACAACAATACATGACCTACTGGGGAAAGAGAACAAGTGGCAATGTCAAATAGGAATTATATAAACAGAACACCTCAGCTCAGTTACACATGCAGAACATAGACCATCACCAAACAAGGAATCACAATTTAGAAACAGGAAGACAATAATTAAACTGGGAATCCCAAAAGCCAAACTTGGAATGTACAACACTGTAGAAATAAAACTATACATTAATTTGCTCTTGTACTAAACAAAGCGCAGACGTTAATGATGCACATTTCCCAGAGCTGACATATTCCAATTAATAAATTCAAAATAAAGAGATATTTTTCTACCTTTTGTGCATTTTTTTTCAGCTGCAATTGCTCCAGCCACTTTCTTCTGGTTTCTTCGTGTCTTCCGCTAATTCTTCATCGTCTGCTGTCCATTTGTCTTTTCTTCTCTCTTCTAGTTTTTTTCCATTCTCTCTCTACATCTGCTTTAACATTCTAATCTTTCTCCTTTTCCTCTTTCCTCATTCCTATTTCATCCACTCAAATTTTACCCCTCCATCCTCAATCCCCACTTACTCTCCCAATATCCGGACAATTGTAGATTTGTCTTCCCTCCCACACAAAATATTTTTTCCCTCTCCATTTCACTCTCCCAGCTCCATCCCATTCTAATCCTCCCCCAACATCAGCTCCATTCTAGTTCCAGTCCCACCCAGCATCCGCTCCCTTCTAGTCCCCGCATCAGCCCATTTCCAGTCCTAGCCCACCATAAGACCATTTCCAGTCCTAGCTCCCACATCTATTTGAAGTCCCATCCAAGTCCCTCCATCAGCTAATTTCAAATCCCAGCCACCATTAGCAAATTTCTAGTCCTTTCCTAGCCCCACCATCAGCCCATGTCAAATCCTAGCTCCCCTCCACTCAGCCCATTTCCAATCCAAGCCCCCCATGAGCCTACTTCCAGTTCTAGCCCCTTCATGAGTCCATTTCAATCCACACCCCCACCACAGCCCATTTCCAATCTTAGCACTCCCCAACAGCCAAGAGCCAGTCCAATTCTAGCCCCTCCATCAGCCCATTTCCTGTCCTAGCCCCCCCCTCACCCATTTCCAGTCCTAGCTCCCTCCCCCTCACAACCCATTTCCATTCCAAGCCCCCGTCCCCATCAGCTATTTGCAGTTCAAGCCCTCCTTCCACTCAGCCCATTTCCAGTCCTAGCCTCCTCATAGCCCATTACTAGTCCTAACCCCCCATCAGCCCATTACGTCCTAACCCCCCATCACCCTATTTCCAGTCCTAGCCCCCCATCAGCCTATTTCCAGTCTTAGCCCCCCTCCCATAGCCAATTACCAGTCCTACCCCCCCATCAGCCCATTTCCAGTCTTAGCCCCCCATAGCCCATTACCAGTCCTAACCCCCCCATCACCCTATTTCCAGTCCTAGCCCCCCCATCAGCCTATTTCCAGTCTTAGCCCCCCCCATAGCCAATTACCAGTCCTACCCCCCCCATCAGCCCACTTCCAGTCTTAGCCTGCCTCCCCCCCCATGGCCAATTACCAGTCCTAACCACCCCCCCCCATGGCCCATTACCAGTCTTAACCCTCCCCCCCATCAGCCCATTACCAGTCCTAACCCCCCCCCCCCGGCCCATTACCAGTCCTATCCCCCCCACGGCCCATTATCAGTCCTCTCCACCCCCCCCCCATCAGCCCAATTCCAGTCTTAGCCCCCCCATAGCCCATTACCAGTCCTAACCCCCCCATCAGCCCATTACCAGTCCTAACCCCCCCCCATCAGCCCATTACCAGTCCTAGCCTCCCCCCCCATGGCCCATTACCAGTCCTAACCACCCCCCCCCATCAGCCCATTACCAGTCCTAACCACCCCCCCCCCATCAGCCCACTTCCAGTCTTAGCCCCCCCATAGCCCATTATCCGTCCTACCCCCCCCATCGCCCATTACCAGTCCTAACCCCCCCCATCAGCCCATTACCAGTCCTAGCCTCCCCCCCCATGGCCCATTACCAGTCCTAACCCCCCCACATCACACTTAGCCCCCCCCCATGGCCCATTACCAGTCCTAGCCTCCACCCCCCAGGGCCCATTACCAGTCCTAACCCCCCCCATCAGCCCACTTAGCCCCCCCCATAGCCCATTACCAGTCCTAACCCCCCCCCCATCAGCCCCCTTCCAGTCTTATCCTCCCCCCCATGGCCCATTACCAGTCCTAACCACCACCCCCCCCCCTGGCCCATTACCAGTCCTAACCAGCCCCCCCCCGGCCCATTACCAGTCCTCCCCACCCCCCCCCCCATCAGCCCACTTCCAGTTTAGCCTCCCCCCCCATAGCCCATTACCAGTCCTAACCACCCCCCCCCCTATCATTCCAAATTAAAATAAAAAAAAACCAAACTGGCTGCTTCTGCCGCGGCAGCATCAAGAGCTCTGCCGCGGGGCCCCCCCCTGCCCGGCAGAGCCTCCGTGCATCCTCAGCAGCTTTCTTCATGTCCAAAACGCGGGCTTCTTTCAGAGCCGCGAGAGTTTCTTTTCTCGCGGCTCTCTTAATCCCGCGGGGCTGATGGGAAATCCCATCACCCTCGGCGGGATTAACAGAGCCGCGAGAAAGGAAACTCTCGCGGCTCTGAAAGAAGCCCGCGTTTTGGACATGAAGAAAGCTGCTGAGGATGCACGGAGGCTCTGCCGGGCGGGGGGGGCCCCGCGGCAGAGCTCTTGATGCTGCCGCGGCAGAGCTCTTGCTGCTGCCGCGGCAGAAGCAGCCGGTTTTTTTTTTTTTTTTTAAACTTGGGATGCTGAAGAATGTTTTTTGCGCGGGGCCCCCTGAAACGCGGGGCCCTGTGCAAAAAACATTCTTGCTCAATGGACGGGCCGGCCCTGCTTCCTGCCAAACGAGCCCCCAGAATGGAACCACTTTGGAACATGGCATGTAAGACAGAACCTTTGTGGCAGATAATCCAGATATTGTGATATAAATTATTTCTTTGGTTTCCCTTCAACACCACACACCAAATAAACATGTGCATCCTCTACAGTAGATTCCAAGAAATGCACCTCTGGAGGGTCACTGATTGTGCATCTGCTGTGCATGTGCCAATATAAGGCAATGTGAGCATGGTGATGGCAGGGGAACTGTTGGCAGCTGTGCACATCACACCAAGGCCTGGTCTGTATTAAGTGGGCGCTGTGCACTGCAAGTGACAGGGTCTGTCTGAGAAACAGCCATGTATTTTCCTGGGAATGCACTGCCCCTGTGTCAAGATGGTGGTGCAAAGCACACAGGCAGTGACTACAGGAGCAGAAAGTCACATGTTCAAATCTCGTGTGTCTGCTCAGCCAACACAGTCCCCTCAATTGTCCCACCATGCAAGTATTTAGAAAAATAAAAGATCCTGTAGTGCAGATAATGCACACATGTGTAAAACCTCTATATTTTACATGAAAGTGTACAGAAATTAGAAACATCTGTATTACATAGAGCAGATTCCCCAAATGCAGTCCTGGAGTGTCACAAATCATTTACATCTTATGAAGTGGGAAATAAAGATGTGTCTCTCCATGTCCATATGCTGCTCCATGGTTTGCAGATGTATCGCATGCATATTCCTGAGGCACAGTTGCAAAACATGATCAGTGTGTGGGGCAACACGACTGGAGTTGGGGACCTCAGGCTGAGAGTATCAACCAACAGGAGCATAAATGTGCAGAGACACAGGCTCCATTAACCAAACACTACAGGACAGTCATGATATTGGCCCTTCTGTACATCTCAAATAACTAGTACGTGCACACCGTAGCACTGTCACCATAAACCATGAAAAACAGTAAACATATATCAACGTGTAGATGTGAAAGGTTACATAGATCAATGCCAACGTCAAGCACAATATGGTTAGTGAGCATCAGAACACCAATATGTCAGATGTTTGGGAAGTGTGTCTCAGGTCAGGTGCATGACAATGTTCACCACCCTGTGTTGTGACACCAACAGTATGCCATACCATTGCCATGCCTGTACTGGGTCCAGGACTGCTCAGATGTCCGAGACTGCAAAAGCAAGCTATATTGGCACAGTGATGGCATAGGTGTGTGAATGTGTGCCTGTCCATCCAGTGTGTGATTTGTTAAACATATTACTCAGCGCACAATGTTTGCTCTGTGTCCATTGTTAGCTTGTCTATGTGCATAATGAGGAGCAAGGTATTGTGGGCATACCTCAGACAGGCTGCCTTTGCCATGATGCATGAGGATAGATCATTAGTCAATGTATTGGACATTGTAGTGTGCACCATCAGCAACATGGACATGGTAGCCCCTGCATGTCTTGCTCGAAGTTCAATATCACCCTAACTGAGCAGTTAGCATGACATGGCTAGGTCAGCCATAGTGTAATCCACATCTTCTGCAAGTGATATGTATGGGTTTCCTTTTGGGGGCCCAATCACTAGCTTAGCTGCTTTGTGGGTGTGCAGACATCCCAGTTTGTGGGCCACACCTATTCACCAGTAATATGCACTATGGATGAGCTAGCAGTTTGCTGCCACCTAGTATGTACAAGGCTGCCACACCTAGAAGGGTGCAGTGTTTGTGCTTTTGAGGCTGGTGAATGTGCGCTTTGGTGGTCTGCTGAGCATTTCCAGGCCTACTGTGTGGTCTGGATGTTCACATAAATGCATGGACCCTCTTAGCTGGTGTCACTCCATCAGCTGTAGGCAGGTTTACATTTTCCTCAAGCACCACCATTGTAGTGAAGGTGGATGTGTTTCTGGGTGACCATGAGTTGTATTGCTCAGTTTTGGTGTTGTTGTAAAATAATCTGTCTATGTATTTCAAACAACTTCTCCCCCCCTTTACTAAACTAACCTAATTAATGTGTTGCTGTGTAACACACAGAATATGTACAATGTGTTATCATAAAATTATAAAATGTATAAACCTGACACACAAATAAGAGATGGACACAAGTGTAGTTAGCAATGGATCTAGAAGACCTACCCATCAGACACAGTCACTGATGTGTACACACAACATAGACTAGCTTAGCTTATCTTGTTGCCTTGGACATGGTGTTGTGTCTCCCCTCTCACTCTCAGGGTGAGACCAGGGCCTGCACAATGTGATGCTCAGTATAAGCTCTATGTCATTGATCTACATGCTTATTTAAAAGTATCAGGATGAGTGGGTTCATTGCCCTCATAACACATCTGAATGTTATGTCTGGACTGCTTTTTTGCATGTGCAGTGCATCATGGGTATCTTTGTTTTGAGCCTATCATTATAAAAAAGGGAAAAAGGTCATGTGGTGGTCCTCAGTCCCAATGTATGCAGCCAGGGGTGTGTTAGTATAAAGGGCAGTGTTTATCAACCCATTCCTCGGGGAACGCCAGGCCAGTCAGGTTTTCAGGATATCCATTATGAATTGGCATCAGATATACATGCATTAGAGATAGTTTGCCAACGTAACTGGTTTGTGGCCCTCAAGGTCTTGATTTGGAGACCCCGGCCTTACACCTCTGTCATATAAGATTGTCATTCTCCAAGGTACACATGTCCCAGACCTTGAAAGGCTAGATAGAATGTGTCACATTCACCCTTGATTCTCAACAACAACAAAGATTTGTCTAAATGACAATATTTTGGTGGTGTTTAGAAATAAGGAGGAATGTGGAACGTTCTATATACCCTTTTGATGATAGCCCCTGTGATGGCCTTCCTTAACCTGTGTGGATCGGGAGACTATATTAAATGGTGTAAGCACACCCAAAAATATTAGCATGGTGACTGATAGCCCACATTGATGTTTTCTAAGCAGACATTGCTATTTTATCTGCGGTATTGGCAGTCATTCCACTGTGAAAGACATAGCACATGACATCACACAAAAGGCTAAGAACCATTGTGCAGGTGTTGGTAGGTTTAAGTCCAAAATGTGTATACACAATAACAATCTGAAATGTTTGTTTGAGGTTTTAAAAAAAGACACTTAGCAGTGTATAATGTGTGTTGCGCATGTGTGCCCTTTTTTTCGACATTTTCTTCATTTGCTTGGCGGAGTAGCACGTGCACTAACGGCAACATGCGCCAGCTGCGTAGGCCACATGCACGTAGTTTGTCACGCACATGGACGCAATACATGTCTGACCTGCGCCACATGAGTGGCGCAGTTGCACGTAAATCGTTGCGCAAGTTGCAATGCGCATGCGCGAGAAGCCCGCTGCGTGCAATCAGGTGATAATATCTGAAAATGGCGCCCAGAGCAAGGAAGCCCTCCTTCACCCTCCGTGAGCTCAGGTACCTGTCTCGCCTCATTGCACCACGCCAGCAGAAACTCTTCCCTGGCACCACCGGGCAGAGGGACAGCTCCAAGGTACTTAGGGCATGGCAACGTCTACAAAGACGTTTCAATAGAGAAGCTGACTACCCAAGGGAGGTAAGTGTATAGGGCCAGGTCTTAAGAATCATATATGTAGCCTGTGCTCATTGCAAATGTCCATGCTGTTGTGTTGAGGTACTATGAGTGAAAACTGTGCAGAAGAGGAGAAGACATACCATAATGTATCTGTATCACTTGTGACTGTGTTGTCCTGCACCCTGGTGTGGATGTAAATGGTCAAAGAGGTTAAAATGCTAACCTTGTGACATGTGAGCTGCTGCTGTGGCTGTGCATCAACATACTGTAACTGCGTAATACCTTACATCAGCATATGTAAATATATCCAACAACATATGGATATGGTGTCATTTGTACCTTGAACAAAACACCTTGGGACCAGCACAAGTATATGTGAAACATAACATTAATGGTATGTGACTCACTCAAGTGATATGGGCTCTATTGGTCATGAATTGCAAATCACATGCCTATCTGCATGGCTCCTCAGAGCCCATCACAGTGGGCTTGCTGTCATCCCTGTGCTATTGGTCTGTGTGCTGTCAGACTTTGAAAATTTCCCACCAATGTGCAGGTGTCCAAACAGATCCTCCCAGTAGGCTAACAATCACCCTGGGGTAATGCTTGTGTGTGCCCACCCACTGTCACACATCCACCCTAACACCAGGAGGACAGAGAGACCATCACAGTGGGCTTGCTGTCATCCTTGTGCTATTGGTCTGTGTGTGCTGTCAGACATTGAAAACTTCCTCCCAATGTCCAGGGGTCCAGACAGATCCTCCCAGTAGGCTAAGAATCACCCTGGGGTAATGCTTGTGTGTGCCCACCCACTGTCACACATCCACCCCATCACCAGGAGGTCAGAGAGACCATCACAGTGGGCTTGCTGTCATCCCTGTGATATTGGTCTGTGTGTGCTGTCATACTTTGAAAAATCCTCCCAATGTCCAGGGGTCCAAACAGATCCTCCCATTAGGCTATAAATCACCCTGGGGTAATGCTTGTGTGTGCCCACACACTGTCACACATCCACCCCATCACCAGGAGGTCAGAGAGACCATCACAGTGGGCTTGCTGTCATCCTTGTGCTATTGGTCTGTGTGTGCTGTCAGACATTGAAAAAATCCTCCCAATGTCCAGGGGTCCAAACAGATCCTCCCATTAGGCTATAAATCACCCTGGGTAATGCTTGTGTGTGCCCACACACTGTCACACATCCACCCCATCACCAGGAGGTCAGAGAGACCATCACAGTGGGCTTGCTGTCATCCTTGTGCTATTGGTCTGTGTGTGCTGTCAGACATGGAAAAAATCCTCACAATGTGCAGGGGTCCAAACAGATCCTCCCAGTAGGCTAACAATCACCCTGGGGTAATGCTTGTGTGTGCCCACCCACTGTCACACATCCACCCTAACACCAGGAGGACAGAGAGACCATCACAGTGGGCTTGCTGTCATCCTTGTGCTATTGGTCTGTGTGTGCTGTCAGACATTGAAAACTTCCTCCCAATGTCCAGGGGTCCAGACAGATCCTCCCAGTAGGCTAACAATCACCCTGGGGTAATGCTTGTGTGTGCCCACCCACTGTCACACATCCACCCCATCACCAGGAGGTCAGAGAGCCCATCACAGTGGGCTTGCTGTCATCCTTGTGCTATTGGTCTGTGTGTGCTGTCAGACATGTAAATAATCCTCACAATGTGCAGGTGTCCAAACAGATCCTCCCAGTAGGCTAACAATCACCCTGGGGTAATGCTTGTGTGTGCCCACACACTGTCACACATCCACCCCATCACCAGGAGGTCAGAGAGACCATCACAGTGGGCTTGCTGTCATCCCTGTGATATTGGTCTGTGTGTGCTGTCATACTTTGAAAAAATCCTCCCAATGTCCAGGGGTCCAAACAGATCCTCCCATTAGGCTATAAATCACCCTGGGGTAATGCTTGTGTGTGCCCACACACTGTCACACATCCACCCCATCACCAGGAGGTCAGAGAGACCATCACAGTGGGCTTGCTGTCATCCCTGTGATATTGGTCTGTGTGTGCTGTCATACTTTGAAAAAATCCTCCCAATGTCCAGGGGTCCAAACAGATCCTCCCATTAGGCTATAAATCACCCTGGGGTAATGCTTGTGTGTGCCCACACACTGTCACACATCCACCCCATCACCAGGAGGTCAGAGAGACCATCACTGTGGGCTTGCTGTCATCCCTGTGATATTGGTCTGTGTGTGCTGTCATACTTTGAAAAAATCCTCCCAATGTCCAGGGGTCCAAACAGATCCTCCCATTAGGCTATAAATCACCCTGGGGTAATGCTTGTGTGTGCCCACACACTGTCACACATCCACCCCATCACCAGGAGGTCAGAGAGACCATCACAGTGGGCTTGCTGTCATCCTTGTGCTATTGGTCTGTGTGTGCTGTCAGACATTGAAAAAATCCTCCCAATGTCCAGGGGTCCAAACAGATCCTCCCATTAGGCTATAAATCACCCTGGGGTAATGCTTGTGTGTGCCCACACACTGTCACACATCCACCCCATCACCAGGAGGTCAGAGAGACCATCACAGTGGGCTTGCTGTCATCCTTGTGCTATTGGTCTGTGTGTGCTGTCAGACATGTAAATAATCCTCACAATGTTCAGGGGTCCAAACAGATCCTCCCAGTAGGCTATCAATCACCCTGGGGTAATGCTTGTGTGTGCCCACCCACTGTCACACATAACACCCTAACACCAGGAGGACAGAGAGACCATCACAGTGGGCTTGCTGTCATCCTTGTGCTATTGGTCTGTGTGTGCTGTCAGACATTGAAAACTTCCTCCCAATGTCCAGGGGTCCAGACAGATCCTCCCAGTAGGCTAAGAATCACCCTGGGGTAATGCTTGTGTGTGCCCACCCACTGTCACACATCCACCCCATCACCAGGAGGTCAGAGAGCCCATCACAGTGGGCTTGCTGTCATCCTTGTGCTATTGGTCTGTGTGTGCTGTCAGACATGTAAATAATCCTCACAATGTTCAGGGGTACAAACAGATCCTCCCAGTAGGCTAACAATCACCCTGGGGTAATGCTTGTGTGTGCCCACCCACTGTCACACATCCACCCTAACACCAGGAGGACAGAGAGACCATCACAGTGGGCTTGCTGTCATCCTTGTGCTATTGGTCTGTGTGCTGTCAGACTTTGAAAATTTCCCACCAATGTGCAGGTGTCCAAACAGATCCTCCCAGTAGGCTAACAATCACCCTGGGGTAATGCTTGTGTGTGCCCACCCACTGTCACACATCCACCCTAACACCAGGAGGACAGAGAGACCATCACAGTGGGCTTGCTGTCATCCCTGTGATATTGGTCTGTGTGTGCTGTCATACTTTGAACAAATACTCCCAATGTCCAGGGGTCCAGACAGATCCTCCCATTAGGCTATAAATCACCCTGGGGTAATGCTTGTGTGTGCATATGCAAAGTTAAGACATACACCCTATCCCCTGGAGTCGAGGAGTTCCATTGCAGTGGCCCATCTGGCAACATGGGGATATGGTTGTGTGTCACCTAACAGTTTGCTTTTTGCACCCTATCCCCTGGAGTCGAGGAGGGCCATTGCAGTGGCCCATCTGGCACCATGGGGATACGGTTGTGTGTTACCTAACACGTTGCTTTTTGCACCCTATCCCCTGGAGTCCAGGAGGGCCATCGCAGTGGCCCATCTGGCACCATGGGGATACGGTTGTGTGTTACCTAACAAGTTGCTTTATGCACCCTATCCCCTGGAGTCGAGGAGGGCCATCGCAGTGGCCCATCTGGCACCATGGGGATACGGTTGTGTGTTACCTAACACGTTGCTTTTTGCACCCTATCCCCTGGAGTCGAGGAGGGCCATCGCAGTGGCCCATCTGGCACCATGGGGATACGGTTGTGTGTCAATTGACGGTTTGCTTTTTCCTCCATATCACCTGGAGTCAAGGACGCCCATCCCAGTGGCCCATTTGACACCATGGGGATATGGTTGTTTGTGACTAACACGTTATATGCATTCTCCCTATCCCCAGGAGTCCTGTGAGCTGCGTAATGGGTCGTGTTAGTGACCCTTCTTCAAAGGTGTATGCAGCTGATGATCTGTGGTAGGACCCCCAACCCACAGGGGGCAAGATCAACATTTGTTCTGGTGTGTATGTTCATAAGCTAAGGTGGTTTAATTCATGGCAGGTACGTTGCAACTACACCATAGTCTGTGAGAATAACATCTCAGCACACATGTGTGTGATGTTCCCGGATGATATGCTAGCTTCAGAGGTTAATGTGCGTATATGCACCCCATCCCCATGAGCCATGACATGTGTTAGCAAATACCTGTAGCATTACCATGTCCCCATACCGTCAATAATACACAGGACCAACACCTTGCCACCTAATATAACCTCAACACCAGCAGACACATTCAGATCACAGATGGTGTTTCAATGATACATGCAACTGTTGTGGCTGGAGAACACACATACACCATTTAATTAAGCATTGTAGCAAATACCTGTTATGTTATTATGTCCCCTGGTGCTATTGATGTTAGTAAACACATGCTGTCAGGCAAGCTGAGCCAGGTCACATGAGGATAACAACATAACATAGACCACTGAGGATTAATTCCCCCGCCCTCCCCCACATTATGGTGTGAGCAACTGTGTCCAATGTAATTTGCACAGAGCAACCAGGTTCCCCAGAAGACACAACTCACACAATGGAACTAGTGGTCCAAACATACATATCGTGGGCCCTGTCAAAGATGAAAGTTAAGGTTTCCTTCCCCTGCCAAGCTCAGTAGGACCACCCACACAATGTTTAATCTAAATAAACACAGCCTATGATTGATGGCACATCAGGTTCCCATTGGGGGTGAATACTGGGATGTATACAGAGCATATGAACATTGATGTGTGGGACACATCACATGCTGCCTAACTGTGACTATCATGGACATCATCATGTTGCAACAACCTGTGGCATGTTGTGTCAAGGTCATGCAAGTGGGGGACAGGGTAGTACCAGGATGTGCGGAGGGTGCCAAATACACAGGGTACAGGTGTCAGCGCAAACATGTGCACACACAATGGAACAAATTAAGATGGTAGTATGACCACTAAACGTTGTTAGGAAAAAGGGATGTAGGCCTGCCATGTGTGTGTAAATTGATGACAACACAGGATGCTTAGAAAAAATAAAAACAGTGTAGCGTTATGATCACATCATAAGCTAAATGATGTGCATGTGTGCGGTGATGTTGCCTGTGCAATATGCCTTTTCCAAGTCAAGCTGTTTCACACATCAAGCATGTCACTGTGGCTGTTCAGGCAAAACATCAGCTATTGTAGTGACACACGTGTGTTATTGTCCTTTGTGATGTGTGTCTTTTCACCTGAATGCCACAATGTACACAGATGAACTTAGCCAACACACCCACAAACGTGAACCATGATCCTAAAAGGTGCATGTTACGTTGTAAGACCACCCCTAGCTGTCAAAAGGCCATTATGAGATATGAATATGCAAAAAACATCCGTAGTCTTCCACTCAGGCTCCATGTAGGTTTGCTGGAAGGCACCTCCAGGCATGCCCCGGTTGGTCTGGCTGTTTTGCCACACACCCAAAATATGTCACCCACGTCTAGCTGCCACACACACAGGATGCTATAGAGATATGTGGTGAAAAAGGAGGCCAGCCACAGTCCATCCACACACGTGTCGAAACACATTAGCATTTAAAAAGACGGTGTTGCCAGATGTTTGCCCATGTGTTGTGTGAATCTGAAGACAGCATAGCTAAATCCCTGTCTGAGGTTTACTGCTGGAACAGCAGCTTCAGGAGGTCAAAAACCCACCCAACCCCCCTTGGAGGGGGGGGCTCTCTCTGTCCGTGTCACTCTCCCACTATGTGTCTCATTGTTGGTCCCTGTGTAAGCTGTATACGTGACTGGTGAGAGACATGTTTGACAGGGGTGAGGGCAGCGCATTCACAACGTGGGATGCTCCCATACACCGTCACAAGTTATGCGTGTCAGCTGTGACGCACATGCTCCCTTGCCACCAGCAGTAAACACATGTCATTACATATGCCTTTTGCCCATGGGAATGCCTACTGATAGGGGATTAACTATGCTGGACAAGAGAGACACACACCACCAGCAGTGTGGCAGAAGCATTAAGACTCTATGCACAATGATTGGGGGGGGGGAAAGTCCCACAAGTAGAAAAAGGTGACCAGTCACTGATGCCCTTACCTTTTCCTTGCTTATCTACAGATTGAGGATCTCCGGAAGAAAGGCAGGGAGCTGCGTCTCCACCATGCAACCTACCTCCAGCACCTCCTGGGTGAGAACTAACAATAGGGTGATGTACAATACTCAGAAAGTGACGTATCTGTAACCAATGTTCCATTATGTCAGATGCCTGTGATTTGCCTACCTATCTGCAAGTGCTATATGTTTGACATACATACGTGCTGATGACTGTTATGTTTCACAGATGGTGATATCAATGAGGATGGGGCCACCACCTCTGCACATCTTTTCAGATGAACACCTACACCACATGATGCAGAGGTGGTGGTTCTGGACACCACGGACGAGGCGGAGGACGTGGCGGCGGAGGCGGAGGCGGAGAAGGAGGAGGAGGAGGAGGAGGAGCAGGAGGCGGAGGAGGAGGAGGAGGAGGAGGAGGAGCAGGAGGCGGAGGAGGAGGAGGAGGAGGAGGTGTTGGTGGTGGAGGCGCAAACACCTGCATCCCCGCAAGATAGGACACCAGAGGGCCAGAATGGGCTTTTGGAAGGGTTGTCTGGGGGGGAGCCTGCGTTGGGAGAGGGTGCAGGTGATGTTGAGGGGGGGGAAGTTGGAGAGGGCTCAGGGGGGGAGTGTTTCCCAGATGGTGTGTGGGAAAGTGACATGGAGGACAGGGCATCACAGGCCACTGAGCGGTCCCCCCAGCCACAACAGTTGCCTCCACCATCCAGGGCCACACACATGTCCTACGCAGATGCCACCACACAGACAACATGTACCATGTGTGTGTGTGGTGGCAGATGCGTGGAGCACCTGTCTGCGGCCTTGGATGGACTGGAGCAACGGATACACCAGCTGTGTCATTCACAGCAGTGGCTGGCCACCGTGATTGAGAGGGTGGTTGCCGAGGTGGCACATCTTCCATGTCGGCAACCACCCCCTCAATGGCGTCACTGGCGCCAGTAATTGGACCTGAAACGTCACAACATGTGCCCTGTGATGCCCTGTCCTCCATCTCTGGGCTTGCTGGGGGTGGGTGGGACCCTTGTGTGATTTTGTATTTTTGTGTGTGTGTATTTTGTGTGGGTGGGATTTGGTGGGGTGGGGAGGATGGTTTGGGCGGTGGGAGGGTTATGGTATATTGCCCTTTCCAAAATTTGTAAATAGTTTCTGGTACTCATATTTTTCTAACATAGTAAATATATTTTTTGAAAACAGCTGTATGGGTCATGTGTCTCACCTAGTCTATGTGTGAGGATGTCAGCATTGGATATGTGTGTGGGCACATATATTTCTGTTGGGTAAACATGTGTCTGATGATAGCATTGGCCAGATATTATGGTGTTCTAAAATACCATGTGTGTAGGTGTGTTAAACTATGATTATCCATTAACTGTTGCAACGTTGCACCTTTCCCAATGCTGTACATGGCACAGGTAAGGTCCTAGGTGAAACAGAGGTCTGCACATATTTGAGTCTCCAACATAGGCTTTGGAACGATGTATGCCTCTGAAACAGGCATCCCTAGAGTGGGGTGGGAGGCAGGTGATTCATGATGTGGTCAAGGGCAAGGGTCACACATATGCCACCAATGTGTATTATATGATGGATTTCACACGGTGATGAGTATGTCAAGTAAATGAGCCATTTACATAATAGTCACCCTGTGACAACATGGATGTCTGTGCAGACTGTGTCACTGCAGCCTCAGGGCTGTGGCTAAACATGTTGCACATGACACATTACATATGTGTGTAGCATGACAATTGTACCTGTATTTTGCAAAGTCGTTGTCGTTCAGGACCTGTGTGTGGGTCATGTAATGCACCCAGCACTGTATCACCTGTGTGTGGCTCATATAGGGCTCCCACCCCCTAACTCCATGATATAAATGTGACAACCTGGACACTCAGTGCACACACACACTGTATGTATGTTTAGAAAACGTTTTATTGTTGCAGCTGTACCCTCAAAGTTAGGACGGCATATAAACATATATGTATATGTTTTGGAGTTTACATTAAACAAGATTTAACTCACACACACACTACATATGATTTGCTTATGTCAGATGTGTCACATGTGACACATAACAAACAACTCTGAGTTACGTTAAACTGAAAATATCTTTTATCAAAATGAGCATAGCCACATAGAAGGATATATTACAGTGTAATGATACAGCAAACTATGTTTTTCCATTATTGGCTACGTGGACGCCCACACCTGACACGTCGGCCCCCCAAACCTCTCCTCCCCCGTGCACGACCCTCGTGTGGAACCCGTGCTGGTGGTGGTGCAGGTGCACATCGTTGCATAACCTCTAGCATTCCCTCCAGGGCCTCAGATATACGTTGTACCGGCATATTTTGGACAACTTCACGCAATTGCCGCTGCTCAGCACACACCTCCCTGGTGTTCTGCTCCACTGCAAGGCGAATATGGTCCAGCATGCGTCTAGTGCCTGTGCATGGGATACAGGGTGGTATATCAGATACATCTCCACTACTCTGGCACCATACACAAACATGTAATGCACATCCCATACGATTGCTGATGTGATAGGGCAGACCACCTTACACACAGATGGATAGTGACATTAAACATCATGACCCCAGTAGTAAATAGCAGACTAACCCACAGGGCACATTCCACCACGTAGATCTGGGATGCCATCACAGCAATTTACAGGCTGTGGAGACATACCCACATACTACTGTTGACGCAACAGGATTGGACTATGAGAGCTATCACATATGCATCGTGTCGAAGACGTGCAGCATGCACTAGACATAAATAAATCAGATGGACAACAGCAGTGTTTAACACAGGAAGGTGTACCTAATCCATCACAATTGGGAACACAGGTCGAGGGATAAACACAATTCCTGCCACATAACAAGTGTTTGTGAATGAATCAGTGTGATGTTAGTTAAGGGCAGAGAAAACACACCTCACCTGCACATGTGTCCCTCTGCTGCACATATGTGATAACCTGAGTGATACATATGCACCATCAATGATACACAGAGGAGGGTTTGGGGAGCATATAATGTGTGTTGTGCAGAAAACATGGTCAGTTTCAGCAGAGCAGCGGTAGAAACAGAGGGGCCCATCTGACGTCTAACGACATTAGGGCCAATAAGGGGATGCGGCATGCTACGTAACACACAGCTATTTATAGAACCTGGCGAAGGACAGTGGTGTGCACAGTTGGCAGAGTATGTATTGGCTGTCTCTCGGCATGAGGTGTATTAGCTGAGTTTGGTCTACTGTTAGACATGTTATGGTCTTATTTTGGCCATCCTTTCTGCTTATGTGTTTGGGTTTTAGAGAGGGCCAAACAATACAATGATCACATATGTTTCATCACATAGGCCGCTGGTCACAGGGACAACCTGCAAGATACATGTATATGTGGCAACCTCTCTTTAATGTATTCAATACCTGCCTAATGACACAGATGCACCAGCAATGGAGGAATATATAGTCCTGCTGGACCCTCTGTGTACCCTTATCCTATCTGCAAAAACTAACAGATATGTAGAGCGAGTGTGTATATCCTACCTCTCTGTTCAGGCCACAGGGGCTCATGGTAAATGATGCACATGATTGTGTGGACACAAGGCTGTGATGGATAGCGTTTCAATAGGCCCATTGGCGGCATTGTAAAGCAATGCAGACCATGTTCCCGTTCTGTATTGTATGTCCCTACAGAGGGTCTCTGCCGACAGAGCTCCCCCACATCACGCCCTGGGACACTACAGGCAGCTACCACTGTATGAGCGATGATAAGCACATTGCAGTGTCTGAGACAGCAACATTGCCAATGTGGTGTGGGGGTCCGGATGTGACGTGTATGGGTCTGTGGTGTGTGTTAGGTTAGCACATGAGATGTGCTTTGGGTAGGGCTCTAGGGCGTAAGGTGCCTCTTGTGGTGTCTCAGGACCGTTAATGCCCAGTGTGGGTATTGTACCTGTGATGTGCTGAGCAATGCAGGGCCATGTCTGACTAATGGGTCTTGCAGGATAAGTGCTAGTACTGAACATGAGCTGTTTGGTGATGGTATGAATTCAACTGTCTGTTGTGGCTGCCTAGGTCTCCATACTCTCCTTGAGTTGCTTGCACTGGCTGTAGCCTCATGGGGGTGACTCAGCCCTGATCTGGACCGTGTGCTGGTGATGTAAGTGTGGCCTGGGCTGGGGTTTGTCACAGCACATGACTCTGTATGTGATGATTCCTTTATATTTTGTATTCCAGAGGTGGCTATGTGTAATAATGAAGATGGATGTGTTAGCTAATTTTTGGTTTTGCCTCGTGCAAGGACTATAGCAGATTATCTGCGGACGTACACAGGAAATGTTAGTGAGGTCATGTTGGTGCATGGACAGAATGTGTTGGTGAGGGGACAGGTTAATGAAGAGATTTAGAAATTATTTGGCCGTGAGGGGTAATACATCTGCCATTGTTCTGTTTGTTGTAGGGTAGGTGTGGTGTGTAGGATGCCATGTTATGAACATGAGCAAGAGTGTGGGAACTGAGGGACATTCTGCAGGGAAATAATGGGTATGATCAGGCAGATGTGACATGTGATAATGGAGAGGACAGTGAACTTTAGTTTTTGAAACAACGCGACATCTTACGCTGTGGGGTGCGCACAACCATCATGTAGCCTGCTTAATGTGTCTGGAGCAATTGTAAATTGGGAAACTGGAGAAGAGATGGGCATGTTTCTGTTAATAATCCAGTTACATAGCATCTGTGATCGTTACATAAGATGAATACTACTATTATTTCAATTTATTTTGCAATGGACAATGTAGGAGTCACTGTACGGTTTGGTTCTTGATCTCTATATTTTTAGGTCAATGTACATGCACAAATGTTTATATACAGTGCTGATGTAAATTGAATGTTGGCCGTTTGTGGGTTCAGGTTTAATATTTGTCTTTCAGGATGTGATTTGTGTTTTCATGTATGATGAAAATATTTGTCCAGCTATACTATGTGGACTGAGGTATCGGGATCACATTATCACCCTTTGACGTTGACAATTGTTTACATCAACTAGTAGCCTCTGTAAAGTCTGTATGTGAGCTTGTCAGTTTAGCAGTTAAAGTTATGTGTATGTGAACCCATATATCTATGTCATGGATTCAGAGTACGGTGTGTATGATAGGCCTCTACATGTGTAGGTGTTGTCCAGGATTCCCATGTGTGTAGTCTTTGTCCATTTAGTACATTCTTTGGAAAAGGGGTTTGGTCAACTTTATCCATATGCCAATTCCTAAACATTTCCCTTTCTTATCATTGTGTGGTTAAATGCAACAGCAATTGCAGGGCAACTGCTTATGCTCATGGTGCCCTTTGCAGAGTTCTGACACATTATCCCGCAATCCACCTGTGATGCACCAGCTCATAATATTTTTATTGTGTTGATGCATTGGTTGACTTTCCGTACAGGGACATGTTGTGTGTCCTACACTTCTGCATTGCAGTGTATGTCTGATGTTGCCCTACACATGTTATTACAATATGTTCCTCTTAAAACAACAACAGTTGTATTTATATAAGTTTGGGTCACCTATGGAACACCTTGTCTATGGGTTATGTTACACATTTGCTTAGCTATATGCATATGCTATGTTATCTGATACCTGCAAATGCAGACATAGTGGAAAGTATGATTTGTGAAGTCACAACACAGAGGAGGGTTACAGAGTTTGATATATTTTTGATACTTATGGAAGTAATGTGTTATTTGGCATTCTGCTGTTCCCAATACATTTGGGTGTTTGCAGAGAGTCAGGAGGTAGGTTTGCCAATGTCGCCATCTCCTTCTGCTGTTAGAACGTGCTGGCCCCTCATACACATTCCTCTTATGCCTGCATCTGTGTGTATCAACCTGACGTTACACGATTATACTGGGTGACACAATAACATCAGTTAATGTACCCTTCAAACATATTTTCACACACATATCCGATTTTTAATCATAGCATGTAACATGTGTGTAGCTAATGTGGGGACAGCCACCACACAAACACCAACAATAGACTAATGGTGTGTGTGTTGTGGCTCTGAGAGTCCTTGGTCACCCACCTTCAGCAGTGCGATGCGATGATGCACCATAGGCCCTCAACTCCCCCATCATCATCTGCCGAAGAGGTGCAGGTGCAGCTTCGGCTGCCATTGGATGTTGTGTGGCCTCTATTGCGGCTTCTACCAGTGGTGTCCTGGTGTGCATGTGTGGCTCCATGGACTCATCATCACCAATTGTGCTGCCCCCTGAGACAGCAGCCTCTGCCTCCCCCAGACTCATTGGGGCTGTGATGTTGAGCTCCACCTCCTCCACCACCGCCTCCTCCTCCTCCTCCTCCTCCTCTTCCACCTCCACCTCCGCAGCACCCATTTTTCTGTAGTCACCTGCATGGGAAACAATAAAAAAGAGAGACACATATGTTTGAAACATATACATATGTATACGTGTGTGATACAGACAATGGAGCAGGAGATCAGCCGTAGAAAACTTACACCATTAGTTGTTTATGTGATACAAGGCAGTTTAATGTGGACATGCTCAATCACAAATTAATTGCAATATGGCTGTCCCCCGTACTCTGGAAAAAAATACATACCTTTCAGGACACTTCCTTCATTACAGGTATAGGAAAACATTTAATTGGTCCCGAAAACATACCATACCTCCTGTAAGTCTTTTTTTCTTCCCGGTATTGATATGATTATGCAAATACGTTTTGGATGGTCTCCGCACCTATCTTTTTTCCCCCTTCCTAATCCCAATTACAATGGGCAGTTATTCAACGTTTAACTTTAATACTTCCAAGGCCATTTAGACAATGTCTATGTGTAGGACAGCATGGCTCTGCAGCCTTTATGTGAGCAAATTCAATGTGATCCCTTACAGCTGCATTGTCTTATACTTTGTCATTTAAACATATTTATCCCATATTTAAAACGGTACTTGTCGAGGTTAATTTAATTATTTGAATGATTTCACATTCAACAGCAGCATATCTGTGTATTTAAAATTTATATTGGTCTCTTCACAGACTTCAATTACAGGCCAAGCTTGTTATGGTTGTCAGCTTAATTCAATTAGCATGGGGCATAGGCAAATGCCTACCACTAACACACAGACAGGATGGGTTGACTACGGCCATGTGTGCGGCATGCCGGAGACAGGAAGCCCTCCCATAAGTGTTTTTCCGCAACACGTAGCTCAGTCTGGCCCTCATGTGTGTGTTGTGCCCATGCACACATGACATGTTGCCCTTGTGCATGTTCATGGTCACATTGCACATGTTTGCCCATAGCATGCTGCTCCTCAGAAGAGCAACAAATGTGTGTACATGCGTGTACCTGCACCCACCATACAATCTGGTTTTACAAATCAAAACGTTTTTTTTTAGAATCTGAATATGGGTCTTATTTCTATGTCACCTTATCTTATCATTACTCCATGTGACTCTCAGTGACCTATTGTGTAGCGCATGTGATCTATACACCACCTATCACCCACTTAGCTGCACATGCAGCAATTTATTGATGGATTGTCATAGGAACATGCCTTGGAAATGACCAGGACTGTAATACAGTGTATGGCAATCCCAGGTGTGTTTGTCGTCTAGCTACATGTGTCTGTGTGTGTGTGTGTCTCAGAATCGTAGAATATTATGCGGATGTATTTGGGAGCTAAGTTAGGAATGTTCATCACAGACATGTCAACATGAGAGGTGATGTAGGGATATATCAGACACATGTTCCACCAGCATAGGTACATAATGAGGATTTTGTGACTCATATGGGGGTATATGTGCATATGAGTGTTCTGTTTGACATGTTTTGATTATACAGGACACAGAAAAACACATTTGTTGTACATACCTGCATGTGGATGTGCGGTATCAAGGGCCTCAGGCAGTCCACGAAGGTAGATATCTCCCAATCGTGTTGCAAGTTCTTGTTCGAGGGGTGTGAGGGTGGGTATAAAGGGTCCACCGCCACCTGTGCCCATAGCATGTTTTTTTTCAGCAACCATGTGCTGACGGACACCTCTTTTGATGTCTGAAAATCTTTTTTTGAGACTTTCCACATCACGTGCAGGACCCCCTACCTCAGCCATTGCATCACGCGCATCCTCCCACACGGCCAATCTGTTTGCCACAGTTGCACGTGTGCTCATTCGGCCAAATAATACATCATAGTTGTCAATGACATATGACAGTAGTATGTGGTTTTCCCTGTCACTGAATTTGACTGCTCTCTTCCTCTGTGTTGCTGGCAGAGGTGTCCTTTTTCTTTTGGCCGTTTGGATGTAAAGTGACTGTTGTGGCACAGCAGATGGCCCTGCCTGTTCCTGACTAGCCTGTGCCATGGTTGACTCATCACCAACTGGCTGGCCCACAGCCTCCACCACCTCACCCTGATCCTCTCTGTCACTGTCCCTCTCCATCTCCATCTTGGGCAAAGGCTACTCTCAACACACCCACACTCTACTACACACAGCAGGACAGAGCCCAAAACAAAACAAAACCAAGGACACTACAGGTCAGAAGACAGTACACTGTAACAATGGTGAACTGTGACTTAAATAAACAAGGGGACAGAGATAATACAGGAACCTTTTTTGGTAACCACTCCCTCTCTCCTGTGCCGTATCCCTAACACACTCTCTATCCCTCAGACTCTGTCTAACTGTCTCTATCTCTCCTTCCTCAGACGTAATCCCACCACAGCCTCAATCCCTATTGCATTCTCTACCAGTCTTTCTCACTCTTTTCTGTTGACTACGTGTAGCCTAGGCTCTGTGTCTGGATGTCTCTGCAACTCTCTGTCTGTCGTTGGAAATCCTCTAACAACCCTCAACGTGTGCCTCGTGGTCAGGCCGTTTTATACCTTTTTTCCACGTGAGTTTTGGCACATGCGCATTTGTGCAGGCGTGGCGCTCCTGCGTCGCGCTCGTGCGTCACGCTCCTGCGACGTGCGCGTGCCGGCTTACGCATGGGTGTCTTTACACGTCACCACCCATATGCTCTGTAAAATATAGTAGTACAACGCATGTGCGTAACGAGTTGTGCCGCATGGGCGTCTTTGTGCGTTTTGCGCATGTGCGAGGCAATGCGCATGTACGTGTAACCACGCACTTGCCCACACCCATGCGTAGAGTCGCGCATGCGCGCCACACCGGATTGCCATCTACGAGCAATTGCGCATGCTCATTGCCCGTTTAGGCAAAGACACAATCTATATATTTGAAGGTGAAGAGTTTGTCCAGGTTGAGGGTTATAGTTGGAGAAGAGTAGGAGTGTGTTTGCTGAGAGACAGGAAGGGAGTTGTAGCAGGTGTATGTTTGGATTGTTTTGTTGCTGTTTGTACTGTTGATTGTATAGTCTTTTGTGTGTATAGTCCTCTGTGGTGTGAAGTTTGTACATAGCTTAGATAGGTTTTTGTGTGTGCCAGTGTTTAATTTTGTGTTTAGTTTGCTGGGAGGAGTTTATGGCGCATATATATGTTGCTGCATGTGTCCTGTGCAGTGGGCAGATGCTGGGGTTGCCGGACAGGGGAGATGGTGTCGATGGGGCTGTGGAACAGGGCATGGGTATAGTCCCGCAGCAACTCAGGCCTGCAGCTGTGGGGGCGGTCCAACCAGGTGCTGTGCGTGCACGGCGCTGTCGACGTCCCGAGGTGCAGGCTCGGCAGCCACGCCTCTACAGGCCCCGGCCCCAGCTCCATGACATGCGAGAGGACCAGGTCATCTCCCTTTACCGACTGAGCACAAGAGCTATTAGGGGACTCTATGAGGATCTCAGACCTGACCTTGAGCCCCTAACTGATCGGTCCCATGCAATACCAGGTTTAGTGAAGCTCCTTGCTGCCTTACATTTCTTTGCCTCCGGCTGTTTCCAGTCATCTGTGGCCGCATTGGGTGGCATGAGCCGCCCCACATTCTCACGATGTCTCCACCAAGTACTGCGTACCATGGTCAGCCGGGTGGGGAATTACATAGCCATGCCCCACACTAGGCAACAATGGTGGACCCTGCAACAGGCCTTTGAGGCATTAGCCGGGATACCACACGTGATGGGAGCTATTGATTGCACACATGTTGCCCTGGTCCCGCCTAGAGACAGGGAGGTAGCGTACCGCAACCACAAACACTACCATTCCCTGAATGTTCAGGTTGTGTGTGATGCAGATCTACATATTCTGAATGTGGTCCCTAGGTTTGCAGGGTCCACCCATGACTCCTATATCCTGCATCAGTCGGCAATATTCACACAATTTGAGGAGGGACGATATGTCGACTGTATATTGCTGGGTGAGTATGTCGCAATGTGTAATCTATTTATCTCTTTATACATGTCTCTATGTGTAATCACAGATGTTGATGTACTTTGATGGTACACATGCACTTCACATATGATAGATGTTATCCACAGGCCTGGTGTCAGTAATCATGATGACAGGTGTCTGTACATCTTGTACATGCTGAAACATTAAACACACATCATAATGTTCTTAACAGTATATGATCTTAACATGCACATGTTGTACATGTGCATACACCACAGTGAATATGTCTATGTTGGTAATGCTTCCCTCAGAGTGCATGTTGGTAGCATATGCAAACATGGGATGGTGTTTGTGGGGTTTTTGAACATCACATACTAATGTGTTGATGGTTAATTATTTTATAATGTTTAGAGGTTATTTATAGTTATTTTTTTTTCCACAATCCGTAGAACTACACACATGTCATTTGTGTGTTAGGTTTACACACACATACACTGTGCTGGAGTTGTCACCCAGGGGGCAATAGCTAACATGAATAGGTGTATATGACTTTCTGATGACTGATGTGGACATTTCCAGCAGGGAAAGAAACGTGTATATAGCTTTGCCCATACATATTGGCTATGTGACAGTAGGCTAGGAACACTAGATGGGGTATAGCTTACATTTTGACACTGTATATGAGCGTGATTTAATGTAAGCTTGTGTGTCCATCCGCACTTAGCTTCAAATTGTGGAGAGATTACTGTTATAGCAGGGGGACCAAGTGGGTGCATACAGGGAAGTATTGGAACTAGCTACACAGGACGGTAATGTTCAAATGCATGTGTTGTTTTGCAAAACTTATGAGGGGTACAGAGTGCATGTTGGACGACTGTACCTTCAAAGGGATGTTTACAGGATGGTGAATGTGATGAGGATGGGAAATATAGGGATTTGCAAACAGCACTACACAACATATGTAGCCAGACTAAACATTCTGGATATGCTGACCTTCAACAACAGTATGTATATAGGTGCTATGTTTTTAAATCTCACATCACTCCATGGCATACATGTTGTATATGTGTGGCTCTAGAAAATGGGTGTCTGTTTCTTATTGGTTACTGATGGGACATTCCCTTTGATTATGTGAGCATTGGATTGCTGTTGTGGTCTCACAGTTGTGGTGTTGCAGATGTGGACAGTAAATGCATGACCGTACACATGTTGCGCTGAAACCCCCCCCCCCAACACACACACACACACACACAGTATGTAGGGGTGGATCTGGTAACATTTTAATCTTTGCTATGTGTTTACAGGCTGCACTGGCCATGTGTTGATTTTATGTCATCATATGTATATCTGTAAGAGCTGGATAGTTGTTGTGCTGTATATCAGTGTAATACAGTTTTGTGGGTTTTGATCTCATGTGTACAAAGCTGTTACGTTTTTTTCACATGGAGCCCTGCATTTACATGCAACATTTCTTTCTGCAGGTGATGCAGGATATGGTTGTCGCCCCTGGCTGCTGACTCCTGTTCGTCGGCCACAGACACGTGCAGAGCAGAGGTACAATGAGGCCCATGCCTCCAGCCGCTCAGTCATAGAGCGCACCTTTGGCGTATTGAAGAGTCGCTTCAGGTGTCTGGATAGGACAGGTGGGGCCTTACAATATAAGCCACGCACTGTTGCAGAGATTATCATAGCCTGTTGCATCCTGCACAACATTGCTCTCAGGCACAATATCCCTGCAGAGATTAATGCGGATCTTGAGGAAGATCCAATGTGCCCCCCTGTACGTGCCAGTGGTGACACACGGGAGGGCTCAGCGGTCAGGCAGAGGCTAATTGCAGAGCTCTTCTCATGTACGTATGAATCATATTAACACACAAATGTGCTTTACAATGTGTGTATTGGTTTTTGGGTTATTTTTTATGTACATATTGCATGTGTAGGCCACACTGCATTAACAGTTGAGTCACAATGCAAACATCACAAAGGTGCCTGGGTGTGACACAAATGATGGGTGGAGTGCACAGCAACAGTTGGTGGCAGATGATGTTTGGGTTTGTAGGTATCTCTGTGGGATGTTTTGGCGGGTGACATTCCCAATTAGTGTTGCTCTGTGATAGCAGCAGCTGTTGTCAGATCACAGGTTGCTTTGTATCATTGTATGGCTAACGCACAGTGTCAGACATATGTGGAGATGTTAACGCTGGGTGTTTGCTCCCTGTTAGTGGACATTTTTCCATTGTGTGGGGTTTACATCAGACCCATTTGTGATGCTTTTATTTTGATAAAGCTCATGTGATATGCCTATGTTTGAGTGCCCCTCATGTGTGCTTCAACATGTCACACTACGCACAATATACTTTGTGAGTGCTAGTATGTGTGGATGGTATTACAAATGTTTATGGTTTGTGCATGTCAACTGTGATGTGTGTCAAAATGTGAAGATGAACAGGTAGCCATGACATGGATATGTTTAGTGGTGTTGCCCTGTGCATTGTCCAGCTAGGGACTTTTAAGAGAACATTCTTAACTTGTTGAGTGTAGCTTCACTGCAGTGATGGATATATACACACATTGTGAGATTTATTTGTCATAAACATCAATGGGGGGTTTACATTAGCCAGGTGGTGCACAGAATGTGGGTATGTCTTGTGGTATGGCAGGTATTTCATGGATTAAATGGCGTATCTCACTGATGCTGTGATAACATCTGTAATCATGTGTGTGATATAGGCTGGGTATGTTTGTGGGTCACATGACCACAGACCATAGGAACAAATAGATTGCAGACACAATAAAACATGGATTACATTGCCTTATAAACAAAGACGTAGGTGACAGCTATTTATCAGAAGTGCACATGTAAGGTGTGCATGTTTTGTTGTGCTGACTATCACACATTGACATGGCATGCAGTCCTCAGGGGTTTGTCACATGCAGTGATGGGGTGGGCTTGTTTACAACATGTAGGTCATTTTGATTGCTATTTGTGCATATCATCAGCACATAGCTGACAATATTACTGAAGATATGGGATGTTCAAACCAGGATAGGTTTTTGATATGTGGCTTAATGAGGTGGAGGTTCATATTTCCAGTGCGTTTTGCGATTTGGCAGTGGCTTAACATACTACTTTGGGAGAACTTTCAACAGGTAGAGGGGTCCTTTCTACAAAACTGTTGCAGCAAGGGGTATATTGCAATATGGGACTGATACACAAGCCAGGTGTACGCATCCACCTCTATTGCTCTGTGCGTACAAGGACAGAGAGGTAAGGGAGGGGACAGGGACACTACACACACATGTAGATCGCCTGAAATACCTCCATGATGCCTTTTACACGTATGAGCTATGTGCATTGTGATAGTGAGCAGTCTGTAATAGTGAGCTGTTGTTCAGTGTGACAGCTGATGACATGACGGTGCAATGTGTGATTCTCTGCTTTAACATTAAATTTGTTTGCTGCTCTTATGTCTCTTAATGCAGAGGACATTCTTTTGGCGGATGCTGTTGGCCTGGTGCATTGTCATGCGTCTATACATCAGCAAATATGCATTTTGTTTTGGTAGGTGGATGTACATTGACATGGTGTGTGTGTTGCATTAATTACAATCATATCTGTTTACTGATCTGTCATATTGCACAGATGATTGGTTTTCTTGTTTGTTAGTTTTAGGCTGTGTCACCCATATTTGGATTGTGGCACTCATATTCCCTTGTGTTTTTGTTCAGGATGTCCAATTGCACACTCTCAATGTGACATGTACAGCAGACCTGCATGTGTGTGTATGATGTTTTTTTCTGTAGTTTGGCTATACTTTCTTGGTCCTCAAGCAATGTTCTATGAGACAACAACAGGGAATTTTTTCATGGTCACTGGGCCATTATATGTACAGATATACACCTGTGCACATACCGGCTCTATGTTACAGTTGGCAATTGTGCAAATTTTTTGTTTTGTAAGTGGCTTTTTCTCAGTGGCATGAGTGATGACGCATCGCTCATACATCATACATTATCATGTGCTGTTATGGGTCTGTGCCCTTGGGTGTCAGTTGTGACTGTGATACCTCTTACATAGTGGCGTTTACATTGTCAACATTAGGGGGATGTGTTGTGTGCATTGTGAGAACATGTATATTCTAGTGTGATTAAGCACTGGTGTGTTTTTTTTTTTTCCCAGATATGTTCATAATCTGCACAATCATCTACAGTGGCTTGACATGCTGAATCCCCACCTTTTGTGGACATTGTCTCCCTTCAGGTGTACCTGAGATTGTTGGGTAGTGACTACAGCGATTGATGCAAAACACATGATGCACACACACGGTAGGTGTATGTGTTTGTTTTTGACATAATTACATTTGACTTAAACAGTTGATGATTTCATGTTGTTGTGATGGTCATGTAACATTTCCTCTATGCTCACATGGACAGCTGCATATGGTGTGTAGTTGCAACACACCTGTGTGACTTGAGCATGGACATTAACATATCCATGTGACACCCATGTCTGTGTTGATGAATAGGGATGTTGGCCACAAGGTTATTTGTAATATCGCTATCAGGTCATGTATGCCTTTGTATCCCTTTCTTCAGCATATCCCAAGCTGTGACGTAATGACATTTGTATTTATTTTCCATGTTATATGAGGATAACATATGTCTCCTCTCCTGACACAGGGTAGATGTCAGACCAGACACACGTCTTACAATGCAGCTGTTGCCAACACCACACACCTGTTTGACGAGAGACCACCATGCACGCCTTTGTCATGACATTTTCCCATTGGATGTTTTACCAATGAGAGTGCAACACATGACTGGGATGGACATTATTGAGATTTGACTACTGATTTCCCCATGCCAGGGGTGTCAATTGCACTGCAGATGCAATTGTTGGGCAGGAGGTGCTCCTCATTATAGGGGACACACATGTACTTTGAGGGAATGTCGTATATTGAACACAGACACATGACTATGCATGTCCAGAGCTGTGAAAACAAATTGTACATGATTTCTAGGATTGAAGATACTATTGTTACTTTTTACAATGATCCCCCCTTGTGCAGCAGCAACTGACATGGACATTGTATGTCGTGCATTTTGCAACAGTTTTTATTTGGATGTGTTTTGACCATGGCTCTAACATGGCACCAACGCTATTCACATGTTTTTATTACAACACAGGCACACAGTCTATGTATTTGTAATGTAGCCACTGATGGGATGCTCCTATTGTCAAAATCAACCTATTTTCCACCTGGACATAATCCCTATTTATAATCCACAATGCTTTCATGCACATAAACATCTTGGAATGATGTGTTGAGTGACCCAAGGGTGCTTACATGCATGTGTGTCATCACTATATCATGTTGCAATGTGGATTGTACTTGTCCAAATGACTGACTATGTTTGTGTGACACAACATGTGGACCTATGGCTGCTGTGTGGATCCCTGTAATATGTTTGTTTAAATTTTCATTATTCATAAGCTGATTCTTGTGTGGGCTTACAGTGCATACATGACAGTCTGCATGTCTGTACTCAGCTTGCATTTCCCATCTTCACGGTCATGATAATGGCTTCTGTTTGGTAGCAACACTCACATTGCCACATTATGTTTGATGTGTGGCTTTGTGCATGGCCATAAGACTATGTAACTTCAGATTGCCATGTATCCTGCAATATGTGCCATTGCACTTTTTCCCCAATACAACAGTGCATGTAGACCTTATTGATGGTGTGACATGTGCATGTTTCTGCTGGTTTTTGTGTTGGAATTATGTCTGAGCTCATGTGCATGTGGTACCTGTTAGAAGATGCTTATTGTGATGTACATGATGATTTGTGTCCACAGTCGTGTAGGCTGTAATACTATATCAGGCATTGGGATGTGTACGTCACCACTACTTGTATCTCATGTTTTCTGACTTTCAAAGCCTTTGAACAAAATAACTTATATAAGTTAGTTTGCCCCTGTTTGAACATATGGATATCTTCTGAGGAAAAGATGAGGTGTGTTATGTCCTCAGCATGCTGCATCTACTCTGTAAATGCACTCATATGTGGATGACCCATTTGCAACATTCAGCAGCAAGGGGGGGCTGGGGGTTCTGTTGTGCGGTACAGAGCATGCACCTGATGCACATTCTATATGCTGTCGCTAATTTGGTATCAAGCTAGTTACCTTTGTGTAGGAGGTGGCTTTGTGACATGCTAATGGTTTTCAACACTTTCCAAAGTGATGTCCTCAGCCCTCATTTGATGATGGCACTGTATACAATATTTGTGATGTGCAAACTAAATACAATTATGTATTTCACCAACATTTGTGTCCTTTGCTGATTTTATTTCAGGTCTGTCACCATGATCAATGTGTGCATTTGTATCAGTCATGGCTCCTTGTGAGGCTGGAAATCCATTTCCATCGTGGCAATGTCACAGCATGTAGATGATGTTTTTATTTTTGATAGGTGATGGAGGGTTACATAACCTGTCATAGTCCACATGGTTTGCTGATGTGATTTGTTAACTGTTTGTTTGTGGTGCAAGTCATGTTTTACTTTAATATGTTAGTCCTCCTTTATTTGAGCATACATCCCCTTTATGTGTTCCTGTGCTGTTCATGTACATGGGGCACATGTGCTCACCTCCTTGTACAGTGGCAGCTGTGTATGTGACAGCCACATGGCACATCACTGTGTATGAACGCTTGACATACACACCATCCCTTTGCGATATTTGTGCTATAATGAGCTCATTGTGGTGTTTTGGGTATTGGCTACAGTCATGTTCTTATCTCTGTTTTATGCATGTCTTTTACACACATGTCATCTTTATTTAATTGATTCCACTGGCCTATGTGGACCATGATGTACCACTAGATTCCTGACCTCTACACACAGCCTTCCCTTTCTTCACTGTGGGAAATGGCGCATCCTGTGTGCTGCATAGCCCTGACCTTTTTTTGGTTATAGCCAACACACACTTTATGGTCTTTACATCTCATTGCATGTGGCCATTCATCTTTGATGTGATTATGTGGGTTAGTGTGCTCAACCTGATTGCATGTTGAGATGTCTCGTGATCTTAATCAGATTATTTACATGATCCAGGGAGCTTACTATGATACCCTTTGCCGTAAATATTTGCTCATTGCAGAAAATTACATTGTGTTTGTGCAGGTGTGTGTGTGTTGCAAATTTGTGCGAGCAATTACATATGTACATTGGGGATAAGCATGTGCATTTGGTCCAGTTTGTTTTTTCTGTGTTTGTTTGACTTGACAGCCAGCAGTTGTTTTGTGTACTAGCATGCAGTTTGTGGTTAAGCAGCCTTTGCTGATGACCTCACATGGGCGGTGTTGCTTAACGTTTTAGCCATTTGCATTTGTGCTATTGGTCGTAATTCTGTTTACTGTCTACTGTGTTTGGTTTGTATGCTTGACCTGCATATGTGCTTTTAAATATGTGTAACAGTCATATGTGGCCACATCGGTGGCTTGACCACATTGTACCATGAGATGAGGTGTGGGACACCCTTCTGTCCATTCTTTGTCTGCCAGCTATGTGCCATCCTAACCTGATGTGCATGCTGCTCAACCACGTCGTGGACTACCGCATATTTGTGCATTGCATCTCAACCTGTTTGCCTCTTGTGTGTGTGCTCTGCCTAGCACTTGTACTATCCCATCATCCTGATATTTCACATACTACGCAGTTTCTGCCTGCCCTGCTACACACATATTCCCATCCTCTGTTGCACACTGTCATTATGGCACGTTACATTACCATCAATCTGTGCATCGTTTTAGCTGTGGACGATATGTTGTTCACATTTTTGGGGTGTCACATGGCCTGCAGGTACTTTATGCAGTCCATCAACTCATGTCATTCCTTCATTGACTTTGGTATTGTCTGTGGTCTCTGCTCTGTGCATTGTTTGTGTTATGTGTGTTTTTGCCACATACCTGTGATTGCATTCCAAATGTGAGATGTAAATGTTATTGGCTAAGCCTCTTAATTTCACCTATACATCCTTAGCGCATCTTCTGCCACACCTTTGAATCACAGAGCTTATGGGTTGCCTACGATAGTGGCCTTGGGTGTGGACAGCCTTTGAACACGCCCACTGTGTAAAAACTTACATTTCCTTTTTGCTGACAGCCTATGTTTGTGCTGTTACGTGTGCTGCACCATGAAAGGTGCAATGCTATAAGGCACAAGGGGGTAGTTGTCTTACTATGCCAGGGATGCTTGATGTGCACTTGCTCCCAGAGAGAGGACATACCTCTGGCAAAATTATTCACTGGAATGAGAAATCCAGGACCCCTGCTACATCATTGGTGTATTGACCAGTTGTCAGCATTCATAACATAGGGGTGTGTGTATTTACAACATACCATGGATAACATGGAGCTGTGTTAGTCCAATCATTTCAGTCGCCAGTGGTAATAGGGCAGTTTAATAGATGATATTGACTCAGATTCCATGTTGATAGGAGTCACCAGGTGCACTCTACAGCCACAGCTTGGTATATAAATAAGGCGTGACCCAGGTCTGCTATTGATGATATCACAGCGACGGGCTGCACACAGGCCCAGGGAAAGGATTGCAATATGAGATTAACTCTGACACCCTGTTGATATCATTAACCGGGGCCTGTCTGCAGTCCTTGACTGCTAAATCACGTATCCCATAACTGTGTCAGCACACCTACCTTTTTTTTAACATACGTTACAATGCACAATGCTGCCAGAAGAAACAGTACTGTGACCTTTCCCTGCCTCATAGGGCACCCTATACACCGCACCCTCGGCCACTCTTTCAGCAGCATTGTAGGGTGGCATTGCAGACACTGCATTTAGAGATCTGTCCTCTGGGATGACTTCAGCGACACGTTATGTTTCAGTGCTGGGAGAGTACATTTGCTTGAAAGGAATTATTGCACACATATTAACTACCTCCCTCCTGAGCTAATCTTTCCCCTACCAAGTACTGCCTCTGCCAGACATGTTCATTTGCCATTGTGGGTGATTGGAACCCTTGATCTCTGCACCATTGCACAGTGATAGTGTTTGTGTGATTTTAAATCAGATAAACACCATATGCCTGTCCAACATTATTATGCCTCCACAACCATTGGCACACACACTTATGACCAGCAGCAGAACCCCTTATGCAACCAAATTGTCCTATGATTCATCCAGCTGGCTTCATTATACACTGAGGGTGTTCAAACCCCTGCTCCCTGCAGTACTGCTCATTGTTCAAACCATCATGCTGTGGCTCAGCTGGTATGCTTCACCATCAATGCGCATCTTATGCCTCCCAGTATTCGGAGCCCTCCAAAACCATTCCTGCAACGTTTTACGCACAGCAGCGCAAGCACCTCTGTCGGCCATTTCTTTTGTGACTTTAAAAATATTACACAGACAGATGCTTTCAGTGTGCACTGGGGTGGGGGGGGGGGGGAATCGAACCCCTGCTCACTACATCATTGGTCAACGTTCCAACCATCAGGCTGTGGCTCAGCACTTCTGCTTTTCCATCAGTGCGCGACTTATGCCTCCCAGTATTCGGAGCCCTCCAAAACCGTTCCAGCGCCGTTTTACGCACAGCAGCGCAAGCACCTCTGTCCGCCATGATTTTTCAAAATGCAAATTAAATTACACAGACAGATGCTTTCAGTGTGCACTGGGGTGGGGGGGGGGCAATCGAACCCCTGCTCCCTACATCATTGGTCAACGTTCCAACCATCAGGCTGTGGCTCAGCACTTCTGCTTTTCCATCAGTGCGCGACTTATGCCTCCCAGTATTCGGAGCCCTCCAAAACCGTTCCAGCGCCGTTTTACGCACAGCAGCGCAAGCACCTCTGTCCGCCATGATTTTTCAAAATGCAAAAAAAATTACACAGACAGATGCTTTCAGTGTGCACTGGGGTGGGGGGGGCAATCGAACCCCTGCTCCCTACATCATTGGTCAACGTTCCAACCATCAGGCTGTGGCTCAGCACTTCTGCTTTTCCATCAGTGCGCGACTTATGCCTCCCAGTATTCGGAGCCCTCCAAAACCGTTCCAGCGCCGTTTTACGCACAGTAGCGCAAGCACCTCTGTCCGCCATGATTTTTCAGAATGCAAATATAATTACACAGACAGATGCTTTCAGTGTGCACTGGGGTGGGGGGGGCAATCGAACCCCTGCTCACTACATCATTGGTCAACGTTCCAACCATCAGGCTGTGGCTCAGCACTTCTGCTTTTCCATCAGTGCGCGACTTATGCCTCCCAGTATTCGGAGCCCTCCAAAACCGTTCCTGCGCCGTTTTACGCACAGCAGCGCAAGCACCTCTGTCCGCCATGATTTTTCAAAATGCAAAAAAAATTACACAGACAGATGCTTTCAGTGTGCACTGGGGTGGGGGGGGCAATCGAACCCCTGCTCCCTACATCATTGGTCAACGTTCCAACCATCAGGCTGTGGCTCAGCACTTCTGCTTTTCCATCAGTGCGCGACTTATGCCTCCCAGTATTCGGAGCCCTCCAAAACCGTTCCAGCGCCGTTTTACGCACAGCAGCGCAAGTACCTCTGACGGCCATGATTTGTGTGACTGCAAAAATTATTACACAGACAACTGCTTTCAGTGTGCACTGTGTGGTATTACACCCCTGCACACGGAACCATTGGTCAGTGTCTTCACCTTTGCGCTGTGGCTCTTTTCTTGTCCTTGCACTTCGGCGCACCACATTCAGCGACAAAAGTTTGGACTGCCTCCTAAACTATATTCTTCCCCATATTAGGTACTGCCTGAAACAGCCTTGTTCATTGCGCACTGTGGGGTTTCGAACCCCTGCCCTTTGCACCATTGCTCAGTGTCTTAACTGTAGTACTACAGCTGGGTTCTTTTGTGTGTGGTCAGCAGCGCCCCTCTTGCCCTTCTGACGCGCTAATGTAGACCCCGCACACTTGCGCCCCACGCATATGTGCGATCGCTTTAGTCCGTTTTTTCTCTTTTTTCTGCCTGGCCCGCCCACTCCTTATATGGCACCAGCACACTAACGGGAACCCGCACAGCAACAGACTTTAGTAAACATGCCTGTTAGGGGGTTATTCTGTTCCCTGAATAGAAGGGATGGACATCCATCCCTGATATTCGTGGGCCTCCCTGCCAGTGTCTAACTTCCCCGCCGGTTGTACATAGACAGGGGCGGGGAGGGGGCGGAGTTAGGGTGAGTGGTCGCTGGCCCTAGACATACGGGACCGATTCTAATGTCAGCCCTGTATGTCCAGGGCCTGAGACTTGTATGAGGAAGTTATTCCACCTCTGAGGTGGAATAATTTCCCTGGACGTAGTGGCTCGCTGGGGCCGGGGTGCGGATGGGGAGGGGGCACTGAGGACATTCCCCGCAGCCCGACCCTGGCCATAGATGGCTTGATCGGAGGTTGGGCTGCAGGGAATTAGCTGCAGGAGCTGGCGGCCGGGATCGCGGCTTTTAAATGGAGCCGCAGTGCCATGGCACCCGGACGCCATGGCGCCATGGCTCCATTTAAAAGCCCTGACTAAGTTGGGCATGTCCAGTAGGTGCAGGCTGGGCTGAATCGCAGTCCCGGCCTGCGCATACAGGACTGTTTGCGATTCTGATCCTGTGGGGCAAGAAGTGCCCCATGGGATCAGAATCGTGACACCCTCTGTACATCCGGTTAAGACCAGATGTACAGAGGGCTTTGACATCTGGAATGGAATCGGGCTAATACTCTCTAGTTGCATAGATACACTCCCTCATCCACATTCTGACACATACATTTTTTCATATATTTGCACTAGCTTCACCAAATTACCCAAAGTAAATTCTCTGCTTTCTGTCATTTCCCTCTTTCATTCTATGAAAAACCAGGGATATAATTACAAGTAGTAAGGACAGACAAGACAACATACATTTTAATATACAATTCTTTGTTCCTATATTTGCACATAAACTTTATCAGTGCAGGGAGACAGCATCTCAGAAGAATCACAACAATCGCATACTCTACATTTCCCATTAATAATGAATTTCCTGGACTTGGTAAAGAAATGAAGCTGGAGAAAAACTGATAGAATTCTGCAAGACTAATGATCTAGTCATCTCAAACACCTTCTTCCAGCAACACAAACGGCAACTGCACACTTGGACTTCACCCAGTGGATTGTACACAAATCAAATTGACTACATCTTTTGGAAAAGCTCTATAACATCAACAAAGACAAAACCTGGAGCTGACTGTGGTACAGATCATCAACTACTATCATCATCAATCATATCACTTCTATCCCGCCTTTCCTCTAAGGTGTACATATTAAGATCCTTATGTCTGTCCTCATATGCTTTAAAATGAAGCCCACTAATCATTTTAGTAGCCACCCTCTGCACCGACTCCATCCTGTTCACATCCTTTTGAAGGTGTGGTCTCCAGAATTGCACACTATACTCCAAATGAGGTCGCACCAAAGACTTATAGAGAGGCATTATCACCTCCTTTTTTCTGCTAGCCATTCCTCTCCGTATGAACCCAAGCATCCTTCTAGCTTTTGCCATCGCCTTTTCTACCTGTTTAGCTACTTTAAGATCATCAGACACAACCACGCCTAGGTCCCGCTCTTCTTTAGTGGACAAAAGTACTTCGCCTCCTATACTGTATTGCTCCCTTGGATTGCTGCAGCCCAAATGCATGACCTTGCATTTTTTAACATTAAATCCCAGCTGCCAAATTCTAGACCATTCTTCAAGCTTAGCTAGATCCCTCCTCATGTTATCTACACCTTCCTGGGTGTCTACTCTATTGCAGATTTTGGTATCATCTGCAAAGAGGCAAACCTTACCCGACAGCCCTTCTGCTATATCACTAACAAAGATGTTAAAAATAATTGGACCAAGGACAGATCCCTGGGGCACACCACTGGTACATGTTATGTACACCTTCCTGGGTGTCCACTCTATTGCAGATTTTGGTATCATCCATAAAGAGGCAAACCTTACCCGACAGCCCTTCTGCTATAACACTAACAAAGATGTTAAAAAGAATCGGACCAAGGACAGATCCCTGGGGCACACCACTGGTAAAATCCTTCTCCTCCGAGTGAGCTCCATTTACTTGTACTCTTTGTCGCCTCCCACCCAACCAATTTCTTTTTTTTTAAATTCTTTATTTTCGTTTTACAACAACAAAGGAAAGGAAGACATACAACTAAAAGACAAATACATACATGGAATGTGATACATACACCAAAGTAAACCCCTGCCACCCCCCTCCCCCCTGCTTCTTCTCTAGAAAACTAAATCATTCTCGAAGCGGGCGTGTACTGACATTATTGTGTTACAAAACCGAACGGCGATCTGAAACATGATGAGTGTACATTAAACAGACATGTCGAAGCAATGAGCAGATTGTACATGATCATTGAGCATCTGCCATTTAGACAAGCGAGAATGAATTTGGGTATGGAAAATAGCTCTCCGAGATATCTGCTCATATTTACTATATAAGCAGACAAGGTTCCACTATTCATTGACAGTAAGTCGAGAGCTATCCTTCCAAGTCCTCGTGATTAAACATATGGCTATACCCAGCATGAAATCAGGAGAAAGCGACCCTGCTTAGGAAGAGAGGGGACCTCCGCCACTGAGCGGAGTCCCACAGTCTTCCAAAAAAAGAGGCTCGTAAAGGTGAAAGATAAACGGAATACAGCCCCAAGCCCGCCCCCAGTAAACCTGTAGTTAAGGACAGTCATAAAGAACATGAGCGAGGGGTCCCACATCAGTATAGCAAGACCTACACTGGTCCCTGGCAGTTGTGTTCCATTTGACTATTTCCCTGGAATATAAGAACATCTATGTGCAAAAAAGACGAGAGTTGAGTTCGGGTAACTGAGGCAGAGCGGGGAACCCGCACTATTTTGCTCCAGAAAACGCTCCAATGCACAGGGGTTTAAAGTGGTTTGCGGTTAGCGATCCCAGGCTTGTTGGACTCTACAAGTGGCAGTATCTGTACCCTGACATAATAGTTTATAAAAGTTAGAGGCTACCCCATGTGTACTACTAATAGAGTGAATTAGTTCTAATAGCCCATCCTTAGTAGGGACAGAGGGCGGCATGATTGGAGCACTTTTGAGGCAGCATGAAGCTGCATCAATTAAAAGTAATGTTTCGCTAGTAACGCAAATTCCCTGTATAAATCAGAAAAGGTTTTCCAACGAGCTGCTGAGAAGAGCTGTTGGGGTGTCCAGATCCCCCTGGAGTACCAGGGTCTGGAAGTAATCATGTATGGCTGCTCGAATTTCGAACCGGAACTCTGGCTGAGTTAATAGGGCTCTATCAAAGAACCAGGCCCCCGGATTCCTTTGAAATGCAGTAATGTGGTATTGAAAAGAAATTGCAGCATGATCTGAAATATGTTGGGAGTGAATCTTTGCAGCGTCTACCTGAGGAACTAACAGTGTTGATATTAGAAAGAAATCTATGCGAAACTGGGATTTGTGAGGGGAAAAGAAGAAGGTAAAGTCAAGCTCATTGGGGTACAGTAACCTCCATAGATCGACTAGAACAATATCTTTGATCGCAGAGGTAAGCGCGATGTGACTCTTGGGGGGACCACTTATCCTAGGCGGCAATTTGTCAATCAGGGGATCAAGCACTAAATTGAAATCCCCCCCAATATCAATGAAGTATTAGCAAAGGCCTGCGCAACATGAGCAATAGTAGCAAAAGGGCAGGATCATCCACATTAGGAGCATAAAGGCATATACATGTAACTTTAAAGTCACCTATCTTGAGGTGAACTCTGGACCATTTACCCGCTGTATCTGAGCAAGTCGCAACAATAGTAGCATGCAGAGATTTCCTATCCAACATGGCAAATTTCCTATCCAACATGGCAAACCACCCAACCAATTTCTAACCCAAGCAATAACTTTAGGGTCCATCCCTAGGGTGCTCAATTTGTTTATAAGTCGCCTGTGAGGAACAATGTCAAAGGCTTTACTGAAATCTAAATACACCACATCTAGAGCTCTCCCTCGGTCCAACTCCCTGGTCACCCAGTCAAAGAAATAAATCAGATTTGTCTGACAAGACCTGCCTCTGGTGAACTAGTATGCAAACTCAAGCCAAAGTTGAAAAAGAGCAAGCCACTCATGAATGTAGCAAAATATGACCTTGAGAATATACTTCCAGAATTTAAAACTGCTTGCAAAATCGATTTGCTGCTTAAGATACAACAGACAGAGCTTCAGAAGAGTTATGGGATGACACGAAGAAGGCTGTTCTGGAAGAAAATGAGAAGTCTCTACAAAAGGTGAAAAAGCAAAAATGGCCAAAATGGATGACTGAGGAAACTCTGAAAATTACCCAGAAATCCAGAAAAGTTAAGCCAGGGGAGAAAGAGAGGCAATCGCAGAGCTCAACAGAGATTTCCAATGTACAGCAAGATGAGATAAGGAGAAGTATTACATTGACACATACAATGAAATATAATCAGAAACTGTTAGAGGGAGAACAAGATCGACTTTCCTAAAGCTACAAGAGTTAAAGAAAAAATTCCAGCCTCGAAAGGAATGCTACAAGATGCTCAAGGATCCATGTTGAATAATGCTGTAAAGAACAAGAAAAGGTGGAAAGAATATACAGAGTCATTATATGATAAAGATCAAGTGGACCAACAGCCATTTCAATCTGTACTTTATGATCAGGAACCATTGGTGATGACAGAAGTCGAAGCAGCATTGAAAGACGGCATCAAAGAATAAAGCATCAGGCATTGATCCCATTCCCACTAAAATATTACAGCAATCAAGATGCAGCTTACCATACTTAGAAGGCTTACCATACTTAGAAGGCTCTGTCAGGAAATTTGGAAGACATCATCATGTCCAACTGTTTGGAAAAGATCTGTGTTTATACCAATACTAAAGAAAGATGATCCAACTGACTGTGGGCATTATCACACAATTACTCTGATCCCACATGCCAATAAGATTCTACAGAAGATTATTCAGCAGAGACTACAACCATACCTGGAACGAGAACTGCCTGAAATGCAAGCAGGGTTCAGGGAAGGGTGATAAACAGGAGACATCATCATGGATGTGAGATGGATCCTTGAAAAGACAAAAGAATACAAAAAAATATCTATATGTGTTTTATCAACTACAGTAAGGCTCTTGTCTTTGAAAACCATGAGAAACTCTGGGTCACATTAAGAAGCATGGGTATACTAGAATACCTGATCTCTTGCACAACCTTTACATTGATCAAAAAACAACAGTTCAAATGGAACTGTGTGGTTCCCTGGTACATGTGTGTATATGTGTGATGTCTGTAAGTAGGGAGGGGGCCACCGTTGCTGCCATGAACTGTCTGGGTGTTTTGTTTCTTGCAGTAAGGGGGGGGGGATGAGCTGTACATGGATATATAGCCCTGATACGTCAATGTTGACATGGCATGTTGCCTTGTGTCACACCCCCTTTCTCAGCGTATAGGCAGTTGCCTGGAAGAGTGGGAAATGTGCCAGATTATCCTTGTAAGTGCTGATGCTTGGTATCCCTGTAGTTGTGGCCCAAACGAAAGACAGCCAAGGTTTTGTGTGATAACAAAAACTTTATTTGTTGCACAGGATTCTGTCATCTACCTCCCCTAACCAGAAACAAAACGGTGGATACTTTATAAGCCAAGATAAAGTCCAAATGAAATACAGTCCAACCTGATCCTTCTCAGGGTTGTCAGATTATGTACAAGGTTAATTCAACTTCTTCTCATACACGAACAGCTTCAGTAGCAGCTAATCACTTCCATAGCTTTAACCATATTCAGCTGCTTACAGACATTGAGTTTCACTCCAGCAGAACGCTGCTTCTCTCTGTGCAAACTCAGTAGCATGAATTACTTATCAGCACTTCTCTTATACAATACTATTAACAGCTTCACTCTTGGCAACATACAGCACAGTCTGCTTCCATGTCAGAATAAGACCTATCTGATTTGGTTGAACCTAACTGCATGGATTCAACATCTGAGTCAGACGTCTCTTGATTCAAATCAGGGTACTGCAGATCAACAGGCTTCCATGGTTCCAAATAGTGTCTAAGCTGTTTCCACTCTCTATTCCTTTCCCTCCGTGGAATATGATTATAACTAGAATCAGCAGCCTCCTTTAAAGTGGTGTTAAAGGAACTCAACTGGCTTGCTCCTCTTCTAGTACGTCTGGGTTGCAAAGGTGGGTAAAAAGACAAGTCTCTGTTCTTGCCCTGCTCCTGTTTCACAGGCACAGCGTGAGCTAGCTTTTGCTTCTCTCGTTGAAGGCTACCATCAGCTGATGAATTAAGAACAGCTGAGGTGCTTCCCAAGCTTCTGCTAGTATCTGGCTTCCTGCACTTGGAACGCTTAGGCAGCTTATCATACAGAGTTTTATACTTGGTTAAACTCTCACCTCTGTTCACAGCCTCTAGGGAAGACTCTAGGGAAGATATACTATCTCTTCTGGTTAAGGGTTCCAGCCTCTCCCCATGAGAATAAAAGTATGTTCCCACCTGCTTCTCCTGGCTGTCTGGTTCGCGTTGACCTCTCTCTCTCAGAGGAAGCTTGCTCCACTGCTGTCTCAGAGACCTCCGTGTCTCACAGCAGTCTGGATGGCAACTCTCCCAGCACCATGTGCTATCCTGGCAATGGCTGCTCCACCCTTTGCTTCTCTCTGCCTCAGAGTCAGGTACTGAGTCTCCTGCCTGAACACTTCCTGTTCTCCCAGGCACTCCTCCTGCTCCTCCACGAACTCTCCTTGGATCAGAACACAATCTCCTTCTCCTACTCGATCTCTCCAGACTCCTACTGTTAACTCTCTCTGTTACTTCCTGGTTAAGAGCATTGGGCTGTCCTATCCGGTTTGACTCCGCCCCCTTGCCTCTTACATCAGCTCCTCTGTTTGTCCTGGAGCTGGGGTGTGGCTCTCTCACTGCCTTTCTGTGCAGAGAGTTTCTCTGGGCTTGTGCTTTAACCCCTTCCTTGCCTGCCTTAATGTGTGCATTAGAGGAAAGCTGCAGTTTTAAACCCATTTTCTCTCTGCTTAAAGCCTCTGCATCATCACACTTGTTACTCTGCATGCATTCACCAGGTTCTTTTGGTGGCTGGGGATGGTGACTGCTGTGCATACGGTGGGTGCGAACACTGTGGGGACATGTCGTGGTGAAGCCCTCCACATCACATATTACTGTCTGTTTGTGACAGCTGATGAGATGCGGCATAGGATTTGGGGTGGCACCAGTGGGGGGTGGTCAGGGTGTGTAGGGTCCATGGGCAGCAACAGGTGGGTGGCCTCGCAAAATGGATTGGGTGTGTGCTGGTGACGTTGGCTGCCACACAGGCCCCATGTCTTTCTACAGGTCATATGGTGCACCGGGATGCAGGATACAATAGCTGCTTGGGTCTGGTGACTGCCTTTTGAGGATGAATGTTTGCACTTTACTTGTTTTGGATATTTGGGATATTGGTCACCCAATTTCATTGCCACTCAGGAGCTTGCCAGTTTGGGCAATACCTGGCATTTATCTTTTCCTTCCTTGTTTGATGCTTACTTGCCCATATGCTGTGTGCAGCCCCATCACATCTCCGCCCACCCTTCCATGGTTGAGCTGTGCATGTCAGTGTGGCCTGTTTGCAGCCTGTGTGCCACATTGTCTGGACTAATTGTAGTTTTCCTCCTGGGGTGGGGCATGTGACTGGGCTGCCTGTGTATTGGGACCGCTGCTGCCGGTTGGTCTGGGCCACATCACTGATCTGGTTGGTCATTCACATGCTCCTCTTTCAGTCCATTGTCCTTGACCACAGCCCATACACATGGCTTTCCATTGGCCTGGCCCCTTCCAGCCCTCATGTGTCACTCCCCTGATCTATTGCATGTTGTTTACACGGCATTATATTTCCTGGTGTGTGTGTGGACCTGTTCATATGTGCCTCCCATCCTACCTGTGGACTGTGATGTTGGCTGTGGACCCCTGCTCTACATGTGTACTGCATCTTGGTTACTCTTTGGGGTGCCCTCACCTGACACACAGCTGTAGTTTTGTATGGTGACATGCTGTGGTCCTGTCTGCATCCATTTCTGTGTGCCTAAAGGTGTTATTGTAGTCAATTTATTTCTGCAGTGCTTTCCATCCTAGAGGTCATGGCTTTGCACTCTCTCTGTTATCCTGTTTTGATGCCTTTCCTGCACTGGTACCTGTAGTCGCTGTAACAGTCATCTCTTGGCTTCTATGTCCTGGCCGCTCTTATCATCCTCATCACAGTTGCGGCCCATCCTTTGGTCCATCTATCTGCATCAGTGTGATGTGAGATGTCCTGTATGTTGCTGTGCACTGTCACCCCGTATCCTACACTGCTACCCTTGTCTGCATTGCATCTCTTTGTGCTTGGCAGGCTTGTGCCTGTTCTCCGTGGCAGGCCCACTCCTCTGGCCACCTCCACCTCCACTGGGGGACACATATTCTCCTCACCTGCCACACACTGTTTTTCTAGTACTCTAGGGTGCCAACACCCTTTGCTGTGTTGCTGTTGCCAAAACCATGTTTGTCTGCGCTGCAGCCAGACACATGGGATGCCCGCAGGGATGATGGTCCAGTAACTCCCTACTCTCCCTCCGTCAGTCACCTGTTCATTGTCTTTACTGTGGGTTCTATGTGGTGTTCGTACTACATCTGTCTCTGTTCCACGCAGGTCCTGCAGGTCCTCCAGATGCAACTTGCAGTCCCTAGGGCACACTGACCTTGGCCAACATACCCTTTTTGGAGCACCGTGCCATATGGTTCTATGGGCCAGGGTTCCATTTGCACTCTCTCATCCCTGTGTACCTCTTATTGCACTTAGCTTGGGACACCCTTCTAGGCACCGTACGGGTCACCTTTTCAAGCTTCTTCTTGGGCACACTGTTGGGCTACTGTCTTTTGCTGCTCTATGGCAGTGACACACAAATTCATTTCTCCCTTCAGGGCCAGGTGCTGTGGGGGTGCCTGCCCCCTCCTATGTTCATCTCGGGACTGCTGATGTACATGTGCAGTGCACCATGGGTTTTGTTGCATACACCCATATCCTTAACCCCCCAGCAGGCACTTTGGGTGGTGACATGGCGCCCCTCGGTGGCCAGTCAGGGGGTTATTGGTTCTGGTGGTACAGACATCTGCATATTCTTTCTCCACATATTCATAGTATGTTCGGGTTTGCTTTTGCTTTTGCCAGTGGCTTTACGTTTTAGGAAAGAGGTCTGTGATGTTATTGGGCCTTTTATATTTGGTAATGATCTTGGCCTTGGTCTTGATTGTGTTTGCCATATGCCCTTGTTTGCTGAGACCTTGGTTTGTTTCATTGACAGGCATTCTTTGTATGTACGTAGTGCAACTGCTGTGGATCTGGTGTGGGGGTTTTGGGCATTTCACAGTTCTGCTCCATGAGCTGGCCACCTCATTATTGGGACTGTGTTATTTGCACTAGCAATATGGGCAAATAGTTACTTCAATGCCTGTGGGGGCCCCTAGGTCATGGGTTTCAGCCCACAGTGGATTGTTTGGTGGCCCTTTGGGGGGCATTTTGTAATTTTCCTTTACATTGGTGCTGACAGCAGCACCACCCTCACAGTGCAGACTCCTCAAAGTGCCTCATCGGGAACCCTATCACATGCCCTATGGGGCGCTCTGTAACACGCCCTATAGGGTGCCCTGGCAGACAGTGCACATTTACCTTTACCCTCTGGTGTGCCTTGTAGGGTGCCCTATGCGGCACCCTCGGGTTATAGCCCTGTGAGTGTGTGTTTGCCAGCAGAACCTGTTAGACGTACAAAACAAACTGCTTCTGACATCACTGAATTGTTGTAGGGGTAATGTCGCAGACTCATCCACAGATACCCCCGCCTGGCAGGGTCACATTCACTTGATACAGGGCCTAGAGTTGGGCCGAACAATGCATGGCGTGGTGGCGTTTGCTGCTGGAGTACGATGGCAAGACAATTGGGTTCTTACCTGCCTTGTTTCCAGCACGGTTAGACGTTTTGTTTCCTTTATTACATGATTTGTGGATATATTTGACTTTGTACATTTCTCAAACCCGGTTCTGGCTGCAAATTCACACTATTTTCTTCTTTTGAGGGCTGAGGCTCTCTTGATTAAAAGGGCCCTCCCCATGAGGGGAGGTGGGCATTTTCTCCCACCTCTCAGATTGGTTGTGGCCGACAAAAATGGAGGATATCTCTGGTTTTAACAGAGTGGTGACTGGTTATACATATCCATGACTATGGTTTGTGGAGGGTAATGATGCAGGCAGCTTTAGTCCTTGGACCCACAGGGGGAATTGAACTCACAAACCTTGCACCATCTGGCAGTGTCTTAACCATTGTGCTACGGATCAAGTTACCTTAGGGGATGCCTTTTCTAACTTCTTATGGGACACCCTGTTGGGCTACTGTCTGTTGCTACTATGTGACAGTGGTGCACACAGTCATTTCGCCCTACCATGCCAGGGGACTGTGTGGATACATACCCCTTCTTGTGTTCATCTCTGGACTGCTGATCGGCATGTGCAGTCATGCGAAAAAGCTCACTCCACTAAAACACTTGTTTCTGAATAAATACACACTGTGCTTGTTTACATTCAAATCTTCAAAAATATATAACAATGACAAGAGGCGGCGAGGTCTCAGCAATACGGGCAGAAGCAAATATGATTGAGGCACTAGCCAAGATCTTGTTGCTAAACATAAGCCCATTAACATCAAGGACCACAAGCCACCACCGTCCCCCTATCTTTGTATTTTTTCTTTAAAACAATTTCAAAAGCAAGCAGTGGTCAAACCCAACTGGAACCACTTAGCTTAATAAGAGCATAAGAATGGTCCGCCACCTGCTACCATGGGTATGCTTGCATTGAGACAGATCCTAGCCAACACAGCAGGCAGTTTGGGTGCTGTCCTGATGCCCTTCAGTGGCCAGCCAGGGGGTTGTTAGCAGCTATGGGGCTGCAGTCCAGTGGTTCCTTTACTGCCTGTGGGGCCAGTGGTCATGGGTTAAAACCCACAGTGGGCTTATTTTATAGGGCTGTCTGCAGCATTGTATATTTTTAATGCACATTAGTGCTACCAGCGACAGCCCCTCAGCATAATATAACCTTACAGTGCCTCATAAGGCGCCCCATGCGGCACCCTATCTGGCGCCCTTTAGGTTGCCTTATAGGGTGTTCTATAGGGGACATTTTGGTGTGCCTCAGCGGACAGTGCACTTTATAATGTAGCCTGTGTAGTGCATTATGGGGTGCCTTCTGCGGCACCTTCGGTTACGCCACTGTGAGGGTGTGTTTCTGGCAACACTACTGAACGTAAAGAAAAACATGCCTCCTCATTCCCTATGTAATGTACAGGGTGATACCTGGGCCAGCCTTCTGCGTTAGGCACACTGGGGACTCAAACCCATACTGCCTGTAACAGCGGTCAGTGAAGTAACCATTGTGCTACAGCTCTGTTTCAGTGATTTGTGTCTGTACGCCTTCTTATGGTTAACGCGCGGTAATGCGCCACGGCGCCCTGTAACGCTCGTTAGTTTTTGGAACGCGCGTTAGTGGTAACGATGTACCGCCCATGTCCTTATTTGGGGTTTCTGTCTCTACCGCGGCTCCTAACGCGAATTGCACTAACGCACTTTAGTAAACATACCCCATAGTGATCTTCTGGATAGTTGTCCTAAATTTGTGTTCAGTCTTCAGTCAGGTGGTTCATTGTTGAAGAGTTGCACCCATATCTGCTGTATTGTATAGATCCATCTCATTGCTGGCTTTCTTCTTTTGCATTGATCTTCTACCTCACCAAGCATGATGTCTTTCTCTAATCTCTCTCTTCACAGGATGTGTCCAAAGTATGAAAGTCAAAGTCTTGTCATCTGAGCTTCTAAAGAAAACTAAAGTTTGATCTCCTCTAGTACTGACTGGTTTGTTCTTCGGGCAGTCCATGGCATACATAGTATTAATCGCCAGCACCATAATTCAAAGGCATCAATTTTCTTCCTGTCTATCTTTTTCACTGTCCAACCTTCACATCCATATGACATTATTGAAAATATCATAGCTTGAATGAGTCAAATCTTTGTATGAAGAGAGACATCTTTCCTCTTGAGAAACTCACCTCATTCCTTCATAGCCATTCTGCCAAGAGCAATATGTCATCTGATTTCTTGACTGCTTGTTGTTTCTTTATTGATAGTTGATCCAAGTAGGTTAAAGTTGTCCACTATTTTGATTTCTTCTCCATCAACAATGAACTTTTTGATTTTGCCAGTTGTCAGGATCTTTGTCTTCTTTACATTAAGATGAAGGCCCATTTTAATATTATGGGGTATGTTTATTAAACAGTGCTAAAGGAGCAAATGTGCCGTTAGCGCCCTCTAATGTACCGTTAGTGCTTGTTAACGCCACTTTAGCACACGTTAACAGTACCGGCAGCCTAAAGAACCCTATGGGCGGAGAGTAGACATCCATGGGGCGGAGAGTGGGGGTCAAAGGGGGGGAGTGGGCAGGAACAAGGCTTGCTCCCTTAACGATGGCACCTTAACGGCAGGAACCCTAACGCATATCAAAACCTCACGGAAAGGGTATATTTTGAGTAGAGAGAGACTATTTTAACGTCTGCAATGTGGTTCACAGACAGGTGAGCTCAAGGCAGTGATGGTAGTGCTCCATTAGCAGCAACAGCATAGTATGCAAATGGGGCAAGGGAGGGTGCATGTGGGTCATGCAGTGGGGGCTGCTGATGCACAGGGCAGACCAGCTTGTTGCCAAGATGGCACATAAGAACTTCAGACGTGCAAATATGCCAGACTGTATCAGACCAAGGTCCATCATGCCCAGTATCCTGTGTCAAACAGTAGCCAATCTAGGGCAGAAGTACCTAGCAGTTTCCCCAAAAGACACACAGGATTCACAGTGCATGTATTGGCAAAAAGGAGATATTCTGGGCTCCTCATTAGTAAGGGTCTATGGACCGTTCTCCAGGAACCTGTCCAAACATTTCTGAAACCCAGCTATACTAACAGCCTTTCCAACATCCTCCAGAAATGAATTCCAGAGTTTGAATATGTGTTGACTGAGAGACCAGTCATGCCCAGTAGTCCTTAATGGCTTACACTGTAGCTGCATTGCATGTCCCATAGTCCTACTACATTTTGATGGCGTAAACAATCACTTTACGTTTATCCAATCCAGGCAATTTCTTATAGACCTCTAACATAACACCCCTTAGTTGTCTCTTCCACAGATTGAAGAGACATAACATTGGAAGTCAGTGATGTGGTCCCTGGAGAGGAAGATTGTTGTGGGGGAGATGTGTTGCCATCCATGTATGCCTCCGCCCCCCCCCCTCCGGATCCTGCACCCGTCAGCCTGCATGTTGACTGGCCTGGGACTGCACACCACCAACACTGACAGCATATGGGCATGTCAGCATGACATGGAGGTGGGGGGGGCAGAGGCACCCACCTGCAGCAGACCAAAGCCATGCCCTGATCCATTGCAACATGTGCCAAGGTCTGTCTGATGGGAAGCATGCCATCCCTAGGGACTGGTATAGCCATGTGGCAGCACTGTGGTGTACTACACACAGTTGGTGTGCATATGAGCAGAGAGTCACAGGTTTGGATCCCAGCTGTGGATCATGCAGTGCATGTCCCTATGGCCAAATTTTATCCCACAGTGCAGGTACACCAACATTATTGCAATGTCTCCTTGACCGTCCTCCCTCAACTCCAACTATGCAGACTTCAACTTGTCCAGAACACAGCCACACATATCCTGACCCATGCCTCCCGTACTGACCACGTTACACCTCTTCTCATTCACTTGCATTGGCTTCCTGTATCCTTCAGAATTCAATATAAAATCCTCATCTTTGTTCATAAATCAATCCATACTGGTGCACCGCTCTACCTCTCTATTCTGATCCGTCTCCATACCCCCCACCAGTCCCTCAGGTCCATCCACTCAAATCACACGTCTCTCCCTTCTCCGTCTCAGGCCCATATGGAATCCATTCCTCTGCTTTCTTTTTTTCCTTGGTCCCCGACTCTGGAACTTGCTCCCTTTGCCTGGAACCCTCCTTCAAAAATTTCAAAGCAAGATTAAAGATCCACCTTTTCTGTACAGTTTTTGACCTTCCCCTTTCTCTCTCTCCCCTGCCCCCTGCCCCTCTTTGATGACTAGTCCACACCCTACCATCCCTGATGTGATCTTTCCTTATCTGTTGTCCATCTCTTTAACCTGCTGTCTCTTTCCTATCTGAATGCTGGTGTTCTGTTTCCTCTAGCCTAGTGGTTGGGGCAAGGTACTTTAGGCCAGAAGGTCGGGGGTTCAAATCCCACTAGAGGACAGCAACCTTGGGCCGGAAGGACTGGGGTTTCTAGTCCCACAGATGCTCCTTGTGGTCTTGGGCAAGCCACTTAACCCTCCATTGCCCATGTTCCCTGTAAGTATTAGTGTATGTGTCTTGTCCCTGCGTGTTAAATGTATCCCCCAATTGTGTTGTGACTGCTTTGATTGAAGGATAAGGCGGTATACAAAAACTGTCTAAATAAAAATAGCAGTATTTGGATTTTACTAATTGTAAACCACTCGGTTTCCTTGTGTGTGGGTGGTATATTAAGTTTTGAATAAAGATAAAGTTTAAGATAAACATGTGCCAATCCTAGTGAATTGGCCAATAAGGGTACAAACACCCACACAGACAGGCTCCACTATCCACAGCTGGATAAGGAGTCAGGCTGACAGAACTGGCACACTGAATGGCTGTTAACATCAGAGCGCCCTACGAGCTCCCACACAGTCAGCACACCTTAACAATGCCTGAGCTGAGATTGGGACCAGAGTGGCAGGCAGGAATGCCAACCATCCCCATTTTTGCACAGTGTGTCAATATGAGTGTGTGTTTGTGTGTATGTCTATCCATTGTTTTGTGGCTTTCTACACATCACTGAGCCTAGCAGTGCCTAAGCCGTTTCCAGCGTTAGCCTGCAAATGTGCATGATGAGGAGCAAAGTATTGTGGGCATGGCCTGAACCAGGTGGATTGGCCAGGATGTGTCTGCATCAGGGGTAGGGACTGGCTGTGTATATGAGTGGAGATTCACAGGTTTGGGTCCCAGCTGTGGATCATGCAGTCATAGTGTCCAACTGCCACCTGCATGGACCAGGTAGCCACAGCATATCATGCTGGGAGGGCACTCTCACTCTGACCGAACAGTAACCATGTATCCACATAGTGCTATATACTGTCTAGCTCTAGTGAGGCATATGCACTTCTTGTCCTGGAGGCCTGATCACTCTGTGCACATACAATGTATACTGACCAGTAGACTGTCTGCAGTTGGTATGTGTACGGCTGGGAAAACCTAGTGGTGGGCAGCAGGTGCAGTCTGACTGTGCTTGTCCAAGGCTTATGCCCACTAGTGCTGATCAGGGAGCAGGACCCTAGCAACACCCTATGAAAGTCTTAATGCTGTGCTCTCCCCTTCCCTAGTAGTTGGCCACTGTGGTATCAGCACTGTAACACTGGGTACTAACATGCACTCTTCTAGGTGGGCTTCTGTCAAACAAGGACAGGACCAATTGTGACTAGCATAATCACACTGCAGACAATACTTGCCACACACTGGCAGCAATGGGAACCTGCAGCATAGATGGCAAAGACCATCTCTAGCACTGCAGGTACTGGGGACTTGGTGCTGGATACCCATACTCACCTTCAGGGTGACCACAGAAACTGCTCAGTAGCACGGTTTGTAGCTGCTCTGTGCTTGTATCACACACTGTCAGTGCCTCTTACTGAGCTGAGGGGATGGATAAGTGCATTCTCCATTTGGAAATCAGCTGTAGACCACTGTTCTGTATGTACACCCTACCCTATGCCAGCGCACACAGCAGACATTTTTAGGCAGTGACCTGCAGTCTCTTTGTATCCAGCCATTGCTGTGCAGAGAAGTGTGGAGGTGTAAACTACTGGTTAGTGAAAGTTCTCTGTAAACAAAAAACAGGGTTTGATTCTCCTCATTCTTTTTGTGACTGTGCTACTCAGATCATTTTCATGCCTGTAACAGTCAGGGCTCTGCAGATTGGTGCTGCCAGCACATAGCACCCTCTCTTCAGCTGCCATCTGTCCTTCAGCCCATCTATCTGCCTCAGTCGGCTGTGTACAGTCCTGCCTTCTTGTGCAGGCTGCTACTCCATGATCTGCACTGGTACTCTTTGTGCTCGCCTCTCCTGTGCCTGATCTCACGTAACCACTACTATTCTGTCCTTCTGTCACTGTGAACATCCTGCCGCTTCTGCCTCCGCTGGGGAACACGTCTTCCCCATCCTATGCCACACACTGCCATTGCAGCACTTTACATTGGCACCACCCTGTACATTGGTACAGCTGTCTCCCACATGCTCATCTGCTTTACTGGCTGCCGTATAGGGTGCCCAGTGATATGGCAGGTCCATCAACTCCCACATGTCCTTTCCATCACCTTTCCATTAACATTCCTTGGTGCTCTATCCAGCGTTTGAGTTACAACCATTGTCCTGCCTTTAGGTGCATGCTTTCCACCTTAGGGCACCTTGTCTCTCCTTATGACACCTTGTCTCATGTTAGGGCACCTTATCTCATGTTAGGGCACCTTGTCTCTCTTAAGGATGCCTTGTCTCATATTAGGGTACCTTATCTCATGTTAGGGGAGCTTATCACATATTAGGGTACCTTGTCTCTTTTTAGGATACCTTGTCTCTTGTTAGAGCACCTTATCTCATGTTAGAGCACCTTATCACATATTAGGATGCCTTGTCTCTCCTTAGGATGTCTTGTCACCTTACTGCACTTGGTCCTGTTAGCTCACATTAAATGGCCCAAGGCACCCTAACACCAGCACGCCCCCTACCCACTCACTGCTTTATATGGCTTCAGGCACCTTAACGCTGCTCTTACTGCTGGTAACTTTACCATGGTTTAGTAAACATACCTCTATGTTTCTTGATCTTGAGAAGCAGATATTTCAGATCATCTTCACTTTCAGCCAGTAATGTGGTATCATCAGCATAGCAAAGGGTGTTGATGAGTCTTCCACCAATCTTCACACCTCGGTTGTCTTCATACAGTCCTTCTTCGCTGATGATTTGTTCTGCATATAAATTAAACAGACAGGGAGAAAGTATGCAGCCTTGTTGTATACCTTTGCTGACTTTAAAACATTCTGTTTCTCCTTGTTCCATTCTAACTGCTGTTTCTTGATCAATGTAAAGGTTGTGCAAGAGAACAATCAGGTGTTTTAGTATACCCATGCTTCTTACTGTGGCCCAAAGTTTCTCATGGTTTACACAGTCAAAAGCCTTGCTGTAGTCAATAAAACACATATAGATATCCTTTTGGTATTCTTTAGACTTTTCAAGGATCCATCTCACATCCACAATGATGTCTCTTGTTCTTCGCCCTTTCCTGAACCCTGTTTGCACTTCAGGCAATTCTCGTTCCAGGTATGGTTGTAGTCTCTGCTGCATAATCTTGAGTAGAATCTTGCTAGCATGTGGGATCAGAACGATTGTGTGATAATTTCCACAATCAGTTGGATTGCCTTTCTTTAGTACTTGTATAAACACAGATCTTTTCCAGTCAGTTGGCCATTATGTTGTTTTCCAAATGTCCTGGCAGTGCCTTGTTAGTATGGTATCAGCTGCATCAGATTGCTCTAATACTTCAATGGGAATGCCATCAATGCCTAGTGCTTTGTTCTTTGATAAGGCTTTCAATGCCGCTTTGACTTCTTCTTTCATCACCAATGGTTCCAGATCATAAGGTATTGGTTGAAACAGCTGTTGGTCCACTTGACCTTTATCATATAATGACTCTGTATATTCTTTCCACCTTTTCTGAATCTTCTCAGCATCATTCAACATGGATTCTTGAGCATCTTGTAACATTCCAGTTTGAGGCCAGAATTTTTTCTTTAACTCTTGTAGCTTTAGGAAAGCCGATCTTGTTCTTCCTCTAATAATTTCTGCTTCTATTTCTTTGCATGCTTCATTGTAGTACTTCTCCTTGTCTTTTCTTGCTGCACATTGGAAGTCTCTGTTGAATTCTGCGATTGCCTCTCCTCTGGCTTTAGCTTCTCTGCGTTTCTAGGCAATTTTCAGAGTCTCTTCTGTCATTTTGGCTGTTTTTGCTTTTTCAACATTTGTAGAGACTTCTCACTTTCTTCCAACACAGCCTTCTTGATGTCATCCCATAACTCTTCTGGAGCTCTGTCATTTGTATCTAAAACAGCAAATTGATTTTGCAGGCAGTCTTTAAATTCTTGTGGTATATTCTCAAAGTTATATTTTGCTACATTCATGAGTGACTTGCTCTGTTTCAACTTTAGCTTGAGTTTGCATACCAGTAGTTGGTGATCTGTACCACAGTCAGCTCCAGATTTTGTCTTTGTTGATATTATAAAGCATCTCCATCGTTGGCTTCCACCAATGTAGTCAATTTGATTTTTGTACAATTCACTGGGTGAAGTCCATGTGTACAGTCACTGCTTGTGATGCTGGAAGGTGTTTGAGATGATTAGATTGTTGGTCTTGCAGAATTCTATCAGTCTTTCTCCAGCTTCATTTCTGTTGCCAAGTCCATTTTTTCCAACCACTTTGTCTTCATCTTTGTTGCCAATTTTTGCATTCCAGTCACCTATGACTATCAGGATATCTTATTTGCATGTTCTGTGAATTTCAGTTTTTACTTGTTCGTAGAACTCATCAACTTCATCCTCTTCTGCAGCTCTTGCTGGGACATATACTTGAATTATAGTTGTGTTAATGGGCATTCCTCATAGAAAAATAGAAGTTAAGAGCTCACTGATTGTACAGTATTTCATTACAGTTCTTGCAAGTTTCTTCTTAATTATAAATACAACACCATTTCTTCTGTCTTTCATTTCCAGCATAGTAAACCATGTGATCATCAGATGCAAAGTGCCCAATGCCAGTCCATTTCAGATCACTGACACCCAACAGATCGAGTTGTATATCTTCTATTTCATTTTTGACCACATTCAACTTCCTTTGATTCATGCTTCGTACATTCCATGTCCCAATATGTAAGACATCTTTGCAGCTTCTGACTCTCATTTCATGCGCAGTCTTTTCTTACTAATCTGTTATATTTTTTTGAAGGTGTAGAGCAGGGGTTCTCAACCCAATCCTCAGGACCCACCTAGCCAGTCGGGTTTTCAGGATAACCACAATGAATATGTATGAGAGAGATTTGCGTACACTGCCTCCATTATATGCAAATCTCACCCATGACTATTCATTGTGGTTATCCTGAAAACCTGACTGGCTAGGTGGGTCCCAAGGACTGGGTTGAGAACCCTTGGTGTAGAGCAAGGTGAGACAGTTGATATAGTGTATCTGGGTTTTCAGCAAGCCTTTGAAAGGTCCCTCATGAGAGACTCTTGTCAAAATTAAAAAGAAATGGTTTAAAGATAGAAAGCATAGAGTTAATTTTCTCAATAGAGATAGATGAAAAATGGAGTATCCCAGGGATTTGTGCTGGGTCTGCTGCTTTTTAACATATTCATAAATGACCTGGAAATGGGAATAACGAGTGAGGTGATCAAATTCGCAGATGACACAAAATTGTTAAATGTAAGAGGGTTGTGAAAAATTGCAAGAGTACCTTGACAAATTGGAAGACTGGACATTCATAAGAACATAAGAACATAAGATATGCCATACTGGGTCAGACCAAGGTCCATCAAGCCCAGTATCCTGTTTCACACAGTGGCCAACGTAGGTCATACGTACCTAGCAGTTTTCCCAAAAGACACAGGTTCTACAATGCTTGTACTGGGTCAAGCATTGATATCCTGGGTCCCTTTTTAATAATGGTTTATGGACCTTTCCTCCAGGAACTTGTCCAAACCTTTTTTAAACCCAGCTACACTAACTGCCTTTACTACATCCTCCGGTAACAAATTCCAGAGTTTGATTACACGTTGAGTGAAAAAATATTTTCTCTTGTTTGTCTTAAATAGTTTACCCTGTAGCTTCATTGCATGTCCCTAGTCTTTCTATATTCTGATAGCGTAAACAATTGATGTACGTTACCCGTTCCACTCCATTCATTAATTTATAGACTTCTATCATATCTCCCCTCAGCCGTCTCTTTTCCAGGTTAAAGAGCCCTAACCTTTTTAGCCTTTCTTCATAGGGGTATCCTTCTATCCCCTTTACCATTTTGGTGGCTCTTCTCTGAACCTTTTTTAATAACGCTATATCCTTTTTAATATACGGCGACCAGAATTGCACACAGTATTCAAGATGCGGTCGCACCATGGAATGATAGAGAGGCATTATAATATCCTTTGTTTTATTTTCCATTCCTTTCCTTATGATAACTAGCATTCTATTTGCTCTTTTGGCTGCTGCTGCACACTGGGCAGAGGGTTTCAACATGTTGTCCACAATGACGCCTAAATCTTTTTCCTGGGTGGTGGTTCCTAATGTGGAAACTTGCATCGTGTAACCATAGTTTGGGTTGTTCTTCCCTAGGTGCATAACTTTGCACTTGTCCACATTAAATTTCATCTGCCATTTTGATGCCCAGTCTTCCAATTTATCAAGATCCTCTTGCAATTTTCCACAATCCTCTTGGTTTTGACAACTTTAAATAGTTTTGTGTCATCTGCAAGTTTGATAACCTCACTCGTTATTCCCTTTTCCAGGTCATTTATGAATATGTCAAAAAGCAGCGGACCCAGCACAGATCCCTGGGGTACACCTCTATTCACCTTTCTCCATTGGGAAAATTTGCCATTTAGCCCTACCCTCTGCTTTATATCTTTTAAACAGTTCCTGATCCACAATAGTACACTGCCTCCTATCCCATGACTCTTTAGTTTTGCCAAACGTCTCTGATGAGGGACCTTGTCAAAGGCTTTCTGAAAGTCCAAATACACTAAATCAACCGACTCACCTTTGTCTATCTGTTTATTCACACCTTCAAAAAGATTAGTAAGACAAGACCTTTCTTGTCTAAAGCCATATTGGCTGGCTTCCATTAAGCCATTACTATCTACATTTTCAGCAATTTTGTTCTTTATGATCGTTTCTACCATTTTTCCCAGTACTGACGTCAGGCTCACCGGTCTGTAGTTTCCCGGATCACCCCTGGAACCCTTTTTAAAAATTGGCATTACATTGGCCATCCTCCAATCTTCAGGTATTACAGATGATTTTAATGATAATTCACAGATTACTAATAGCAGGTCTGCAATCTCATATTTCAGTTCTTTCAACACCCTTGGATGTATATCATCTGGTCCAGGTGATTTGCTACTTTTCAGTTTATCAAATAGTTGTAATACATCTTCCTGATTTATCAATATTTCCTTCAGTTCTTCCGCACCTTTAAATACCACTTCAGTCATGGGTAACATCCCTACATCTTCGTCAGTAAAGACCAAAGCAATGAATTCATTCAGTTTCTCCGCTATTGCCTTGTCGCCTCTTAGTGCCCCTTTAACCCTTCTATCATCAAATGGCAGATGTCACATATACTGCAGTAGATGTTATTCTGGCCCTGGGTTTTTGTAGATAATGAAACAAAACTATTAAAATAATAACAACTCTATATTTGATTTACAGGTGGATCCAGCCAAGGAGATCTTTTGGACACATGTCAGTGCTGATGGCTTCAGGTTAGCAATGGTTTGGAAGTATGGTGGGATTAAACAACAGAGGGCAGATACCACGGCCAACAGGATGGTGTAGATAAACCCAACTTTATTGAGGACCCAACTTTACAAGTTTCAGCCGGAGGCCTTCATCAGGGGTCTAAAAACGGACATATAAATTAAACAAAACTGTAACATATGCATAAAAAATATAAATATGGATAAGTGCACTTATCCATATTTATATTTTTTATGCATATGTTACAGTTTTGTTTAATTTATATGTCCATTTTTAGACCCCTGATGAAGGCCTCCGGCCAAAACTTGTAAAGTTGGGTCCTCAATAAAGTTGGTTTTATCTACACCGTCCTGTTGGCCATGGTATCTGCCCTCCGCTGTTTTTTCCACTTGTGCAAACTGCGAAAGGCTCTCTTCTCCCTTCTTTTTCCTTAGTATGGTGGGATTTACATGGATACAGATATTATATCTAAGAGGCCTATCCCAGAAGTAAATTTCCTGGCAGCTCAAGTTTCTCGAGATTGCAGCACAGGGTATTTGGCTTCCAAAGGCATTATCAATATCTTTGGGACTGTATGGAAGACTTTGTGAAGAACTATAAGGGCATGATATGGGCACAACATGGCCCCCGACTATTTACTAGAGCAGGGGTGGGGAACCCTGGTCCTGGAGAGCCGCAGACCAGTCAGGTTTTTGGGATAGCCCTAATGAATATGCATGAGATATATATGCATTAGAGATATCCTGCCAACCTGACTGGTTTGTGGTCCTCCAGGGCTGGATTTGGAGACCCCTGCCTTACACCTCTGTCATTTAAGATTGTGAGTGGGCAAGGTGCAGATGTCCTAGACATCGAAAGGGTATATAGAATGTGTCACATTCCTCCTCGATTCTTACCACCACCAAAAGGTTGTCTAATAGACAATATTTTGGTGGTGGAGAGAAGTGAGGAGGAATGTGACACATTCTATATACCTTTTTGATGTCTTGGACATCTGCACCTTGCCCACTCACAATCTTAAATGACAGAGGTGTAAGGCAGGGGTCTCCAAATCCAGCCCTGGAGGGCCACAAACCAGTCAGGTTGGCAGGATATCTCTAATGCATATATATCTCATGCATATTCATTAGGGCTATCCCGAAAACCTGACTGGTCTGCGGCTCTCCAGGACCAGGGTTCCCCACCACTGTACTAGAGTGTTAGCAAGGCAATGTGAGTTGCCACTTTTTAAGGGTATAAAAGATCACACGTAGGAATATTTCTATTTTGAACCCACAATGATTCTATCCCATTCCCTTTTTAGCATGGAAACGGTATTTTGATGTTTGGAGCCCCAATCCAGCAATCACATTCTTATTTCCCTTGTTCATGAAATTCCACAAATGAAAAGCATATGAGTTATTAAGGGGCTTGTTTACAAAGCCACGGTAGCGGTTTCCGAACGTTATCAATGAAATCAATGGGGCCGCGGCTCTGATAACGATTGGAAAACGCTACCGCGGCTTTGTAAACAAGCCCCTTAATAACTCATATGCTTTTCATTTGTGGAATTTCATGAACAAGGGAAATAAGAAATTGATTGCTGGAAGCAATTCATTGGCTGAGAACATTTTCATCAAACACTGTCCACTTACTTATGAATTCATTGTAAACCCAAACTCAAGGAAGTAAACATAGTAGGACAATATTATTTAAGTAATAGGTTCTTATTCACTGCCTTCCTCAAGTTAAATAAATAAATAAATAAATGAGTACTATGTAAAAATATTCAGGATGATATTCAAAAGTATCTGAAATTCAAGGGGTATGTTTACTAAACCGTGGTAAAGTTACCAGCGGTAAGTGCAGTGTTAAGGTACCTGAAGCCATATAAGGCAGTGGGCAGGTAGGGGGTATTCCGGCATAAAGAGAGCAATGGGCTGTTTAACATGTGTTAAAGGGTGCCGTGGCCGTTTGGCATAAAAAGAGAACAAAAGGGAAATGAACCTATGACCCCTGCCTAGGGAGGCATTAGTACTAACCAATAGGCTACATCTCCACAGCTCTCTGGACAGCAGTGGCTGGATATAGAAAGATGATGTGTTGGGACAGCGGCTTAGAGGGGTTTCCCCATTGCCGATGTGCAGTCCTATATTAATCTGAGACCTATTTTCCCTCTCTTTTTCCTTTTTCTTTTTGTGCTCCAGTATTTTATACCATATGCATGTTGATGTTTGGATGCAGTGATCTTTTCTTATTTTTTGGATATAGAAAGACTGCAGGTAACTGCACAAAATGTCTGCTGTGTGTGCCAGGATAGGGTAGCCCCACCAGTACCCATGATGCAATGCACATACAGAACAGCTGTCAACAGCTGATCACCGAATGGAGAATGCACCCCTCCAGCACCTCAGCTCAGTAAGAAGAACTAACAGTGTGCGCTATGGCACAGAGCAGCTACGGACCATGCCGCTGCACAGGTTCTGTGGTCACCCTGAGAGTGAGGATGTTCGCCCAGCACCATATCCGTAGTACCTGTGGTGCTTATAGGTGGGCTTTGATACAGATCCTCATCATTATTGGTGTATGGTAGGTGTTCCCTGCAGTGTAACTTAAGTCAGTCTGTGTCTCTCTGTATGCACTAATCACCTCTAGTCCTGGTCGACCGTGACTCACCCAGAATATTGCAAACCAAGTGTTACAATGCAGATGCCATGGCCACTTATTTTCAGGGCAGAGGGGTGTCTAGACTCGCAGGAGGTTCATACAGCAATGCCTAGATACTGCCTCTCCGGGTCAAAGTGGGGAACAGTATAGGCCCCTTGTCCCCACACTCTACATTTTGTAACTGAAGCAGTGGCAGATGGGGCATGCCCATGGCCATGTTGAGTGGCTGTGGGACCAGAAACTCCAGTCCCTCTGGTCAGGGGTTGCTGTCCTCCAGGGGTTTGGGGGGGGTGAAGGTTGAACCTACAGCACAATGATTGACCCCAACCAGTAGGCCACGACTGTACCTGTTACTAGGTCATTGGTAGACCAGCAGTAATTCTAGAAAAAGGTCTGGAAGACCTCAGCTGCCCCCCACCAAGGTCTAACATTCACCAGCAGAAAGCACAGTCAGAGTGCACCTACTGATCCCCACTAGGTGTTCCAGACATGCACGTGCTAACTACAGACAGTCCGCTAGCCAGTCCACATCACATGCTCACAGAAATACTATGTGTACACAGAGTTGGGCTATACAGCACAAACACCCAACAGTTGATTCAGTGATTGGGAGCACACAAATATCACTACAGACAAATACTACATAGCACTATATGGGAACATAGCCATGCCATGGTCACTGCTCGGTCAGAGTGAGAGTGTCCTCCCCACATGACATGCTATAACCACCAGGACCATGTAGGTGGCGGTCAGGCACTACAACATCCCAGCCATTGCCCTACCCCTGATGCAGATGCTGCCTGCCCAATCCACCCTGTCTGGCCCATACCCACAATACCTCGCTCCTCATTATGCACATTTGCAGGCCAATGCTGGAACAGTGTGGGCATTTTTGAGACCCAGTGAGGAGTAGAAAGGCACAAAACAATGGATAAACATACACACACATTCAAATTGCAGCACTGTGCAAAGATAGGGATGGTTGGCAACTCTGCCCTCCACACTGGTCCCAATCGCAATGCAGGCATTGCTAAGGTGTGATAATTGTTCAGGAGCTAGTAGTAGTGCTCTGGTGATGACTGCTGCTTCATTCGCTGGAGCCAACAGACTGACTTTCCATGCAGCTTTGGATAGTGGAGCCTGTGTGTGGGGGCTTTTGTACCCCTGTTAGCCGATGCTTTGGGGATTGCACATGTTGGTGTTGTATCTGCAATGTAGGGTAAAATGTAGAGACATGTTCTGCAAGATCCACAGCTGGGACCTGATACTGTGACTCTCTGTTCCAAGACACACTGGCTGCGTGTAGTGCACTACACTGTTGCCACAGGCACAGTAGTCCCTGGGCCTACGTTGCTGCCCATCAGACAGACCTTCCCTGGGGCAATGCACACCATGCATTGGAACAGGGCGTGGCCTTGGTCCACTGCAGGCGGGTGCCACTACCCCCTCTGCCACCTCCCCCCCCCCCGCCATGCTGACATGCCCATATACTGTCAGTGCTGGTAGTGCACAGTCCCAGGCCATCCAATCTGCAGGTAGGCGGATGCCTAGGGTGCAGGGTCTGGGTTGGGGAGGCATACATGGACATCCATACATCCCCTCCATCACTGCCTGCTAATGTTATGTCCCTTCCACCTGGGGGAGAGATGGCTGGGGGGGGTGCTCTAGCAACTATTGGCTAGGATGGATCAGGCAAACATAGGTAGATTGTGTTATGCCAGCAGTCTGTGGAAAGGCTAGGGCATGAAATGCGGGTACTGAGTACCCAGTTTGGACTACTGGGTGTATATGTTTCAGACGATGCATAGTCATACCCTGCACTGCCTTACCAGGGGCTGTAGTAAAGCGTGTTTGTTTAGCTAGGTTTGCGAACAATTTGGGATGCATCCTGGGGAAGGTCTGTAGACTCTTGTTAGAGTGGTCCCCAGATGTGCACTGCTTGCCCCATTACAGGCATAGTGGTACCTGTGTGACCTTGGGGTACTTGATGGGTACATGTTCCCTGGATGGAACACTGTGGAACACAGACTAATGGGCATGCTTGACCATGGTCAGACACTATCTTGCTGTTTTCCAGTTTCTATGTTCCTATGTGCCACCTAGGCGACGGCCTAGTCCGCCCTGTGCCCCAACTGCCCCAACTGTATGTCCTTCCTGCAGCCCCCTTACCCCATTTGCACCATCACCATAGTGCCCTTTCATACTTGGGTACTATGCTGTTGCTGTAATTGGAACACTACTCTCACTTTTCTTGGACTCCCTGTCTATGCTGTACATTGCTGACACTGAAACGGTCTCTCTCCCCTGCAAAAGTGCATTTACCGACAGGTTTTCACTGGCGGTAAGGTCCTGACGTTTTTGTTCCAGTGTTAGTGTAGCAGGGGCATCCCTCCACCCACTCCCCGCCCATTGACCCCATGCCTTCTCCCCACCCTCTGAGATATTTACCGCTGCCAGCAACGTTACCGCACATTAACGTTACATTAGGCAGGGCCGGATTTACCTATACGCCATGTACGCCATGGCGTAGGGCCCACAGCCGGCAGGGGCCCACAAAAAAAGAACCAGGTATTTTTTTTTAAACACAATTAAAAAAAAAAACCTGGTGGCTGCCGCCGCGGGGCCCCCTCTGCTGCCGCGGGGGCCCCGTCTACAAGCTGAAGCCGTCGGGTCGGGTCTCTCCCTCCCTCCCTCGCTGCAGGCTGCGAGAGACGCGAAGATAGAGCGTCTCCTCGCGTCTGTGTTAAGCCCGCAGGGGCTGATGGGATTTCCCATCAGCCCCTGCGGGCTTAACACAGACGCGAGGAGACGCTCTCCCTTCGCGTCTCTCGCAGCCTGCAGCCTGCAGCGAGGGAGGGAGGGAGAGAGACCCGACCCGACCCGACCCGACCCGACCCGACCCGACGGCTTCAGCTTGTAGCCGGGGCCCCCGCGGCTGCAGCGGGGGCCCCGCGGCGGCAGCCACCAGGTTTTTTTTTAAATTAAATTTTACTTTAGGCCGGGGGGGGGTAGGACTGGTAATGGGCTATGGGGGGGTAGGACTGGTAATGGGCTATTGGGGGGGCTGGGGCTGGAAATGGACTGGGGGGGTAGGGCTGGTAATGGGCTATGGGGGGGGTAGGACTGGTAATTGGCTATGGGGGGGGGTAGGACTGGTAATGGGCTATTGGGGGGGCTGAGGCTGGAAATGGACTGGGGGGGGTAGGGCTGGTAATGGGCTATTGGGGGGCTGGGGCTGGAAATGGGCTGGGCTGGGCTGGGCTGGGGGGGGGTTAAGGCTAGAGGTGGGCTGATGGGGTTAGGACTGGTAATGGACTGTGGGCTGTTGGGGGGGCTTAGAACTGGCAATGGGCTTTGGGGGGGGTTAAGACTGGTAATGGGCTGTGGGCTGATGGGGGCTGTCTGGTAATGGGCTATGGGGGGGGCTAGGACTGGAAATGGGCTGGGGGGTTAAGACTGGAGGTGGGCTGATGGGGTTAGGACTGGTAATGGGCTGTTGGGGGGGGGGGTTAGAACTGGTAATGGGCTTTGGGGGGGTTAAGACTGGTAATGGGCTGTGGGCTGATGGGGGTTGTCTGGTAATGGGCTATGGGGGGCTAGGACTGGAAATGGGCTGGGGGGTTAAAACTGGAGGTGGGATGATGGGGTTAGGACTGGTAATGGGCTGTGGGCTGATGGGGGGGGGGTAGGACTGGCAATGGGCTATGGGGGGCTGACTGGAAATGGGTTGATGGGGTTAGAACTGGAAGTGGGCTGATGGGGGGTTAGGACTGGTAATGGGTTATAGGGGGGGCTTAAACTCAAACTGGGGTGATGGGGGTTAAGGACTGAAAATGGGGTGATGGGGGTTAAGGACTGTAAGTGGGGTGATGGGGGGGCTAAGACTGGTATTGGGTTGGGGGGTTGCTAGGACTGGAAATGGGCTGATGGATGGCTAGGACTGGAAATGGGCTGATGCAGGGACTAGAAGGGAATGGATGCTGGGTGAGGCTGGAACTAGAAGGGAGCTGATGTTGGGGAGGATTAGAATGGGATGGGGCTGGAAGAGTAAAATGGAGAAGGGAAAAATATTTTGTGTGGGAGGGATAAAAAATCTACAATTGGCCGGGTATTGGGAGAGTAAGTGGGGATTGAGGATGGAGGGGTAAAATTTGAGTGGATGAAATAGGAATGAGGAAAGAGCAAAAGGAGAAAGATTAGTATGTTAAAGCAGATGTAGAGAGAGAATGGAAAAAAATCTAGAAGAGAGAAGAAAGGACAAATGGACAGCAGACGATGGAGAGTTAGCAGAAGACACGAAGAAACCAGAAGAAAGTGGCTGGAGCAATTGCAGCTGAAAAAAATGCACAAAAGGTAGAAAAATATCTCTTTATTTTGAATTTATTAATTGGAATATGTCAGCTCTGGTAAATGTGCATCATTAACATCTGCGCTTTGTTTAGTACAAGAGCAAATTAATGTATAGTTTTATTTCTACAGTGTTGTACATTCCAAGTTTGGCTTTTGGGATTCCCAGTTTAATTATTGTCTTCCTATTTCTAAATTGTGATTACTTGTTTGGTGATGGTCTATGTTCTGCATGTGTAACTGAGCTGAGGTGTTCTGTTTATATAATTCCTATTTGACATTGCCACTTGTTCTCTTTCCCCAGTAGGTCATGTATTGTTGTTCTCTGAAATGTATTGGTTTAATATTTGCAGTGTTGCCTTTTGATTGGTAGAGTATGGTGCTTTGTGAGTCCTGGTAGTGCTGTTAGGATACGGCGGGTTTACTATGGGCAGTGTTTGTAGTAGTTCCTAATGTGTCTGGCAGTTGGCAATGGATTATAGTAATGTAGAAATCTTTTAGTCTTTCTTTATCCATACACTCATTAAGAGGCACGTTTACTAAAAGTTAGTATATGGTAACATTATGCATATATTTATGCAAATGAGGCCCCTTATGCAAATGAGGTCCGCACCCCCCTTGGGCCGCCCCTGCTGGGGGCCCACAATTTTTGTTGGCGTAGGGCCTCACTCAAGGTAAATCCGGCCCTGACATTAGGTAACGTTACTGCACGGTAACATTACCTATGCTGCATTACCACAGTTTAGTAAACATACCCCCAAGTGTTTAGACAAAGTGCTTTATCTCTAAATTTCCCACCAGTGAACAGATACATTTTTTCAAATCAGTTGATATAAGCTAAAAGGTACCTGTTTAAATATGAGAGGCCAGGTGCATTCCAGAAGCTTTAGCCATTTAGGTGCAACACATAAATAGAAGGGGTGGGCATGGAGGGAATGTTGATAGTTATATGTTATATACGTGCATAATTCCCTATTCTAAAGGACTTACATGTGTGAATGGACACTTATGCGCTCACTTTCGGTGGTCACTATTCTCTAAGCACGCACATAAGTCCCATTGTGCGTACTTTCAGTCTTGGTGTGCACAGAGGTGGAGCTTAGGCAGGGCCTAAATTTACATGTGTAAGTTATAGAATAGTATAACTTAGGTGTGTTGCTGACCTATCTAGGGCAGGTGTAAGTACCGTGACTAGAATCCGACACTTCACTATACCACTATTCTATAAAGTAAAGTATGTTTGTACTATACTTTATAGAATAGGCCCCACATACACGTGGGAATTTATAGAATTAACCTTTTAACTTTATTAATGCGTTCAATGCAATACAATTTTAATGAGTATTAAAAGAGATCTCCAAAAGAACTGTTCATGTCACCACTGCCTTCTTGCTTCCTGGCCCCCAACAACAGTCCAGCATTTCTCCTTCCATCCTTCCCACTGGCTTGTCTTACAATCAACTGTACCCAGCATCAGCAGCAGTTCTCAAACTTTGCCTCTCAGTGGCCCCAGAGTCTTCCCTCTGCCGGGCCATACCCCCAGTAACTCAACTTCCTGTTACCTCCAGAGGCATAGCATGGCAGAGGAAAGGAACCTTCAGTTTAATTCTCTGACTCAGCTCCTCAGAGCTTTTCATTCAGATTTGAAAGTGTTTGTTATGCAAATCAAGAAGGCCTCCTAAGCTAAACTATTTATTTATGCCACATCCAGTTCAGACTGTTGACATCACCGTGCAGTCTCAGAGGTATGTTTACTAAAGGGCGTTAGGAGAGCCAGTGTGCAGTTAGCACCCGTTATTGTCACCCTTGCCCACTTATTGCAACTGCTTTAACGGGCATTAAAGGCTCTAGCAGCATAAAGGGTGCAGTAGGTGGATACTGGGCATTAACGGGGCGGAGAAAAGGCGTTAACATAGAAACATAGAAAAATGACGACAGAAAAAGACCACATGGACTATCTAATCTGTCCTTCCACATCAACAACTACAACAGTCCCCTTTTTTCCTTTAGAGATCCTCTGTGTTTGTCCCATGCTTTTTTTATTTCAGATACTGTCCTCATCTCTACCACCTCCACTGGGAGACTATTCCATGGATCCATCACTCTTTCCATAAAGAAATATTTCCGCATATCACTCCTGAATCTATCCCATTTCATCCTCATCCCATGTCCCCTCGTAGTAGAACTTGCTTTCATTCGAAAGAGGCTCTCCCCCTGTGCATTTGTGCCATGGAGGTATTTAAACATCTCAATCATATCACTTCTTTTTTTTTTAAATTCTTTATTTTCGTTTTATAACAACAAAGGAAAGGAAGACATACAGCTAAAGACAAATACATAACATGTGATACATACACCAAAGTAAACCCCTACCACCCCCCTCCCCCCTGCTTCTTCTCTAGAAAACTAAGCATTCCCGAAGCGGGCGTGTACGTACATGATTGCATTACAAAGCCTAACGGTGATCTAAAACATGATGAGCGCACAGTATACAGGCATGTTGGAACAATGAGCAGATTGTACATAATCATTAAGGATCTGTCATTTAGACAAGCAGTAAGAAGTTTGGACATGGGGAATAGCTCTCCGAAGTATCTGCTCATACTTACTATATAAGCAGACGAGGTTCCACCATTTATTGACAGTAAGTCGAGAGCTATCCTTCCTATTCCTCGTGATTAAGCATATGGCTATACCTAGCATGAAATCAAGGAGAAAGCGACCCTTCTTAGGAAGAGAGGGGACCTCCGCCACAGAGCGGAGTCCCACGACCGTCCAAGAAAAGGTTCATAAAAGTGTAAGATAGATTGAATACGACCCCAGACCCGCCCCCAATAGACCTGCAATTGAGGACATTCATAAAGAGCATGAGCGAAGGATCCCACAGCAGTATGGCAAGACCAACACAGGTCACTAGCAGTTGGGTTCCATTTGGCTATTTTTCTGGGGGTATAAAACATCTGTGTGCAGGGAAGAAGAGAGTCTGGGTAACAGAGGCAGACTGGGAAACCCGCACTACTTTACTCCAAAAACGCTCCATTGCGCAGGGGTTATAGTAATTTGCAGTTCGCGCTCCCAGGCTTGTTGAGCTCTAAAAGTGTCCGCATCTGTGCCCTGACAAAGTATTTTATAGAAATTAGAGGCGACCCCATGTGTACTACTAATGGAATGAACCAGCTCTAATAGCTCATCCTCAGTAGGGGCAGAGGGCGGCATGCTTCGAGCGCTTTGAATGCAGTGTTGAAGCTGCGTCAATTGAAAGTAGTGTTTCGCTGGTAACGCAAATTCCCCTGGTAAATCCGAAAAGGTTTTCTAACGAGCTGCAGAGAAAAGCTGTTGGGGTGACCCGAGCCCCTTGAAAGGAACTGACAGCATGATCTGAAATATGTTGGGAGTGAATCTTTGCAGTGTCCACCTGAGGAACTAATAATTGTAAGATTAAAAAGAAGTCCATGCGAGACTGAGATTTAGGAGGGGAGGAGAAGAAGGTGAAGTCAAGCCTATTGGGGTGTAGTAATCTCCATAGATCAACTGAAGCAAGATCCTTGATCAGGGAGGGAAGCGTAGCATGACTCTTGGGGGGACCACTCGTCCTAGGCGGCTGTTTGTCAATCAGGGGATCAAGGACTAGATTGAAGTCCCCCCCAATGATCAGTGAAGTATTAGCAGAAGCTTGCGCAACCTGAGCAATGGTAGCAAAAAAGGCAGGGTCATCAACATTAGGAGCGGGAAAAGCATATACATGTAACTTCTAGGCTACCTATCTTGAGGAGAACTCTAAACCATCTACCTTCTGTATCTGAGCTAGTCGCAACAACAGTAGCATGCAAAGATTTCCTAACCAGTATGGCAACCCCACATGTCTTAGAAACGGCAGGGGAATAAGCGGCCACCATGTAAGGTTTAATATTGAGTTCAAGAGTTTCCTTCGAATTTAAAGCGTTTATTGGAGAAAAGCAGAGCCGCTGTCTCCTAACTGGGGTAGCTTAGGATTTTCTTCCATTTTATCGGATTATTGATGCCTTTTACGTTCAATGAAAAAATCTTACATGGTGCCATCATTCGGTAGAAGACATTTTAAGTAAGGGCGCTTGATAACATAGAACATAAGCAGAATCGGTACAACAATGTCATAATCACCGAGTATTTTGGCTAATACACCCCATATTGAAAAGTATGTACCAACGTATCCTAGAGAAGAAGCAAAACCCCCAAAGAATATGGCGACCAGATGTCTGTGGGAGGAGGCCCTAGAGAGGAAATAGAAGACATGTATAAAAGAGAGAAGAAACACCAGAGTCCATAATAACACTGTCTCTGATACTCATCGAGGCTACTGTGGGTAGATGGAGTCGGGTCACAGATACCATCAAGAGGAAGGCAACAGACTGCCCACGCCAGACTCTTTGCAAGGCTGCGGCGGATCCAATATGGCAGGTACGGCAGGTATAAGAAAACTTGCAGGAATATTCTGGAAGTCAGCGCATCAAGTCGGCTTCTTTGGAATCCAAAAACTCCGCTAGTACATCAGGGTCCTCGAATGTTCTTGTCTGATTGTGAAGCGTAACTCGGAGCTTGGCCGGGTACAACAGGCCGTAGCGTGCTTGTAGATGCTGAAGCCTCGGCCGGAATTCCAGAAAGCGCTTTCGGCGGTCGACTGTGGGTTTAGACAAGTCGGGATAGAAGGAGATCTTGTGGCTCTCAAACTCCATATGGCCCTTTGCCCGAGAGGCACTTAGAATTTGCTCCACGTGTTGATATCTCAATAGTCGAAAAATGATAGGCCGCGGGGTCTTCCTGTTGAGCGTTATGCTTGTGGGTACACGATGGCCGCGATCAATCTCCAAATCTTTGGTAAAGGTGATTTGGAGCAAGGAAGGGAGGACTTTGCATAAAAACTCTTTCATGTCTCCCGATTCCGCTCCCTCCGGTATGCCCACGAGTCGTAAGTTATGGCGGCGCGCTCTATTATTGCCATCTTCCACCTCTTTCTGCAAGGCCCGCACCTGTTGTTCAACTTTGTCGAGTTTGGACAACCGGGCCGCATGGGAGTCCAATATGCTCTCCATTTTGTCCTGACGCGAAGAAAGCCCTTCTAGCCTGCTCTGCAGCACACCAAAATCGTCCCGCAGCGCTCGGAGTGCTTCACCGTTTGCCTGCACAAGGGTTTTGACCCCTCTAATCTCTACGAGGATTTCCTGCTGCATTTCGGGGCCCTCGCACGAGGCCGGCCCCTTCTGCGGGGACGGAGGTTCAATTTTGGAACGTTTACCGTGAGAAGCCGCTGGAGACCCAAATTCCAGGCGCGTTGGTTTGGTCCCCGCCATCTCACCAAGGTGCCCCGGCAAGATCAGAGTAGAAATTCCAAATATGTGAGGTGTTAATTCAGGATTCTGAGTAGGCCTCTCGGGAGCCTCAGCGTTATGCGACCATCCCGCTGGACATCAGGCTCCGCCCCCCCTCAATCATATCACTTCTATCCCACCTTTCCTCTAAGGTGTACATATTAACATCCTTAAGTCTGTCCTTATATGCTTTATAATGACCACTAACCATTTCAGTAGCTATCTTCTGTTTATATCCTGTTTATATCCTTTTGAAAGTGTGGTCTCCCGAATTGCACACAATACTCCAAATGAGTTTGCACCAAAGACTTATACAGAGGCACTATCACCTCCTTTTTTCTGCTAGCCATTCCTCTTCATTTGCACCCAAGCATCCTTCCAGCTTTTGCTGTCACCTTTTCTAACTGTTTAGCTACTTCAAAATCATCAGACACAACCATGCCTAGGTCCCGCACTTCTCTAGTGGACAAAAGTACTTCACCCCCTATACTATATTGCTCCCTTGGATTGCTGCAGCCCAAATGCATGACCTTACATTTTTAACATTAAATCCCAGCTGCCAAATTCTAGACCATACTTCAAGCTTAGCTAGATCCCTCCTCATGTTATCTACACCTTCCTGGGTGTCTACTCTATTGCAGATTTTGGTATCATCCACAAAGAGGCAAACTTTACCCGACAGCCCTTCCACTATATCATTAGCAAAGATGTTAAAAAGAATTGGACCAAGGACAGATCCCTGGGGCACACCACTGGTAACTTCCTTCTCCTCAGGGTGAACTCCATTTACCTGAACCCTTTGTCGCCTCCCACTCAACCAATTTCTAACCCAAGCAGTAACTTTAGGGTCTATCCCTAGGGTGCTCAGTTTGTTTATAAGTCGCCTGTGAAGAACAGTGTCAAAGGCATTACTGAAATCTAAATACACCACATCTAGGGTTCTCCTTAGGTCCACTCCCCTGGTCACCCAGTCAAAGAAATCAATCAGATTCGTCTGACAAGACCTGCCTCTGGTGAATCCATGCTGCTTCGGATCCTGCAATCTGCTGGACTCCAGAAACCTCACTATTTTCTCTTTCAGCAGTGTTTCCAATAATTTACTCACAACCGAAGTTAAACTAACTGGCCTGTAGTTTTCAACCACATCCTTACTTCCGCTGTTCTGTAAAGGCACCACATGAGCCTCTCTCCAGTCCTTTGGCACCACTCCCGACTCCAACCTTTTTAGCCTCTCCTCATAGGGATATCCTGCCATCCGCATTACCATCTGTGATTTCTGTCATGATTCCACAGTGACAGTGGCGGCACACAGACATGCTACTGCTGCCACATGGGGTGGTCCAAGGGTTATGGCACCCCAGGCAGAGATCCCATCTGCACCCCCCCTGCTGCCACTGAACCCAGCTGTGGGGGAAGAGACCAATAGTGCCAGCAGCTGTAGCCCTCCAGGTAGCTGCAACATGAAGGCCCCTGGGGTCTACCTCAGCAGTGGCTGTCATCCTCCCCCGAGACATATCATAGGCAGGTGGTGATGGGATCCCTGCAGAGGTAGATGTTTGGGGGGGCTGTGTGGCTGTTCATGAATGCCTCTGCCCCCCACCTCATCCGGACTTTGCATCCTAGGCGCCCGCCAACCTGCATGTTGAATGGGCTGGGACTGCACATCACCAACACTGACAGCACACAGGCATGTCAGCATGGTGTGGGGGTGTTGGTGGAGGGTGCAGTGGCACCTGCCTGCAGCAGATCAAAGCATATCCTGGTCTCCCACTCATGGCACGCATGGCTCACTACATTCACAAGCCCACATCAGTCACCGTAAGCTCTGCTATGTCCCCAATTTTCCCCCTCACACCCAACCCATAATACAAGTCTTGCTCTTGCTGGTTGAGATTGGTGTGGTTTTTCAGGCAAGTAGACTGCACTGTGCACATATGTTCTGTGTGGAGTAGTAGTCTTAGGACAACTAGAGTGTACGTACACTCAATGTCTGTGGGCTGGTGACACATATAGAGTGACAGTGCCTGCTGTGTCAGATTAGCCCAATAAGATGACGATGGCTATAGCTGGAGTGATGGATGTGGGCTGACCATGCCAGGGTCATGTACCACCTCCCTCTTTCAGTGATGGATAAGAGCCATTGCTGCTGTGGGTTTGTACCACCTCATGCATTTATTCTGGGGCTTTCACATTTCCCCAACCATCCTCTAGGGCTAGTCACACATATGTATACCGGATACTATAACACAAATATCTGTAATGGGATTCCTGAATTCACCCCAGAGCCATGAGGAAGATAGTCCAAGGACAAGAGAGCATGGGACATCCCAACATGCCCCCATTGCACACCGCAGCAAGCAATAGAGATTACACATGCAGCATACTAGCTGTGATGTAGACCTATGTATGAACAGGAAGAGATCAGGTAATGCAGTACTGACCCTGTGGACTAGGTGTTGTGTGAATCACCTCACATTCACGGTGACATCTACAAATGGTATGTAATAATCTCTGTTGCAGTATTCTTCATGAAGGCCAATATGCTCTGTTAATTCATGGTGTCGTGTTAAGGATCATAGCATCTGGACGTGTTTGAGGGCATGCAAAGCATCATGGGGTATGGTGTGATGAACTAATAGCAGTACACAGAGCAGCATCAAAGGCAGAGTGGATGTATGGGACCATGGAGTGTGTTCCCAGAACAGACCTGTCAGCTAGGATGATTGGAGATGTGTGCATAGTACCCCATGGAGGTCCAGGGTGGTCTGCGATGGACCATATGCTATGTAAAGGTTGTCTATGTTCAGTGTGTGTGCAGCTGTGTCCACATTGCCCTGTGCAGTAGGTCACAGGGGATAGCACACCCTGCACATGTGCTGTGACACTGTTCATTGCTGCACACCTCATGTGAGTGTGTGGGCAGAATGGCCTGTGAAGGAGAGTGAAAGGACAGCCACTACGATTGCACATGACATATCGCCTACACCAGTGTGGCATGAGCAGCTGTGGTATTGTGTGTTTTGTGCATCATATAATGCATGTGCATAGCTGCAGCTGGATCTGAGGTGTGATGTACTATGTGCTCGACATGTATATGTAAAGCTGAATTGCGTCATACGTGTAGCACAGTCTTTGCATGGACCTGCATCATCTCCAATGTTTGCCAGCACTGTGTCTGACTGTGTTGAGTTGTGAAAGCAACACTAAAAAATACCTATACCCAGGTTATAAAGTAACAACAACAAAATCAAAACCCAGTCAATCCAAATAATCAATATTTCTAAACAAACTTGCTTATTTTGTGTTCTTGTTTTTTGTCGGAGTGGCCAGCAAAGTAAAGAGGAAACTTCCTCTCACCACCGTGGCCCATCCATTTTAATCACTCTTATTGTGCAAAACAGCGTTTTTTGCTTAGCTGTGTAAAAATTTGTGAAGGCTGCTCCAATGTATACCGCAGTCAGCATTTATATCAGACAATGTGTCACGTTTCGGGGTCGGTTCAATCATCCCCCTGCTTCAGGTCAAACCGCTACATGGTGAGAAATCAGCCTTTAGAAACATTTCTGAAGAGAACTTCTGGCCTATTTTAGGGCTACATATTTGTTTTAGAAAACAACTACAGATTGCATATTCCCGAAAGGCTAACTTACGTGATATGTTAGTGAAGACCACGGCACATGTGGATCGTCCCCTTAGGTTTCATGATCCTGCAGGACATTTCCCGTGTGGATCCTGCAATTTTTGTTTCAACACGATTTCGGGCATTGATTGGCTTGATTGCCATACTCAAAAAACATACTCGGCCCGTTGGCATACTAGTTGCACTTCAACATTTGTCGTGTATCTGGTTATATGTCCGTGTGTTCTCTACTATGTGGGTCGGACATCAAGACCTTTCAAGACACAACTGGGGGAACATGTCTCCAGGCTGCGTACAAGAACTCTGACGGCTCCGATGGTGGATCATTGCCTTGCTAAAACACACTCTTTTGAGGAGCTTAAATGGCATGTGCTTGATTTTGTGCCACTTAATCCTCAGGGAGGAGATTGTGTTCAGACTTTGCAAAATCTGGAACAAAAATTGATTTTTACGCTCAATTCAGTTCATCCTATGGGTTTGAATTTGCAATTGGAGTGGCATACGACATTGTGAGAACTGTTGTCAGCAGTCATCTTTTCTGCAAGGAGGTGGTCCCTGTTCAGTGGTTCCTTCTCCCGGCTGTTTTGATTGGCTCCCCTGATTTAAAACCCTCCTGTTGGGTTGAATTAGAAACAGCTGTGCCAATGTTGGTGCTGCCTGAATAAAAACCGTTCTCTTCAGAAATGTTTCTAAAGGCTGATTTCTCACCGTGTAGCGGTTTGACCTGAAGCAGGGGGATGATTGAACCGACCCCGAAACGTGACACGTTGTCTGATATAATTGCTGATTGCGGTATACATTGGAGCAGCCTTCACTAATTTTTACACAGCTAAGTAAAAAACTCTGTTTTGCACAATAAGAGTGATTAAAATGGATGGGCCACAGCGGAGAGAGGAAGTTTCCTCTTTACTTTGCTGGCCACTCCGACAAAAAACAAGAACACAAAATAAGCAAGTTTGTTTAGAAATATTGGTTATTTGGATTGGCTGGGTTTTGATTTTGTTGTTGTGTTGAGTTGTGGTCAAGTGATCAGAGACCTGACTATGTAAGGCTATGGAGAAATGCTTTGGGCTCCATGGCATGTTCAATGGCTGATGACTACCCATATTGGGTGATGACTGTGAAATGTTGAATGTCCGCAGCGATGGATGGACACACAGCAGTAAAATGCTTGGTCAACCAAGTGCACATTGTGGAGCTCCACATGCTGTATGTGAACATGTCCTGCTGAGGGCATGACCCTATTTGCTTTGCTCGGGTCATTGCAAGGGATGAGACCTGTCCATGTCTCAAATGCACAGTGCATGATTGCAGATGTAGCCTAATGGTTGGGTCATGTGCAATGTTAACACACAGCCTGGATTTGAATCCCTTCCCAGTGCATTCTGACTGTGGACCACAAATCCTCTTTTTTTGCCAGTATGCATTGTTAATATACACTGAGGATTATCCGTGGAACACAATGGGCTGTGAACTGGCTCTGGAGCTGACATCATGCATACATGTTTCCACTGTGAACTGTTGACCCAGTGTGGGCTGGCACATCTGACATGATGTGTGCCTGGCCTTTTCTGTATGCCATGGCCAGAGTGTGTACATGCAAACACAGGAGATGTAGGTCACAAGTTGTATACTAGATTGGTACCACACACAAGCATGGCGAATGTGCAGCTCTGCCCCAATCCCATGTCCAAGGACCATGCAGCCATATTATACCTGTGGCCTGGCCACCTGCATGTTCTGTCATATGACTCACATTGACACCTATAACCAAAAGTCAAGACATCTGGGCAGGCAAACCACAGCTGCATATCCTGTGGACCCACAAAACACACAGACCCTACCTATGCCACCTGATGGAGAGTATAAAAGCATTGGAATGGCCCTGTGGAAACTGTGTGTAAGAGGCAATCTCACAGGGCAAACACCTAAGACTGATGTGGTAAGGCACAGAGGTATTACCTGGCACATATAAATATGTGGAGTTATACACATAGGAAGACATACATACAAATAAATAAATAGAGAGAGCATGTGCAGCTCTGCCCCATCCCATGAACATGCAGCCATATTATGTGCACAGACACACACAGGCCTGTCTTACAAGGCAATGGAGTGTAATGTCATGTGATGTGGTCAGGATCCAGAGTGATGTCACTATGAAGTGAACCCTTGATCCTCTGTGTATTAGGTAGCTGCCCTAACCACTGAGCTACCCCTCAACACCATAAGTATCTGTAAAGATATGTATATGTGTATGCACATATCTTCATATAGCTGTGTGTGTGTATAGACCTGTTCATACAAATATATATATATATATATATATAGAGAGAGAGAGAGAGGGACATGTATATAGGCCATAAAAACATATATATGTGCATAGCCCACATGTTTATGTAGATGAATAGATAGATAGAGATATAGATATAGTTAGAAATATAGATATAGATGTAGATATATTTTGAGAGAGAGGACGAGAGAGATGTAGGCATGTACAGACATTTATATATCTGTAGACATATATAAACAGGAAGGAGAAACCACAGGTCAGTGGTTAGAACAATTACCCAGTACACAGCTTATCAAGGATTTGATCCCCACTGACACTCTGTGTGACTCTGGGCATGTCACATTGGCCTTCATTGTCACCCAAGAAAAGGCATAGTAATCTGCATTATAGTGATATTGTTCCCTGATAGGCCAGGGAAATACAGATTTATCTGGCTCGCCAGGAGACTGCACTAAAAAACAAGGTTGAACATGAAAAATGTATATAGGACAGGTAAGCAAACGCCTCACAGGGTCAGGAATAGATATCTGCGTCCATGTACTATTGTAATGCGCTTTGCCGTCATGTAAAGCACCTTATGCTCATGTTTGCCATCCAAGTCACATAAGGCACTATGATGAGAGTTTAGGCGCATATACTGTACCATAAGGTGCCTTGATGGCAGCTGCCATAGAGCGCGCTATGGAGATGCTGCAAACCTCTGACATCATGATGCGGCCAATAACACCATGAGGAAAAATGGCTTCCCGTTCCCAAAAGCCTCGCTTCAGTGATGGCAACCTGGAGTTTCTGGGCAGGCTTATCTGCTGCAGGCAGTGAAGGCTGTTTCCCTCTTCCAGGGTCCAGCAAAACCTGTTTAGGATGAAGCGCTCCTGGAGGCACCTGACCAGAAGCTGAATACCCAAGAGAAGCAAGTATATGGGGACAGGTACCACACCCATTTTAAATATATATAGCAGATTGTAGGCAACAGACATCATCTACTGGGCACACCATACACAAAGGGAGTCTAGTCTCAGATTGATTAACTATAGGTGAGGGATAATGGTGACATGCACAATGCCCTGTAAAAGTATACATCACATTGATGTTTATCCTGTTTTTGAAGCTGACAGTCATTGACATTGGCATGTTTTGGGAATGGTAACATGTGTAGTACACACCATTGCTATGACTTAGAAAGGGAAAACTATCCCTACCTTTGTCAATACCATAATTGCAAGTGTGTGAATGTTAAATAAGAAAAAAAAAGAGGTGTGTGGATGTGTATACACCATCCAGGGTCATGAAAATGTTGAGGTAGCTCCTGATGCCCCACTAGCTGCAAGTCTATTGGGGTATATGCTCATAGATCTGGCTATGGGCCTGATTTCATACAGTACGCAGATGACTCTAGTGACTCAACTGGAATTAGTTTATAGATGCACATAATCCCCCTCCATCACCTTCCGTCTGTCCTGATCTTCCTGAATGTACAGTACATAATCTAGTTCACTTTAAACCACAATGATGAAGGATAAGGTGGCCTATAAAACTGGATATATTTATAAATAAATAGATAATGTCTCCATAAGGCCATCACATCCAGCCTCTAGGATTCTCAGACAGTCCTTGGGGCAAACCTGTTGCAACTCCTAAAGTTGACTGCCTTTCACTGCGGTACAGCAGTCCGCTGTCTGAAGCCCATGGCAGTGTGTTGTAAGTGGAGTAAGGTTGGGGTCGGGCCTAGCCTATCAGAAGATATGCACATATTTCCTATTGAAGCAGAATGAAATGTATGTGTAGGATCAGTGTTGTATAGGAGGTTGAACCTCTGTCCCACTCACAATGCTCAGGCAGAGTAAAACACAATAGCCACAAATAGGGCCCCTTATGTAGTGGCAGCCTGTGTTTCAACAAACCTGATCAGTTTGCCTGTCCATGCAGAGAAGAAATATCCCCACAACATGCTGTTGACACCATCATGTTGCACTGTCACAATGTTGTTTGTGGGGTGATGGGATGTGTGGGGCTATTGTTGCACATGAGTGATATACATGATGGAGCTGAGGTCAACTGTTCCCTCTGTTTCACATCTGAACAGAGACTCCTCTCCCATGTGTGTGTGGGTCCATCACATGTTGGTGTATAAACACTAAAGAGGTGTTCCCTCCATTTCCACAGTTTCCCCTGGGCAATGGCTGAGATATATATGAGAGCCTCCAGAAAGCCCCAGTCTGTGGAGTCAATGGGCCCAAAGTGCTCTTATAAACTAATGTCCCCATTTCTACTGTGGATCCATGCAGCCCGTTCTCTGTCAATATTGGTGTCTTTGTAGCATTGTGCATCAATGACCTCCCTGCCCGGTCTATGGGTCCTGGTGTGTGGTCCCTGCGGTCCACTTTTGTGCAGTGCTACATAGTTTCCAGTGCATTTGCATAGAAGTACTGTTGGAGCATGGGATCATAGGAGGTTGGATAGATGATTTCCCAACACAACCCTGAAGTCATATTTCTGCACAACCTTGTCTGTGACCTGTGTAGGGTGCATGTATACTGTTGGTGCAGAGTCAGGGGCATGTCAGAAGAGGTATCCTCTAATAGGTAACAAGTGACTGAGCAGGTGACAGAGACTATACCTAGGGGGAGCCTAATCTCAGAAATATGTGCCTTTGGTGGACAACTGTATGGACCAGATTGTACATACGGGTGTCATAGCAAAAGGGATGACTACTTGTGGCCTTGCAACCTTTCCATTTTTAAAATTGCAAATGTGACATACAAGGTGTTCATAAGCCCTTCTAATCCACCAGTGTGGTCAATATTTATTAGGGCCAATCAGGGACATCAAAAGGATCCTGCAATCACACTGCAGGTTGTTTGTACACAAACAGAAAAGGTCAAATCCAGAGAGGATGAATAGCCTCAGAAGGCACTGCACTGGCAACTCTGTGAAACCCAGACAAAATAGGAGCATGACCAGATAACATACTGCATGTTCAGATAATGACCCACAACGCAGTGCTACACCTTTGACCAGGTGTAGCCACAGGCTGGAACTCACCACCCATCACCATTAGCCTTGTCCCCAAATGCATCACTATCCATCAGATGTACAGTAGCTATCTGACACATCATGCCTGGAAAGCCAACCTGTGGCCCCATGCATATGCTGACATTGCCAACATGTATCCATATTTATTAGTCCGTTCTGTCAGAATGACACCCAGAATTCCAAATCACCACCTAACATCCATCTACCAAATATCAACAAATGGGGATCAGTGCTAACTCACATCAACAATGGAGACAAAGGAACACAGCACCCAGGCATCCAATGTCCAGGCCTATGAAGGTATGTCCATGGATCAGCTCTGTCACATCATGGGATTTAAAACACTACCCTCAGACGTGATACATATGTATTTTGTGCAATCACTATGCCCATAAACCCATCACAAACCAAAAGACATGAGAAAAGGTAGCACACATATGGCCTATAGGATACACAACCCTTATGCCTCAAACCATTACATATATTGCATACAGTCCTCTGGCTAACTTAATCCCTTGAACCCACCAGAAAAATCATCTTTGTGCACATAGATTACAAAGACAGGCTCTGTAAAAACGTATATATTACACACACACCCCGAAAACCTCAGCACTCATATCTGTACATAACCCTTAGGCTGGAAAAGGCTGCTGCACGGAAACAGATTACCATGACATACCACATAGCCATTACCAGTCTGCTGTTGTGTTGCCAGTGTTATGTTTGGAATGGCACCTATCCCTGTTTCCATAGGTAGAGGATCTTCAGAAAAAGGGCTGGGAGCTACGCTGGAAGCAGCAAGAATATACTGAGCAGCTGCAGGAGGATCAGAAGGCAACTGCACATGGTGAGTAATGTGTGTGGCACAACAGCATGTATGATGCAATGATGATGGCCAAATGACCCTATTTAACTGCACTGGCAGGCATATGTCCATGCACGATGCACGAAACATGACAGCCCCTGCACAGTTACCTATGGATGTGCAAGCATGCCTGGTGTGAGGGAATGGGGCACTGTCACACCACATGGAGGTACACATAAACATGGAGAGGTTGACATGCTGGCCCACATGCTTTGTTTGGATCTGTTGGTCATCCCCCTGCCCAAACATATAGCTAAGTTTGTCAGACGGGTGCCTGGGTGAGAATGTTCACAGTCTTGGCAAAGGCATATATCAATATGATTTGCAAGGGATTGTGGGAAATGCAGTCCATTCACACCAGACACAGCCGCTCACAATAATTAGTTGTGCTTGAGTGTAAAGCCAATAAGATATTTATTTATGGGGTTATTTCTCCCAACACAGATATGCTTGGTAGCACATAAAACAGGATACTTGCTTTCAGTGTTAAACTTAGAAAAACAAAATCAGGAAAACAACAGCTGAACTTGTCAGGCAATCAAAGCAAAAGAATAAAGACTATGAGGGTAACAGAATGGTCTTTTCTGTAGGCTCTAGCTAATATTTTCTTAGCAGTGCCTCAATCAACAAACAAAACCCACAAAGTAGGGAAAAACTGTTCTTTTCAGGTTAACTTCTTATATCTTCACACATAGACTCAGAAGTGATTTCCTCAGAGCTCACAAGCAATTAGGTAAGGCTCAATTGCTAGCAGTTACCCAGCTGAAACCCCTTAGCTGGCTTAGCGTGGCTCAAATCCTACTCAGGAGCTTTTCTGAGTAGATTAAAGAACAAGTTTGTATTTCTTTGTGATGGTTGTTGTACTTTGTAACAGTAAATTACCAAAGGAGTTTAGACAGAGAGCAATCCATGTATTCACAGCCTGTATCTATATAATCTCCCCCTTCTTCAACAATCATGGGTTCAATATCATGCATTGGCACAGAGGAATTTCTCAATGGAGCACTCTCAGGAGAATACTTGTTTCCCTGCTGTCTTTCAAGGGTATAGCTAGGGCATAGATCAGTGTTCATACCTGAGCTTCCATTGCTGTTAGAGTTCCTCTCTAAATAGCCTGGCCAGTATGTAGTCCAGTTCTTATGTCCAGCCTTCCAATCCAGATCCCTGGACACTGGATCTCTCTTCACATACCTTCTGGCACGGGTCCTAGGGTCCCTTCCAAGTACAGCCGTCTCCCTCACAGGTACCGTCTGGAGATTCCTAGCTCTGCAGCACCACTCCTCTGGTTTTCCCCAGTCCAATGGTGTATGCTGGCCTTTTGAATGTCTCCCAGTATACGTACTGCTCTTGACTCCTTTAGACCTCCCAAATGCTTTTCTCTTCTTTCTTCCAAAGGGTTTCTTGCCCTCTCTGTCCGTCCGCTCTGGATTCTGCTTCTGATGATCCTCCAGATGATGAAGCTGTCCAAGATCATGAAGATGATTCTCTGTAGAATAAACTCTACCTTTATTCTGCTTAGATGAGTGCTCCTCCCTAACACAGCGCAGCTGTGCTGAATCAGGCCCTGCCCTTTGAGATGAGTGCTTAGGGATTACCTCATAGCCCTCCTGATTGAACACACATTTCCCCACTTCAGCTCCTCTAATGGCTGTTGGAAACCTGGTGCATTCTGGGACTGGTAGTCTTTTATGGAAATATTCTGTTTTCTCATTTCTATCAGAACTGACAGGTTGCTTGTTCAGAGTCACTTCACCTTTACTATAGCTCCTTCCCGAGCTATGATAAGCTTCCTTATCACAAGTTGTGATGCAACATGTGCATGGCTGCTGTGGTCATGTAACAAATGCACTTTGCATAGATGGTGTGTGATGCAGCAAGGGGCACACAGCCCAGGGAAAATAAGATAAAAGAAAGACTTACCTCAGAGTCAGCTTTAGAAAGCAGCACTAGGCACCATGATTCACTGCAGCAAGGGAAATTCTTGCTACGTAGCAAACAAAAGTCCCATCAGGAACACCTGAGTGAGAGTCCCCAGGTCACGTGTAGAGCTAGGGATTATTTAGGGCAGGGTTCCAGTCAGTTAGAGAGGAGAGTCAGAAGCAGGATCACCACGGGAAGCAGTAGGAGAGAGAGGGGCAGGAGGTGTGTCCCAGGTCAGCTGAACAGAAGCCCCAGGGGATTGCTGGGAGGAAATTCTTCTCACGAGGAGTCAGGAAGTGAGTCTGTCTCCAGCTCTCGAGAAGGAAGGCTCAAGGCAAGCTGCACTAAGGGAAGACCTGCTACCAGGAATAGCTTTGGAGAGAAGCCGGGATTACCTCACTACCCCAGAGGCCAGTATTTGCCAGCTCAAGGCAGAGGTCACGGTGAGAGGGAAGTGTTGGGGGATGGGCACTCCATGCATGACTACAGCTTAAGAAATAGGTGTAAAGTTAGGAACAAACATATTCCTGTTCAACCAGCCCGGGAGGCTAGAAGCAAAGGCTATAGAGAGCCAAACATAAAGACAAGCCCTGCAGAGAGAAGGAAACTTCCCTATAGTAACAAAGAGAAGTTTAAAGCTTATAACTGCAAAGGGCAGGGTTCTGACTACAGACATAAGAAGCAAGATGTTTCAGAGCTAATGTTCTGGGAGGCAAGCCCAGGCAGAACCAGCTACAGAGAGAGATATAGACCCAAAGGGGGAAAAGCCTCCAGTGACTGTTATAGTGAAGTGTCACAAGACGCTATAGCTGAATACCGTTCTCAAGAAGGGCCTGATACCAGCAGTGTGAGTAGTGCTGGGGAAATGATATGGGAAGACGCTGCTAGTCTGCAAGAGGATATTCCTATGGATTGCAGTGTCTGTGTTAAATGCAACCGTATGATGTAAATACTGGATGAAGAGAACTCTGTGAATATAACAAGAGAATATACGTGTATCACCACTTTTGTTGCTAAGCTTATCTGATTTAAAGTTTCTGTTTCCTTTGACAATGTCCGAGCGGGACGGGGAATAAAACCCACTTTTCATTTCAAGTTGCTCTGAAAGACTTTTTATTTACAAGGCCAGAGCAATTACTTGTGCATACGCCCTAGGCAACCGCCTATATAGGGCTAAATAGGCCTCTAACCACAGGCCCCATCACAGGTGATAGCACAGCAGACATGTAGTGTGCAGCATTATACCCTTCCCAGGATCACCATCTCACACACCATTGAATGACACAATATATTATGCATATTGAGGCCACGGTTTACTATAAGGTGCCTTGCACAAAGGCATGTGCCAATGGTGCTAACCCCTGGTCCGTGGAATCACTAACCACTCAGCAGTTCCTTGACACATACATGATGGAAATACAGGATGGCAAACAAGGACCACATAGGACATGAGGGCTCTGGGTCCACTTTGGCCTCTTCGGCACCCACCCATCGCCCCATCAGTCATGTCTGTGTTGGTACTCCTCTGCTATACGCACAATCCTAATTGGTGTATCCCAGGGATGCCCTGTGTCCATCCCAGTCCCAATTGCACACATTTCTCAGGTGCACATGCCCCTTCAGATGGCTCTGGGAGACTGGAGTTTGCTGTTGTCACCCTGCCTTATCTCAACATATGTGTGCTTCCACCCTTACCCCATGTTATGTTCCTTGCCTGGCTGCTTTACACTGCTGCATGGATGTGTTACCACTGCCTGTGACAGAACATTGCTGTGGCCACATCATGGTCCCCCATGCTGATACCCTCCATCTCCGCCACCCCAGTCCCCTCAGCCCTCCCCATCCTGCCAATATGCCAAACTGCCAACATCACTAATCCACCCTCTCAATAAGAACATAGGAACATAAGTTATGTCATACTGGGTCAGACCAAGTTCCATTAAGCCCAGTATCCTGTTTCTGACAGTGGCCAATCAAGGTCACAGGTACCTAAAAGTGTCCCCAAATGACACCGGTTCCACAATGCTTGTACTCGGGCAAGCAGTGGATATCCCGGGTCCCCTGCAATAATTATTTATGGACCTTTCCTCCAGGAAAATGTCTAAACTGTTTTTAAAGCTGGCTGCACTAACAACCTTTACCACATCCTCCTGTAACAAATTCCAGAGTTTGATGACATGTTGTATGAGAAAATAAATTCTCTTTTAGTCTTAATGAGGTCACCCTGTAGCATCATTGCATGTCCCCCAGTCTTTGAATATCTTGATGGTGTAAACAATCGATCTATGTTTACACGTTACACTCCATTCATGAACCTACAGACTTCTATCATATCTCACCTCAGCCGTCTCTTCACCAGGTTGAAGAGCCCTAACCTTTGTAACCTCTCCTTATAGGAGTATCCTTCCATCCCCTTTACCATTTTGGTGGCTCTTGTCTGTACCTTTTCTAAGAATGCTATATCTTTTTTAGGACACAGCGACAGGAATTGCACACAATATGCAAGGTGCAGTCGCATCATGGAATGATACAGAGGCATTATATGGAACGATACAGAGTCACTAATGATACAGAGCTGCCAGTACACCGTCCTCCACACCGGCAACCTGATCAGCGTCGGGTGAGTTGAGCAGGAAGGATCGCTCCTCCCCGATCAGCTCGGCAAGGCCAATCAGGCTGCCGCAGCACATTTAAGCTTTCTACAACTCAGAGGAGCGAAGAAGAGCCGCCAGAAAAACCGTCCTCCACACTGGCAACCTGATCAACGTCGGGTGAGTTGAACAGGAAGGATCGCTCCTCCCCGATTAGCTTGGCAAGGCCAATCAGGCTGCCACAGCACATTTAAAATTTCTACAGCTCAGAGGCGAGCCCGCACCTGAGGGCCCTTTGGCGTGGCCCTTAGGCAGGGAACAGAGGCGCCCACCCATATCAGCAGTTTCCTACCACCCTCCTGAAGTTCAATAGATCAGAGACCCTGCTCGCCTTCCATTTCATCAGCCAATACCGCTCACCAGGAAACCATTCTACCCTCCAAACCACTCTCACGGTGAGGTAAGCTACCCACACATTTACTCAATGCAAACTTGCACCAACTATGTACCGAGCAATCTGAACCATAGCAGATCACACATCTCCACTGTATGCTAGCTATCCTCTTGGTCTACGACCACCATGGAAGGACACCATGCACTACTCCTCCACCTCCTCTGGATAGCCCAGCTCATAACATGGGCACAATCATTACAACAATTCCAAGGCCTGATCCCTATAGTGAGAACCCTGGGAATTGAAGTTTTAATAATCCCCCCCACCATAGCAGACCACCTTTTGCAGCAAACCATCACCGCTTGATTCACATAAACTGCCTGCCCCCAGAAAAACTTAAGAGACGCAAGACTCCATTCCAGAAAAACCTTAAGAGCATGCTAATTAATGCTGATTCCATCCATACCAAATGGCCTGCCCTCACCGAATATATTAACCACCGGAATCTAGACCTACTCTTCATCACTGAAACATGGTTAACAGACACATATACAGTGATCACCAACCAGCTAAAACCTCCTGGCTACGACCTCTTCAGCTGCCCCAGAACTAACTGGCATGGAGGCGGAGTCCTAATAATAGCCAGAAGCAACCTCCACTTCCAATGTACTCTAACACAAAGCTCTACTAACCTAGACATCATCCAAATCTCCAACAAGACCTTAACAATCTGTCTCCTATACTGCCCACCCTCTTCAAGTACCGACGAGTTGGCCACAATCCTTGATCAAGCATACAACAACAACATCCAGCGGAAACAACTCTGGATCCTTCGTGACTTTAATCTCCCCTCTCCCCTTGTCAAACATTCCACAGCATTCCTCGATGCAATGACCACAATGGACTACCACCAAATCATTCACACTTCTACCCACACTGGATGCAACACCTTGGATCTCATTTCTGCTCCGCAACCTCACAACAACTTATGCAATCAGTACTCTCCACAGGTACACCCAGTGCCATGGTCCGACCACAAGGCCATCCTCTCTGACATTCTACACGACAGTAAAGAACAGCAATCTACCACACCAAGCGCTCCTGTTCACTGCCAATTCAGACATTTCGACAAGAAACCTTCCTCAGCAACACGTTATGTCACCTCAACCCTGACACTAATAACCTGAATAATCTATTAGACAGCTGAAACAACTACCTTTCCGGAGCTGCACCTCTCTCACCATCCACAAAGCCTGCCTACAAAAACCACACAGCAGTATGGTTCACCGCTGATCTGCGTGAATCACTAGTGCAACTCAGGAAGCTTGAACGCCGCTGGCGATGCTCCAAACTGATTAGCGACAAAGATGCCTACCTGAACAAACTACAACAATATCAAAGAATGATCAATAACAAGAGAAAGGAACATCACACCAATACCCTTATGTGCTCTCTTAATAAACCTTGCAAACTCTTCAACCTAGTCAAATCACTCACAAAAGATACATCCACAAAACAACCAATAAGCACTCCAAGCCCAGATTTTTGCCACCTACTTTTAAAGTAAAACAACTTCACCAACAACCAACCCATCTATTCATAAACTAAAATGCCTACTCAAGCACCCTTACAACTCCACCGGCACTCCCTCGCCAACTCTGGAATCCTTCTAGCCATACTCTCCTGAACAAGTAGAAAGAATCATAAGTGGGATCAACACCACGACCTCCCCAATGGACCCTTGTCCAACATTCTGGATCAAACAAACACAAACCTACCTCAGCCCAACCATAGCCAGAATCGCCAACCTATCACTATCTGAAGGCATCCCTCCTCTCCCTTTGAAAACTGCCTTTAGCAGACCTCTAAGAATAACAAATTTGACCCATCAGATATCAAATCCTACAGACCTATCTCAAGCCTCTCCTTCCTAACCAAAATTAGAAAAGATCATCTACCAATAGACCCAGGACCACATCGACTCATACACACCTCTAGACCAGCAACAGCACGGATTTCGTCAACAGCATGGTGTTGAAACCCTTCTCACGACTCTCCTTGATAGACTCCATACGGGCCTTGATAAGAAGAAACAAGGCTTCATCCTCATATTTATGGACATTGTATCAGCTTTCGATATAGTCAACCACAACCTCTTGCTCACCCAACTGTATAAGAAAAACATAAGAAACCTAGCCTTAGACTGGTTCAAATCCTACCTATCCAACCAACAATAAGAAGTCTGCATAGATAACCATGCATCCAGGCCTTTCCAACAAACACAAGGGGTCCCACAGGGATCTTCCCTCTCAGCCCTACTCCTTAACATTTACATACAGCCAATCTGTTCTATTATTCAATCATTCAACATACTCTACCACATCTACGCCGATGATGTGTTACTGTACACTCCATTCCTCATTGACAATTGGACTACTCGTCCATAGTAGAATGCTTTAACACAATCTCAGATTGGCTCATGACCCACAACCTGATGGTCAACAATAATAAGACTGAGGTCTTATTCATATCCAAAGACCCCAAATTTACCCCACCGCCCTCCCTCAAAGTGAAAGACTTCGACCTCATAATCAAACAAGAAGTCCGCTCTCTGGGAATAACAATAGACCAACGCCTGTGCTGGGAGACCCACATTCAAAATATTTCCAAAGCAGTCTACCATAAACTGAGAACCCTCCGGCACTTACCTCCTCTCCTCGAGTCCTCAGACTTCTGCTCGGTCACTCAAGCTTTCATCCTCCCTCATCTGGACTACTCCAACAACATCTTTCATGGCATGTCAAAGCACACTCTCCAGCCACTACAACTCGCCATGAACACAGCTGCCCATACAATCCTGTCTGCATCAGATATGACTACATCACTTCTCTTCTGATTCAGCTTCATTGGCTCCCCATAGCAAGTCGCCTGACCTACAAAGCACTGCTACTCACTTTTAAGGCCCTGCATAGAATGTCAGCAACCTCGCTTTCAGAACTCATACAATGAACGCCGGAGACCAGGACCAGGAGAACATGCATGGTAAACGCTCTCATGACCCCTTCAACAGTAAGAACCTGTACCCAATCAACTAGGAATTGGGCTTTTTGTCTATTTGCACCAACTCAATGGAACGCACTACCTCCAATGATACGCGCCATCCCAGATCTTACTTCTTTTAGGAAGGCTTTGAAGACTCACCTCTTCCAACTAACTTATAACCATCCACCCTAGATCAGTCGTACAAACAGTCGAACAGCTGATGCCAATTTAATCCTGTTTTAATGTAAATAATGTAAATATGTTCCTGTAATGTAAATATGTTCCTAGGTATACCAACTTGCTGCATATTTGTCATATGTAACCTGTTCGATGTAAACTAGTTTACTGTTCATATGTTATATGTAAAACATGTTCAAATGTTATATGTAAACCACGTTCATATGTTTTATGTAAACCGCACTGATTTGTAATAGCGCGGTATAGAAAAACAAATCCATAAATTAAATAAAATAAATTATATTATCCTTTGTTTTATTCTCCATTCCCTTCCTTATGATACCTAGCATTCTATTTGCTCTCTTGGCCACCACTGCACACTAGGCGGAGGGTATCAACATGTTATCCATGATGATGCTTACATCTTTTTCCTAGGTGCAACACACATCCAATTATCCCCAGTGCCCTGCCTGTCCTGTCCCAATGACACATTGTGCATCTACACATACTACCATGAACACACCATTTGGGCACCTATTCACAACCCTGTCATCCAGTCAAGTCAAGATATTCCCACCCCCTTGCTGATGTACAGCACCTGTGGTCCACCAGTCACTCCAATGGTCTGCACAGCCCCATGATGTGCTCATCGCCTCTGCTGTCCCCAGCATGCCAGTAGCACCCCTTGGCCAGGTCACCCCATAGTCCCCACAGACCTTAACGGATGCATGTCGGACCAAACCTGATGATGTATGGAGACATGCACACTGCAGGTCACACATCATCCCCCAACACAATGTTGGTGTTCTGGCACTGACTGTGCTCCCGCTCTGTTGCTTTGACTGCTGTTTTACCTGTGTTACTGCAAGTTGTGTGTTTCTCTCCCCTCAGATCGCTCCTGTGTCCTTTGTTGGTGTTCCATCAGGTAACCTGCTCCTCCAGTCGTACAAAATCACAGTGCCAGTGGCGGCGCATGATAGGGGAGTTCACCAGGTGCACTCCTTGGGGCGGCTCCGGTGGTGTAGGCCTCGGCCCCGAGCAAAGACTTTCTGTTTGGACACCCTTTGCTCTCTTCTGTTACATTTCCCTTCTCTCCACCTGCTATCTGCCCCCACCCCTCCCTCAGGTAGATGTCTATCTTCTCTCCACTCCTACTACTATTTCCACTACAGCGGCATTTATGGGCCCCTTTATGATCCTCATTCCAGTATTCTGGGGAAATCATCCCCTCCATCCTGCTCACTCTTTCAGGTATTATGGATCTATGTTTATGTTTATATGTTTATGTTTATTAGATTTGATATACCGCTCAGGCCAGAGGCATTAGAGCGGTTTACAATGCAGTATCATTCAAGGAAATAGGAAAAGAACGCCATTATAAATAGGACAGAATAGAGGATAGAGACAGTCAAACAGATAATAGCAGAGAAGAAACATAGAACAGCAGGTTACCACATCACAGACGCATGTCAGCCCAGTCCACGTCAACGGTGTAACTCTCAGCAACAAGCGCCACGGACCAGCGCCTAAGGGCCATGCCAAAGGGCCCTCTGGCGAGGCCCTCAGGCGCGGGCGCGCCTGAGAAGCGGCGGTTTTTATGTTTCAATGTCCTGATAATCTGCTCCCCTGTCTACCTTCCATCTATTGCTCTACCTCTACCTCCCTGTCTACCCCACGGTCTCCTCCTATTAAGCTGGGTCTCCTTAATTGCCGCTCTTTAAGAGCTAAAACTATTGGTGCAGGACCTTGTAATACGAGAATCTCTAGATCTCTTACTACTCATTGAAATATGGCTCAAAGAGGGAGAAGATGCTCTTCTTGCTCGCCGTCTCCCTCCTGGTTTTGCTGCTGCCTCTGTCCCCCATACAGGCAGTACTGGTGGCGTCATTGCAGCTCTCATCCGCTCCCCCCTTTCTTTCACACAAGTCTCCTCCCTGCTGCTACACTACTCAGAAGTCCTTCTACTCTGTCTCCAGACCTCACCACCACTACATATTCTGGTCCTCTACTCTCCTCCGCTCTCTGCCCCCACCTCTGGGATTCATTTCTGTTGACTATCTCTGACTTATCATTAAACTATCCTCACTTAATAATTGCAGGGGATTTTAACCTGCACCTTGACTCTCCTTCCTCCTCTAGAGATCACTCTTTCATCTCTCTCCTTCAGGATCTGTCTCTTACTCAACATGTCACCTTACCAATTCACTCTGCTGGTCATACCCTAGACCTAGTTATTTCTCTATCTGATTCCATCTTCCTATTAGACCACCTCCACTCTATACCCCTGCCCTGGACAGATCACTACTGTTTGACTTTCCACTGTCTTTCCCAGTTTTCCAGCTTTACTTCCTCCCCTCATCCATCTAATTCTCTGCCATCAACCCCTGTGCGCTATGGTCGCGGATTACTCCTTTCACCCTTCAGCACTTTCCAGCAGCTCAGGATCTTCTTTCAGAGTTCCCTTCCCTCTCCCCTGACTCACAGGTTTCTCATTGGACCTCCTATCTTTCTGTGGCCCTAGAGCAAGTGGCGCTGCTACAACCCCGTCCTCCTCGTCACCGCCCCTCACAGCCCTGGTTTCATTCTGGTCTTTGCCTCCTCCGTTCCCTGCTTCGCCGTGCAGAGCGGCTGTGGAGAAAATCACGTTCCCCATCTTTGTTGAAATCTCTCAGAGAATATCACTCCCATTACTGTATTCAGGTCCACCACGCCAAGTAAACCTACTTTTCTGCCACAATTTCTGCTGCCCCAAATCATATTCATCATCTTTACATGGTTCTTAAGTCTCTCACAGCGCTCCAGTCTACCTCTCACCCTCTGCCCCCTCCAGAGACCCCTTGCCCTTCGCAGCTGGCCTCCTTCTTTAACTCAAAAATCCTTGCTCTTCAGGCATCATTACCACATTGTACCCACCCCATATCCTCCCCTCTTCCCCACTCTCTACTCCCCCCCCCCCCGTTCCTTCACTTTCTCACATCTGGGTTTCGTTTCACCTGCTCACTATCTCTGAACTTATTAAATCTATCTCCTCTTCAAACAAGACTACCTTCTGCCTTGATCCTATTCCCTCATCATGGCTTCTCACACCCTCTCTTGCTCTCCCTCCTTCTATCTTCACCATGATTAATGCTAGCCTTTCCACTGGTACTTTCCCTCACCCTTGGAAGCATGCTATCATACATCCCATTCTCAAGAAACCTTCACTTGACCATCTTGTCCCTGCTCATTATCATCCAGTCTCTCACCTTCCTTTTCTTTCCAAGTTACTTGAAAAGGCAGTTTTTGCTCAACTATCCCATCACCTGGACACTATCAACTTTCTCCACCCCCGCCAATCAGGCTTTCATCCAGGCCATAGTGTAGAAACAGTTCTTCTCACTTTCTTTAATGAATTATGCGTTACTCACGACCGTGGTGATATTTCGGTGGCGGTGTCCTTAGATCTCTCAGCACCTTTTGACCTTGTGGACCATTCCCTTCTTCTTTCCCATTTGCATGAGGCCGGTCTTCAAGGCACTGTCTATTGGTGGTTTCATTCCTATCTTTTCTCTTGGTCTTATACTGTCCTTTGTCACTCCACTTCAGTTGCCTCATCTGACTCTGTCCCTATGTACTGCGGTGTTCCTCAAGGCTCGGTGCTAGCGCCTCTTCTATTCAACATCTTCTTGGCACCTCTTGACCTTCTGATTCAGCAGTTTGGAATACCTGCTTTCTATTATGCAGATGACCTTTTTCTCCTTCACCACACTTTCCCTCTTCTGTCAGATCTCTCCCCTCTCAACTCCTGTCTCCTCTCTGTTGCCAATTGGCTAGTCACCAATTGCTTATAACTGAACCTGTCCAAGACACTTGCTATTTGGTTTCCCCATGGTAGCCCTTGTCCCCAAGTAGCCCCATCCTTTTCCAGCTCCCCTATTCCTCTGATGTCTTGTTTTCATTACCTTGGTGTCCTCCTTGATTCTGATCTCTACTTTCATGATCATATTTCCCATGTCACTAAAACTTTCTTCTTTTATCTCTGTCAAATCCGTGCTGTTCAACCCTTCCTCACTCCACAGGCTCTCACCATTCTCACTTTGTCCCTCATTATCTCACGTCTTGATTTCTGTAATTCTGCCCTTGCCGGTATTCCAGAGTCCCAGTTGCATAGGCTTCAAAGTATCCAAAATACAGCAGCACACATTATTACCCACTCCGCCCATCAGGATCACATTTATTTATTTATTTATTTATTTAGTATAAATTTGTATACCGCTACTTGCAGCGATCAGCAGCGGTTTGATTACAGATTGGAAATTGTCAAATCATGACAGGAAATTTTTGAGGTATAAACACATTGATTAGACAGGAAAGCACAGCACACAGAGAACTATTTTACAGGGAACATGGGCTATGGAGGGTTAAGTGGCTTGCCCAAGACCACAAGGAGCACCTGTGGGACTAGAAACCCCAGTCCTTCCAGCCCAAGGTTGCTGTCCTCTAGTGGGATTTGAACCCCCGACCTTCCGGCCCGAACTACCTTGCCCCAACCACTAGGCCACTCCTCTCCTTCTTCAACTTCAATGGCTCCCCATAGACTATCATATCCTCTTTAAACTCCTCACCCTCGTGCATCAGGTTATTTACACACACACCCCACAGTATCTGGCGGACCTTATTCAGTCTCACACACCTAGTCACACTCTTTGGTCAGTACACATAAACCGCCTCCACCTCCCCTCTCCTTCCCATGCCCATCTGCAATCAACCTGCACCTCTGCTTTTTTTCTTTGTTGGACCTGCACTTTGGAATTTACTGCCTACTTCCCTCAGACTTGAACAAAACCACCATATCTTCAAAACACGCCTAAAGACCCACTTATTTTCCTCTGCTTTTGACCTACCTACTCCCCCATGTGATTGCATTTCTTCTGTCCTTCAGTGTTGTCCACTCCTCCTGTCTAGTATACATGGTTTACTATCCACTATCCTAGCTGCATTGTAATTTCTTTTTATTTTCTTGGCCATTGGCCATTCTTGTAATTTTTGATAACTGTACACCGCTCTGTTTTTATCTAATAAAAGGCGGTATATCAAATATAATAAACATAAACACTGTTCTGTCAATGCACCACAGGAGACACCTTGTGCCCCCGCTTTGGGGGACTGACATCTAGGGTTGGTAAGTTAGGTGTTCAACTGGTCCCAATTACACTAGTGAGATCCCACACTTTGCAGCTGCCTACACAGGCTGGTTGGCCCTAAACCCCTTGTCTGTCATGCCCACACCCCCTGGATGATTCCCATCTGTGCAGTTCATTTTTTGTTAAATTTGGGTAGACTGCATGGCCTGCTGTGCAGTGCTCACCTGCTGCATGTTTGGTGGGCTGTCAGCTATGTACAATGCTGGCAGGCATTCTTTTAGGTGATGACTGCCCTGCGGCCAAAGGACATGTGACTAATGTGGCACTCTATGCTCCCATTCACAGTGCCGGAGGAACATACTGCAGCACCAGCGGGGCCAGCAGCAGTCTGCACCCCAGGCTAGCTGCCAGTGGAGGGCTAGGCAGTGGTGGTGGCAGAGGAGGCAGCCATGGTCAGAAGGAGGAGCAGAAGGACAAGGAGGAGATGGAGGAAGAGTAGAAGAAGGAAAAAGACAGGGCCCTGGACATGTAAGGGGCCACATATAATGTGTAGGACATTGTAGACAATGGGGACAGGGAGGAGGAGGTGTTGGGTGAGTGGGAAGAGGTGGATGAGGTATTGGGTGAGTGGGAGGAGGAGGAGGAGGAGGAGGAGGGCGAGATGAGGAGGAACTGGAGGAGGGAGAGATGGAGGAGGCCCGCAGATGAGGAGGGGGAGGAGAAGGGTGACAATGAGGAGGGGAAGGTGCAGGGGGTGGCCCACATGGAGGAGGAGGAGGTGGAGGGCACACAGGGGGTGCAGGCTCACACCCCGGAAAGGTTGGCCTGCTGCATCAGGCCACCATGGTCAACACACTTGGGACCCATGATTGCAGAAGGCCCAGTGGAGCCCCCACCAGCTGCCCCACAGTCACGCATCACCGGTGGTGGCCATCCCACAGATGGCCTCCACCCAAACCCTATACATATGAGGTCTGGGGAGGTAGGACCGGGACCACACCCTGGCTGTGGCACTGGTTGCCCTTGGACAGGGCCAGCATGCCCCGACCTAGACTGTGGAGCAGCTGATGGTGGCCATCATACAGGTGACTCATGAGCTGCAGAGGCAGAGGAGTGTGGACCCAGTCTCCGCAGGGCATGAACCATCATGCGATGGTGGCCCCCAGGGGGATTAATGCCACCATTGGCCAAGGGTGCACCCAAGTCCTCTGCAATCCTGAGTCCCAGGAGTTGTTAACACCTCCTGGCTATGCACCACAATGTAGTGGGCCCACCATCCAAATTGCATTTTGGCATTGTGTGCCGTTTGTAAATATATGTATGTTGGCCTTTTAATTTTCTGTTTTTACATTTTGTTTTTTATGCTTGTTAATACAGTTTGTTAATCATTGTTTAATCATGGCCTGGTTGTGTGTTATTCTCTGTCACCTACTTGAACATAGATGCACACATAGAATGGGATCCCAGGGTTTGTGACAGGTACACATGTGTGACACACAAGTTCCAGTTCAAAAATGGGCGATGTTGATGCAAACTGCTATATGCAACTGCCTGTAACCTTCCAGATGGTGCCACTCTCCCAGGCACAGCAGAAGAATTGTTTGATGCCATGTTCTGTACACTGGACCCCCAGTGGTGACCAGGACATGTCCATATGTGCACACATGGCATAGTGGACAAAACAGTACTGGACCCATGACAGAGCTGTGGAACGGAAGTACTGAGTGTGTGCTAGGAGTAGCTGAGGATCAATGGGCACATTCACTGCTACGGTGAGGGGTGACCCTGTGGGTGAGGGTGGTTGGCACAAATCCTGCAACACCAGTAAATGACATTTATTTTATTTATTTATTTAACAATTTTTCTATACCGCCTTATCATTTAATCAAGGCGGTTTATAATAAAACTTCAACTTTTACAGAGAACTTGCATGTAGAAACAATAAATAGGTGGAGAACAAAGGGGAGGAGTCAGGTGGTCCTAAGGGATGTTTGTGCCCAAAAGTGTCGAACACAGAGCACATGTCTAGAATGGCATGCATAGAGCAAGGGCTGTGCAGTCTACCAGGAACAGGTGAGTGGATGTGATCATTGAAGGTACAGGACACATGCTATTTTGAGGTGGATCCCAGGGGTCATGGAGCGGATGAATTTGTGGCAACACAACAGCAATGGCCCACATGTCCATGCCTGTCAGTATGGGAGGGGGGGGAGGGGTATGGGTCATATATGGGAAGGATAGGTGAGGGTGTGTTGTTGGCCACCTGAGGGGAGGGGAACCCATGATATGTCTACCTAGGTGGGTGCACACCCTGACCTATATCTGGTAATAGGCTTTACAGATTAATTGCTGACAGGTGTACATGTGTTTTGTTACAATAATACACACATGATGCAGGCGTATCTGATGGCCATCACCCCATCATCATTGCTTGTGTGGCTGCCCACGACCACACCATCTTGTCCCTCTGACACCCCTTATGGTGGCTGCTACTGCTTCTGGTGACTGTTGCCTTGATGATATGTCAGCAAGGATGTCAGTGTGGTGGTTGATGGCCACTGCGACAGCTTGCAGCCCCTTAGCGATTGCACCCATACCCTGGGCCAGTGTGATATTGTCTGTCTCACGGTACCTCCCCATGTCCTGGAGATATCCATGCAACTCCTGGTGGACACCTTTGGAAATGATGCTTGTGAATAGTGAGGTGGACAATGTTCAAACAGCTGCCCTACTAACACATGCAAATGGGGGTACAGGGACAACAGACACCTGGCATCTTGGACCACATAACGTTGTTCGTAGTAGTCATAAGTGACCGGTCTGCTCATGGTGGGACAGTAGCATGTGTGTTCAATACCCCCCACATGTCAGTGCCTGCACCCTGTCACACCATGTGCCAGAACATGGCATGTAAGGGTTTTTCACCCATCTGCGAGGTCCTCATGCACTATCGTGGTATAATCATGCATCTCATGCATCATATCCCTCAGCAGCTGTCTGCCCTGTTGCCTTTCTGTGGATGGACCAGCAGATGTTGTGGCCTCAGATATCCTTGGTGCAGGGCCTGGTCTGCTCTTCCTTGGTGATTGCAATGGTGTGGTGTGGGTGCCTGCTACATTCTCACTATCACTGCCGCTGGCCATGAGGTAAAGGCAGATGTCATCCTCTTGATCCTCCCCACTATCCTCAGGCTCAGACACCCACTGGGCCACTCTTCCATGCACTTTGGACCCATCTGGGCTCATGATCCCTGTGTGGGCAGGCAGTATTGCCTCACCCACAATGCCTGTGTCAACTGTAGCACTGTTGCTGTGCAACCTCTCCACCATGGCACCGTCAGATACATCTGCCACCTCTTCCTATCTCAACTGTGTGTCACCTGGGGAAAGACAACAAACAGACATAACGGTACACATCCTGGTTGGTGCACATCTCCAGACAGTTAGACTATGTACAGTGCCTTGATAATGTGTGGTGTGTCAATGGAACCAGGAGATATGTCAGGGCTACCAAGTGTCTTACTGTGCAGATGCATCTTTACACTCCTACTGCTACACAGACCCAACAATTAACCTGTCATTATCCTGTCCAGACACATAGTGGCATGAGCAGACCACACACACATCCGTCTGGCAGCCAAATCCATGCAATCTGTTACAACAGGCAGATGTAGATACCGAGGTCCCCAGCTATGGCATACAAGTGTTACCCAGTCTGATGTGCCATCCTACAACATGACTTTTGACAGCTGACCTTAGGCCCACCATGTCACCATTATATTGTGACCTATCGGACCACAGCCACTCTGCAGCACTGGTTCTTTTCCCACATGACACACGCCGAGCCCAAGCCTAACCCTAGGAGACATCTACATCAACATCACCTAAAAACACATACGGAAATTGAATCTGTGCCAGAGTCTTGAAGGACTACAAAAGGGGACTGCTACTTCTGGAGAGGGATCTGCAATTGAAAGTATTTACTTCTAGGAATTTTTCTAAATCTTGGGAAAGAAGGAATCCTTTAGATTAAAACTGATTAATCTGTATTTGTTAAATCAGTCAGGGCTTAGTAGCAGCACAGAGTTTTCAGTTTAAATTTAAAACACAGAAGAGAGTTTTCTGGTTAAATTTAGAACCCAGCAGAGAGCTTCTACTTTAAATTTCATACTCAGTCAGGGCCTAGTAGCAGCAAAGAACTTTAATTTAAATCCAATCAGAATATAGCTTAAGCATAAAAGGCAAAACAGGGTCATTATTCCTTGAGCAATAAATTATTTCTAGAGACCTTTACAAAGAGGACTTCTACAAAGGAGGCAAGATACCTGTGAAATTTTTAAAATAGGTGTTAAAGCCAGGTGACAGATCAGAGGGCCAGTTTTGAAAGACTCCCTCTATCAAGCAAGGACTGTGTTAATCACTCAGGAAATTGGTCACAGCTTACCTCATAAGCACAGGCATAAATGTTCAACAAGAGTTCTGTGCTTCTCAGTCTTGAAGGACTACAAAGGGGACTGCTACTTCTGGAGAGAGATCTGCAATTGTAAGTATTTACTTCAGGAAATTTTTCTAAATCTTGAGGAAAAATGAATTCTTTAGATTAAAGCTGATTAATCTGTGAACCCACTGTATTTGTTAAATCAGTCAGGGCCTAGTAGCAGCAAAGAGTTTTCAGTTTAAATTTAAAACACAGCAACCTCTATTCAAGCAAGGGCTGTGGGACTCCCCCTGGAGATTGGTCACAGATAACCTTAGAAGCACAGGACAGGGTACTGTGTAGCAGCCAGCTTTTAATATGAATTATTTCCCTCCCTCCCTCCCCGATACCCACCCACCATGGGATAATTGTAGATTTATAGGTGCTTAAACCTCTTAAAGGAAAGGAGGTGCCATATTCACTCTCAGGTGCAGCTGTTTATTCTCATCAGCATACATTAAGAACCTAAGATTACTTAAACTTCAGGTGAACAAAGTACATTAAACGTATTAGGTACAGTTTTATTAGTATAAGTATCCCTAGCAGGGCCGGATTTACCTTGAGTGAGGCCCTACGCCAACAAAAATTGTGGCCCCCAGCAGGGGCGGCCCAAGGGGGGTGTGGGGCCTCATTTGCATAAGAGGCATCATTTGCATAAATATTTGCATAATGTTACCATATACTAACTTTTAGTAAACGTGCCTCTTAATGAGTGTATGGATAAAGAAAGACTAAAAGATTTCTACATTACTATAATCTAGTGCCAACTGCCAGACACATTAGGAACTACTACAAACACTGCCCATTTAGAACCCATAGCAAACCCGCCGTATCCTAACAGCACTACCAGGACTCACAAAGTACCATACTCTACCAATCAAAAGGCAACACTGCAAATATTAAACCAATACATTTCAGAGAACAACAATACATGACCTACTGGGGAAAGAGAACAAGTGCCAAAGTCAAATAGGAAATATATAATCAGAACACCTCAGCTCAGTTACACATGCAGAACATAGACCATCACCAAACAAGTAATCACAATTTAGAAACAGGAAGACAATAATTAAACTGGGAATCCCAAAAGCCAAACTTGGAATGTACAACACTGTAGAAATAAAACTATACATTAATTTGCTCTTGTACTAAACAAAGCGCAGACGTTAATGATGCACATTTACCAGAGCTGACATATTCCAATTAATAAATTCAAAATAAAGAGATATTTTTCTACCTTTTGTGCATTTTTTTCAGCTGCAATTGCTCCAGCCACTTTCTTCTGGTTTCTTCATGTCTTCTGCTAACTCTCCATTGTCTGCTGTCCATTTGTCCTTTCTTCTCTCTTCTAGTTTTTTTCCATTCTCTCTCTACATCTGCTTTAACATACTAATCTTTCTCCTTTTGCTCTTTCCTCATTCCTATTTCATCCACTCAAATTTTACCCCTCCATCCTCAATCCCCACTTACTCTCCCAATAGCCGGCCAATTGTAGATTTTTTATCGCTCCCACACTAAATATTTTTCCCTTCTCCATTTTACTCTTCCAGCCCCATCCCATTCTAATCCTCCCCCAACATCAGCTCCCTTCTAGTTCCAGCCTCACCCAGCATCCATTCCCTTCTAGTCCCTGCATCAGCCCATTTCCAGTCCTAGCCACCCATCAGCCCATTTCCAGTCCTAGCAACCCCCCAACCCAATACCAGTCCTAGCCCCCCCATCAACCCACTTACAGTCCTAACCCCCCATCACCCCATTTTCAGTTTAAGCCCCCCTATAACCCATTACCAGTCCTAACCCCCCATCAGCCCACTTCCAGTCCTAACCCCATCAACCCATTTCCAGTCAGCCCCCATAGCCCATTGCCAGTCCTAACCCCCCCATCAGCCCACAGCCCATTACCAGTCCTAACCCCATAAGCCCACCTCAAGTCCTAACCCCTCCCCATCAGCCCATTTCCTGTCCTAGCCCCCCCATAGCCCATTATCAGTCCTAACCCCCCCATAGCCCATTACCAGTCCTAACCCCCATCAGCCCACCGCCATGTTAGCCCGCCCCATCAGCCCATTTATAGTCCTAGCCACCCCCATAGCCCATTACCAGTCATAAACCCCTCCCAACAGCCCACAGCCCATTACCAGTCCTAACCCCATCAGCCCACCTCCAGTCTTAACCCCCCAGCCCATTTCCAGTCCAAGCCCCCCATAGCCCATTACCAGACAGCCCCGATCAGCCCACAGCCCATTACCAGTCTTAACCCCCCCCATAGACCATTACCAGTTCTAACCCTCCCCCAACAGCCCACAGCCCATTACCAGTCCTAACCCCCTCAGCCCACCTCCAGTCTTACCCCCCCCAGCCCATCTCCAGTCCTAGCCCCCCCATAGCCCATTACCAGACAGCCCCCATCAGCCCACAGCCCATAGCCCATTACCCGTTCTAACCCCCCCCCAACAGCCCACAGCCCATTACTAGTCCTAACCCCATCAGCCCACCTCCAGCCTTAACCCCCCAGCCCATTTCCAGTCCCAGCCCCCCCCCAATAGCCCATTACCAGTCCTACCCCCCCTCCCCCCCATCGGCCTAAAGTAACATTTAATTTTAAAAAAAATGCTTAACAGAGACGCGAGGGAGACGCTCTCCCTTCGCGCCTCTCAAAGCCGGCACGGAGGGAGGGAGGGAGGGACGGACGGACGATTCAGCCAGGCAGAGGGGGCCACGCGGGTCGGTCCATGCTGCCGCGGCAGCAGAAGGGGCCCCGCAGGAACACTCCATGCTGCCGCCACGGCAGCCAGCGTTTTTTTTTTAAATTTAATTTTAAGGCGGCTATTTTTGTGGGCCCTTGTCAGCTGTGGGCCCTATGCCACGGCGTAGGTGGCGTATAGGTAAATCCGGCCCTGATCCCTAGCAACCCTTAGTAAGTAAAGAACTTAAATATCTAAACACAGCCTTAAAACTAAGATGCAGACAGCAGTCCAGCAGTAAGGTGGAGGCTTTCCACTCTTTTGCATTGAGTGTCACATGTATGATTTTCTCCCAATTGGTAAGAGGTATTACGTGTGCACAAGTTGTAAGAAGCACTTTGCTCTCAGGGAACAAGTCCGATCTCTGGAGACAAGAGTAGCAGACTTGGAAGACATAAGGAAGACATAGAGGTACATAGACGAGACCTACAGGGATATAGTCCTGAAGTCCCACCTCCAGTCTAGCAGCATCCTTGTTGCCATAGAGGAGAGAGGTTGCATGACTGGGTCAAGCATTGATATCCTGGGTCCCTTCTTAAGAAAGGTCCATAAACCATTAATAAGAAGGGACCCAGGATATCAATGCTTGACCCTGTACAAGCATTGCGGAATCTGTGTCTTTTGGGGAAACTGCTAGGTACATATGACCTAGATTGGCCACTGTTGGAAAAAGGATACTGGGCTTGATGGACCTTGATCTGACCCAGTATGACATATCTTATGTTCTTATGAGCATTACCCTGGTGTGGCAGGAAGTGATCTTACAGCTAGGACCTGTCTTCCAGGAGATGCAAAACCCTCTCACACCGAGGAAGTTTCTCCGGGGTCATGTGCCCATGAGGGAAGGGTTAGGACAGCCGTTATAGTGGGTGCTTCAATCATTAGGAATGTTGATAGCTGGGTGACTGGTGGATGTGAGGATCGCCTGGTAACATGCCTGCCTACTGTGAAGGTAGCGGACCTCACGCGCCACCTAGATAAGGTCTTGGATAGTGCTGAGGAAGAGTCTGCTGTCTTGGTACATGTCGATACCAATGACATAGGAAAATGTGGTAGGGAAGTTTTGGAGGCTAAATCTAGGCTTTTAGGAAGGAAGTTAAAATCCAGAACTTCCAGGGTAGTGTTCTCCGAAATGCTTCCCGTTCCACGCGCAGGACCCAAAAGGCAGGCAGAGCTCCGGAGTCTCAATGTGTGGATGAGAAAATGGTGCAAGGATGAGGATTCTGGATTTGTTAGGAACTGGGGAACATTCTGGGGAAAGGAAGGGCTCTTCTGAAAGGATGGGCTTCACCTTATACCAGGATGGAATCAAGCTGCTGGCATTAACCATGTTCAAATGTTATATGTAAACCACGTTCACAAGTTCTATGTAAACTGCACTGATCTGTAATAGCACGTTATATAAAAACAAACAAATAAATAAATAAACCTTTAAAACGAGATAGAGCAACTTTTAAACTAGATAATAGGGAGAGCCGACAGTCGCCCAAGAGCGCATGGTTCGGAACAATGTATCCTTGAAGGACACTACCAAAAAAATGAAGTTTGGGTACATCAACAGAGAGGTTCCAATAAAGAAAAAGGTAGCCCAAATGCCCTTGAGTACGGAGCAGATAGAGCTTAAAGATTCCAAATTACCCCTGCCTACCAATAACCAGAATAATATGAATAAAATACAGTCTCTAAAATGCTTGTATGCAAATCCTAGAGGTCTAAAAAATAAGATGAGAGAGTTAGAATATATAGCACTAAATGAGAAGATAGATATGATTGGTATCTCAGAGACATGGTGGAAGGAGCACAACCAGTGGGACACTGTGATACCTGCATACAAAATATATCGTAATGATAGAGCTGATCAAATTGGTGGAGGGGTTGCGCTCTATGTTAGAGAGGGCATTGAGTCACAAAGGATTATAGTTTTGCAGGAAACAAAATTTGCTGTAGAATCTCTATGGATTGAAATTCCATGTAAAAAGGGGAAGGCAATGGCAGTGGGGTTGTACTATCGACCTCCTAGCCAGAATGAACAAAAGGATGATGAAATGCTCAAAGAAATCAGGGAAGTTAACAGAACAGTAAAAATAATGGGTGATTTCAATTACCCCAGTATTGACTGGGTCAGTGTCACGGCAAGACATGCTAGGGAGATAAAGTTTCTAGATGAAATAAATGACTGCTCTTGGAGCAGCTGGCTCATGAACTGATCAGAGGAGAAGCCATTTTGGACTTAGTACTTAGTGGAACCCCAGATCTGGTGCAAGAGATAAGGGTGTTGGGTCCACTTGGCAACAGTGATCATAGCATGATCACGTTTGATTTAATTAATGGAGGAGGAATGGTAAGGAGCTCCACAGTACTACCTTTTAACTTTCAAAAGTAAGACTATGATAAAATGAAGAAAATAGTTAAGAAAAAACTAAAAGGAACAGTTGCAAAGGTTAAGGTCTTACATCAAGCTTGGGTGTTGTTTAAAAATACTATCTTGAAAGCCCAGACCAGCTCTAGCCCACTTTTTAAGAAAAGTGGAAGGAAGATCAAAAAACTGCCAATATGGTTCAAAGGTGAGGTCAGAGAGGCTGTTGTTTCCAAAAAAGCATCTTTCAGGAAATGGAAAAAAGAGCCAAATGACAAAAACTGGAAATGCACAAGCACTGGCAAGTTAAATGCAAAGCATTGATAAGACAGGCAAAGAGAGAATTTGAGAAGAAACTTGCTGTGGAAGCAAAAACGCATAATAAAGATTTTTTTCAAGTACATTCATAGCAGAAAACCTGTGAAAGAGTCAGTTGGATCATTTGATGATAGAAGGCTAAAAGGAGCAGTAAGAGGGAACAAGGGTATAGTGAAGACATTGAATGAATTCTTTGCTTCAGTCTTTACTGAGGAAGATATAGGGATGTTACCCACGACTGAAGTGATATTTAAAGGTGATACTGCGGAAGAATTAAAAGAAATATCACTATACCGGAAAGATGTATTACAACTATTTGATAAACTGAAGAGTAGCAAATCACCTGGAGCAGATGGTATACATGCAAGGGTGTTGAAAGAATTGAAATATGAGATTGCAGACCTGCTATTAGTAATCTGTGAACTATCATCAAAATCATCTGTAATACTTGAAGATTGGAGGATCGCCAATGTAACACCAATTTTTAAAAAGGGTTCCAGGGGTGATCCAGAAAACTACTGACCAGTGAGCCTGACGTCAGTACCGGGAAAAATAGTAGAAACCATCATAAAGAACAAAATTACTCAACATGGCTTAATGGGAGTCAGCCAACATGGCTTTAGACAAGGAAGATCTTGTCTTACTAATCTGTTATGTTTTTTTGAAAGTGTGAATAAACAGGTAGACAAAGGTGAGTCGGTTGATATAGTGTATCTGGACTTTCAGAAAACCTTTGACAAGGTCCCTCATCAGAAACATTTGGCAAAACTAAAGGGTCATGGGATAGGAGGCAGTGTACTATTGTGGATCAGGAACTGGTTAAAAGATAGAAAGCAGAGGGTAGGGCTAAATGAGCAATTTTCCCAATGGAAAAAGGTGAATAGTGGAGTACCACAGGGATCTGTGCTGGGTCCACCTCTTTTTGTCATATACATATATGACCTGGAAAAGGGAATGAGTGAGATTATCAAATTTGCAGATGACACAAAACTATTTAAAGTTGTTAAAACCCAAGAGGATTGTGGAAAATTGCAAGAGGATCTTGATAAATTGGAAGACTGGGCATCCAAATGGCAGATGAAATTTGATGTGGACAAGTGCAAAGTTATGCATCTAGGAAAGAATAACCCAAACTATAGTTACACGATGCAAGGTTCCACATTGGGAACCACCATGCAGGAAAAAGATTTAGGTGTCATCGTGGATAACATTTTAAAACCCTCCGCCCAGTGTGCAGCGGCAGCCAAGAGAGCAAATAGAATGCTAGGTATCCTAAGGAAAGGAATGGAAAATAAAATAAAGGATATTATAATGCCTCTGTATCGTTCCATGATGCGACCCCATCTTAAATATTGTGTGCAATTCTAGTCGCTGTATCTTAAAATGGTTATAGCATTATTAGAAAAGGTACAAAGTAGAGCCACCAAAATGGTAAAGAGGATGGAAGGATACTCCTATGAAGAGAGGATAAAAAGGTTAGGTCTCTTCAACCTCGAAAAGAGAGGAGATATGATAGAGGTGTATAAATTAATGAATGGTGTGGAATGGGTAAACATAGATGGGACATGCAATGAAGCTACAGGGTAACCTATTTAAGACTAGAAAAATAGAAACGTAGAAAATGACAGAAAAACATAACATGGCCTATCTAGTCTGTCCTTCCATATCAACACTACAAAAGTCCCCTTTTATTCCTTTTGAGCTCAATTGTGTTTGTACCATGCTTTTTTGAATTCAGACACTATCCTCATCTCTACCACCTCCACTGGGAGACTATTCCACAGATTCACCACTCTCTCCGTATAGAAATATTTTCGCATATCACTCCTGAATCTATCCCCTTTCGCCCTCATCCCAGGTCCCCTCATAGCAGAACTTGCTTTCAATCGAAAGAGGATTTCCCCCTGTGAATTTATGCCATGGAGGTATTTAAACATCTCAATCATATCACCTCTATCTCACCTTTCCTCTAAGGTGTACATATTAAGATCCTTAAGTATGTCCTCATCTGCTTTATAATGAAGACCACTAACCATTTTAGTAGCCACCCTCTGTACTGACTCCATCCTGTTTATATCATTTTGAAGGTGCAGTCTCCAGAATTGCACACCATACTCCACTTTTGCCCTTCCTCTTCTCACTAACATATCTGAAAAATGTCTTATCCCCCCCATTTTATTGCATTGGTTATTTCCTCCTCTTTTTGAATCTTTGCTTTCCTGACTACTTTTCTAGCTTCTCTAAGTTTTTCCAAATATGGATGCCTGTCTTCCTCTCTCTGTGATCTCTTGTATTTCATGAAGGCCTCCCTCTTTTTCTTCACCTTTTCAGCTACTTCTTTTGAAAGCCATAGCTGTCTCCTTTTCCCTTTATCTTTATTTACCATTTTAACAAAAATTTGGTTGCCCTTAACATATCTCCTTCCAGTTTTTCCCACTGTTTTTCGACATCCCACAGCTGTTCCCATCCCGCTAATGACTCCCTGAGGTATTGGCCCATTTTTGCAAAGTTAGTTTTCCTAAAGTCTAAGACCCTCACTTTTGAATGGTTTCTAACAGCCTAATACTGAACCACACCATCTGGTGATCACTTGATGCAAAATGATCTCCCACTATAACATCAGAAACACTTTCACCATTGGTAAGCACCAAGTCCAGTATGGTCCCTTCACGTGTGGGTTCTGTTGCCAATTGCCTGAATAGTTGTCCCTGTAGAGAATCCAGGATCTTCTTACTTCTAGATGATACTGCAGCAGGAATGTACCAATCAATATCTGGCATATTGAAATCCCCTATCAGTAGCACTTCCCCTTTCCTAGCAATTCTGCGTAGGTCTTCAATTAACTCTATGTCCACCTTTTCCTCTTGTGAGGGATGTCTGTATATCACAACAATGCAAATAGATTTCTCTTTCCCTCTTTCTAGTTTAACCCACAATGCTTCCTATCTCCCTTTTAAGCTCTGTAATTCCAAAGCTTTAATATTATTTTTTACATATAGTGCCAGTCCTCCTCCCCTTCTTCCTACCCTGTCCTTTCTGAATAAAGTATAGCCTGGTATAGTTACATCCCAGTCATGGTTTTCTGTGAACCATGTTTCTGTAACTGCCACTAAATCCAAGTCGGCCACTCCCACCAAAGCTTCAACATCAGGGATCTTATTTCCCATGTTACGGGCATTTATACACAGTGCTTTCCATATGTTACCCCTTTTACCCATTTCCATAAAGGTATTTAATGGTTCATTTACCTGGGGGCTTTCACTTATTTGGGGGCTTTCTTCATCCATCCCCAATGAATCTAGTTTAAAGCCATCTTCAGTAGATTAGCCAGTCTACTAACGAAGACACGTCAACCTTTCTTGGACAGAAGGACACCATCTTTGCTCTTCAACCTTTGGAACAGTGATTACACGTTGAGTGAAAATATTTTTTCACTCAACGTGTAATCAAACTCGAATTTGTTAAAATCTGTTAGTGTAGCTGGGTTTAAAAAAGGTTTGGACAAGTTCCTGGAGGAAAGGTCCATAAACCATTATTAAAAGTGACCCAGGATATCACTGCTTGATGCAATACAAGCATAGAGGAACCTGTGTCTTTTGGGGAGACTGCTAGGTACTTATGACTTAGATTTGCCACTGTTGGAAACAGGATACTGGGCTTGATGGACCTTGGTCTGACCCAGTATGACATATCTTATGTTCTTATGAGTCATGCCATTCTACATGGCATATGTTGTGTACAGGACAAACATGCTGTGGAATATACTTATCCCAACAGTGTGACCATGAAATAAACAAGATACCCACAGCACCAGTGGAACAGCACAGAGGCAGCATGCCACCACCCTCACAGAACCCTGTGCCCAAATCCAGTTAGTCATGGCCTCCATGGCCACGGATTTCTCAGCAATGCATCTCAACAGGTACATTGCATCACATGTGTAGTATACAGGGCATAGTATTCCTGTGGATGCTATTGGATCAGAGGGACAATCTGATGCCATACATCACCATGACAAGAGAGATCCCCAACAAAAGTAACATGTGATCATATGCCACCATCTCACAGACAATGGTGATTGTTTAGCTACCCATGGTGTGTTTGGTGCACACTCTGCTTATACCACCATTGTCCTCCAGGGAATCAAAGACTGTACCGTGCACATCCTACAAAAGTCACGGACCACAGCTGCATGCATCATCATGTTACCAGTCAGAACAGGACATATAACACCAATCCTACTGCACCCACACCTGATAATCAGTCACACAGTTTCTCAGCTACAGGACACCAGGGGCTACTTATGACACAGTCATCTACATACAATGTATCACACTGTTGTGCACCAGATACCAACAAAATGATGGCTGTGGGGCACTGTTTCACAGGGCACCCTGACATTCACCAGAGTACTGGGGAGGGATGGAACAATCATCTATAGATGTTACCTTTAGCCTCTCACACCTGCTGCACAATGTGATATGGGTGGCATATTGCCATTCTCCATGCCGATCATGCCATCATGCTTTACTGGCTCTTAACACAACCAATGTGCATGCCAGATGCCATACCCCCACATGTCTTCTGCTGAAATGGCATACATGGTGCTCCTTGTGGTCTTGGGTAAGCCACTTAACCCTCCATTGCCCATGTTCCCTGTAAGTATTAGTGTATGTGTCTTATATCCTCTCATGTTAAATGTATCCTCCAATTGTGTTGTGACCACTTTAATTGAAGGAAAAGGTGGTATGCAAAACTGTCTAAATAAATAAATGTATAGTAACCCTCCGCACAGACATGGGTTACATCTGTCGCAATTCATACAATGTGGCATACAGCATGTTGGTCATACCACCACATACTTCAGGACAATGTACATGGCTTAATGTACATGGCTCTGCCGAAGCAGCCCAGCCAGCACTGACTGATGTGCACATTGTTTTGTTACATGACATTTCTCCTCACAATGTATCCTTGCTATCCCTGTCCAGCTATCCCACCCAGTACGGATATGGTGGCTGTCGCCAAAGCCTCCTCTTCCCCCCAGACACCAGGTATGCAACAATCAAACAGGCCATAGGGTCACACACATACGTATCTACGTACATAGATGTTATATGTGTGGCCACATGGTCATCCATATCTGCAGGATGTGTTGGTTGTTTGCACAGGACAGGGTATGTGCAGAATGAACAGAGCTGCATTGCCCTGAGTGATTCCATGTATCTGGTGTCTGGCTTGCAGACAGTGTGCACATGGGATGGACCCAAGGGAGAGCACTCACTGGCAGAGCGGTGCACTGCATGGAGGGAGGGGTGGTCAGTGGCCTTGGGTTTCGGTCATGCCTGACATTTGTTGTTTTAGCATCGTATGCTTGTGCATCTATATGTGACCTTGGGTGCTATGTGCAGGCCCACATGCACACAATAGTGGGTAGCAGGAGCTCGCTGTGAGGGGAACCAGCAGGGGTGTGAGACTTGGAATGGTTGCAATGTGTGGCTAGTAGGGATCGCCCCACCACCCATGGCCAATGTATCCAGAACCTGATTGCAGTGATTGTACACCACTGTGATGCACCTTTGCATGGCCAGTATATCCAGATATTGTACCATAGACATTAGACATACTCATAAACCATACTCATATCCATGTGATCTCCAAACCTTGATGCATTTCAACACCTACCAGCATGTAGATGGGCCATGTCCAGCTCTGGGGGCAGTCCATGTATGTAGATGGGCCCCAGTCTCTGTGCCAGCTATTCCTTCAGGACAGAGATGTTTGACTGACTAGGTCCACCACCCCCAGTGACCAGTCCATACTGATGCTCGGCTGTGAGGTATGCCCTCACAGAATGTTTGATGTCACTGAATTTCTTGTGTAGGCCCTCACAGTCCTGAGTAGGTCCACCAACCTCAGCAATAGCCTGCCTTATCTGCTTCCACAGAGCATTTCTTGTGCTGACAGGGCTTTTGAGTGCTCAGGTGCCCATAGAGCTCCTCATAGTGTTCGAGCAGCTGTGTGAGGAGCACATCATTCTCCTCCTGTGAGAAGCATACTGCCCTCTTGCATGACTCGTATGGCACATGCTTCCTCTTACATTTGTAGTCACTTGGCTTGTCCTGCAGTCGGTGTTGCTGTGTCTCCCCAGATGAGCCATCTTGTTCCTCATCCAGAGACATGGCTGCAGGCATCTCCACACTGGGCTGCCCCTGTGGCACCTGCTTCAGCCCCATTCCCTGTGTACTACATCCGACAGTGGTCTGTTGCTCTGCACCATTGTCCTCCTCTGTAGATACTTCGTGCATTGGCTCCATGTTTCACCCAACTCCGAATTGTGGTTTGCAAACATCAGTCATGTAGAGTAAGCCTGTAGCATATATGCAAGGCTCCAAACAATGGTGTAACATGCCTTGCGCATGTGCAGGGTGCACTATCTCTCTGTTCCATGCCTTGCACATGTGTGGGGCACTTTACCTTTACGTCCATGCCTTGAACATGTGTAGGATGCCTTACCTTTACATTAAAATAACCAAAATCTTCTCAAGGGGCAAAAAATAGAAAAAAACACAGGTACAACCCCAATCAAAAAATTGAAAAAAATTGAAAAACCTGCCCGTCCGCCAGTAACGGAGGAAAAAAGACCTCAGTATCTCCCTGCATAAACAAATAACAGGAATCAAGTCTGTCGGTAGACGCCCAGACGTCTAAAGCACCAACACAGACTGAGAATTACATCAATGGTCATAAAAAAACCTCCAGCCGACCCAAAAAAGCAGGTGGCAACCAGCAGGCTTTCAGGCAGTTAAAGTGCTGCCATCACAAACATTAACATTAAACAGTAAAGAAAAAGCTCCGGACACTTATCTTTTTTGCATGGTGATGACAAGCTGATTATAACAGTCACAATCTGATGTAGATGGTGAAGATAAAGATGCATGAATAGAGATGAAGGTGCAGATGAAAAAAATCAACATGCAGGATTCCAGATGATAGAGGGCTCCGACATCTGATGTTTCGCCGTTATGGCTTCTTCAGGGAGCAAAAATTCACTTATCACCGGGCAGACCTTATGACTCAAATGAACGGAGCGCCGGAACAAAAAAGCCTGTAGGCTGGGTTTAGGAAAAACAATGAGCACCGCCAAAAGACGCTATGATAATTGCCGGCTCACGGCTCACCATTCCAAACCTCCTTAAATTTCTAAGGTCCATCCATGACTCCTATATCATGCATCACTTGGCATTATTCCAGCAGTTTGAAGATGGACAGAATGAGAACTGTGTCCTGCTGGGTGAGTGGTCTGCTGCTTTCTAGTATGGGCATAATGTTTGTGAAATATGGGTAGCATGGCCACTGTCATGATATGTGCAGTAAATCAATGATATCTGCAGTAAGGCCAAAGGGGATGGGCATATCTGTTACAGCAGATGTCAAGGTGGTCTGAAAGGAGACTGGACATGAGAGGACAAGACAAACAGACAGCAGACAATGGTGAGCTAGCAGAGGACATGATGAAACTGGATGTGGGTGACTGGACTAATTCACATGTACACTTGCATGTCCACGCCACAATGGGTATAGCATACCTGCTAGCTAAACATTGCTTACCGCCACTTTGTCTAAGTTGGTATGTGTGCACCATTCTCATCTTTGCCATTTGTGTACTGCCAGTCTAAATTACTTAATATTGTTCCCATCACAGTGTTGTTCAACATTGTAGATGTTATTTTCTGAATACCCGGTTTCATGGTTGTCATCCAGTTTCTACATTCTGTTCTGTCATCATTTGCTTGCCGATGGGCAAGGTTTTATATGTTCAACACAGCTGGCATCATCTGCTGATGTAGTTTATGTGACTGTGGCACATGTTGATCTTTGCCAGTAGGTGATGTGTTATTTTTTTCTGCAATGACCAGCTTCAATATTTGCAGTGCTATGTTTGGATAGGTACAGTTTGGTTATCTCTGTATCCTGCTAATGCTTTATTGATATGGCAGATTTCCAAAGTGTTTGGATTGGCCATGGAGTATTGTGGTACCATATGTGCATGGCAGCTGCAACTGGAATATGGCATTGTAGAATGATGCTAATCTCTCTATCCATGCACTCTCGAGGGGACCTGTCCTGTACATAGTGGCGCACATTCCCAGTATGCGTTCATGTTACACATGATCCCCTTGTGGCCACGGTGTCCTGCAATGTGCCTCTGCACATGGTAACACACCACCCATTGGTCCACCCCTGGATGGTTGGGCCAAACATTGTAACTGTCAGCAACACAAAGGTTTTTTCTGTGAAATGTGAATTGCACATGCATTACCCATGCAGTGCTGGGCCAACATATCATTGGCAGCTGCTCACTGGGATGTCTTTCATTGTACAGTGGTGCTGTGGCCAGAGGACACATGCCATCATAGGCTGGTGTATGTTACTGCAATATTGTGTCTGCTAGACATCATAGCATTTGTTGTTGTGTGTAATATGGAAGGGCAGGGTGCAATAGCGATGGACAGTCATGAACATCCTGACATTGTGTCTGCAAATAGGTTAATTGGTGAACTGTCATGTTTTCTTTATGCAGGTGATGCTAGATATGGGTGTCAGGTCTGGTTGCTGACCCCCATACGTTTTCCACGTTCACCTGCAGAGATGAAGTACAATGAGGCCCATGCTTTCACCTGCTCTGTCATCGAGCAGATCTTTGGAGTGTTAAAGATTCGCTTCAGGTGTCTGGATAAGACCGGTGGGGCCTTACAATAATGACCCATGACTGTAGCAGATAGTTTTGGCCTGCTGCATCCTGCACAACATTGCTGTCAGGCATAATATCCGACATTAATCCTGATCTGGAGGACGATCCTGTGTGCCGTCCTGTATGTGACCGTGGAAACACACGTGTGGGCACAGCAATCCAGCAAGGTCTGATCGAGGAGCTCTTCTCATGTAAGTTATGTGTATGTGGGGAGGTGCATATGTGTACAAATGTGTATACTATTCAATGTGCCTCCTTTTAGCAACCTAAAATATGTTTGTCTGCTGTATTTGTGACTATACAGAATCTGGTTGGAGGCTATCACTCTGACCTTTGTGGTGAGGTCCCAGATTGCACCAGTGGAATCTACATGCACCCACATGTTGTGTGGAGCCATACACATGACAACACGGCAGTGATTTGGGACTGGTGCATCATACACAGAGGCATCAGAGTTATGCAATTTACATCATCAACCTGCATATGTTCCACAAACATAACTTTCTTTTTTTTTTTTTTTTTTAATTTTATCCTTTGTACGAGGAAAATAGCACAAGAAATACAAGAAACAATTCTACATTCCAAAAGGAAAAAGAGAAAAAGCAACATACATAATGCAAAAACATAGCCCACAAATGGAGTGTGAAGCATAAAAAGTTACAGAAGAAAAAAAAAATGCCAGCAAGGGAGCCAAATTTAAACAATCCCCTAAAACTAAACACGAGCCCTGAAAATCTCTCAACTCAACCTACTCCCTGTAAAAACACTTCCAATTGAGAAGAATCATAGAAAATATATGACTTTCCCTTGAAAACAAGAACACATTTACAGGGAAATTTTAAAGAAAAAGAAGCGCCTAACGCTACCACCCGAGAACGCAAAGCAAGAAAAGCTTTCCTCTTCAATTGGGTGCTATGGCTTACATCAGGAAAAACCTGTATGGTATGTCCAAAAAACTTCTCTTGCCTATGTTTAAAATAAGAACGAAAAATTAAATCCTTATCTCTCTCCAACATAAAGGATACTAACAAAGTAGCACGGGTGGAAATCTCCTCAGTAGAGGTTTCTAAAAAAGCGGATAAATGTAAACTAGGCACAGATAACTGATCAACTTCCCCCGCAACTCCAGCACCTGCCTCCGAATCCATCACCAAATTCTCTCTGACTCCAGCTGGCAAGTAATATAATTTGGAAATAATTATGGAATTAGGATCTGAGATTCCCAAAATTTCTTTCAAATATTTATCCAGCAATATCTGCGGAGATAGGTAATGTGTGCGGGGGAAGTTCAAAAAATGAAGATTCCGCATACGCAAAGCATTTTCAATAAGTTCATCACGTCGGTGTAACAACAAAGAGTCCTGTATAGAAGAAGTCACAGCCCCCTGCAAGGAGGAAATTTGAGACTCCACTTTAAGCTTATGAGACTCAAGAGTTACCAATCTATCATGGTGTTCAGCTAACTTATCAACAGTCTCCTTAGAAAACTGAGAAAGTTTCAATAATGAAGATTTTAAAGATAACTCAGTTCTAGATACAATTTGCCATATGTCCTGAAGTGTAACGTCCTTTGGTGGTTTAATATCATCTGGAATTTGTGAAAAGTCTAAAGGTAAAGGAAGTAGAGAAGTAGAAGAGTTCAATCTCAAAAAAGAGTTTGAAGGCTTAATTAAGCCTGGAGAAGCTTCCTCCTCCGGAACGGAGGAGGGGCTCTTATCCAATACTTGTGGCTCCGTGTTGGGTGGAGATGAAACCCTCCGCGGATCAGGAGACAAAACAAGCGAGCCGGGACTTACCGAACTGGAGGAGTCCAATGGCAAGTTAGCAGGAGGAAGGACCATGGACTTGAAATGACTGTCCATGGGACCAACCACCTTTACAGACTTGCCAGTCGATTGAATAGTTGAGGACAATTCTTCTTACGTTTCCCCATCGGCAACAGTCAAACGGCCAGCACTGAATGCTCCTCAAGGCTCCGAAGGGGCTCCAAAGGGGCAGAACGTGCCCCTTTGGACATGCTCCTTCGGAGCACACCCCCACGGGCACGCGCCCGCGGTGCGCGTCCCGCGGTGTGGGCAGGTTTTAAAGCCCTTCAGATCACGTGGCCCCAGTGCTCACCGGGACGGATCAGCAGCTCCTCTCACGGCAGGTACCAGGAAATGCTCACACACACTACTTCCCGCGGTGGGGGCAGGTTTTAAAGCCCTTCAGATCACGTGGCCCAGTGCTCACCGGCACGGATCAGCAGCTCCTCTCACGGCAGGTACCAGGAAATGCTCACACACACTACTTCCCGCGGTGGGGGCAGGTTTTAAAGCCCTTCAGATCACGTGGCCCCAGTGCTCACCGGCACGGATCAGCAGCTCCTCTCACGGCAGGTACCAGGAAATGCTCACACACACTACTTCCCACGGTGGGGGCAGGTTTTAAAGCCCTTCAGATCACGTGGCCCCAGTGCTCACCGGCACGGATCAGCAGCTCCTCTCACGGCAGGTACCAGGAAATGCTCACACACACCACAAACATAACTTTCTTATGTGCAGATACTCTTCTGTACATTCACCTACATGTATTGAGGGGACAGAGGAATACTTACATGGCTGACGTTCCCTCATATTCCTAGTGTGATTGCTGTAAATCAATCTGGCATGCATCCGTATACCCCATGTCTGTGATATTGCATTTATATAGCCCTGTGGACTTCAGCAAGTTGAAATTAGATGCTATGGTGCTGATGACATTTTGAACTATAGGTGTCCAGTATACAGATGTGACAGGGGTGGCAGTAGTACAAGTTGCATTTTTCTTTCCTTTTCATTGTTGTCCAAAACGACACCATGATTGTGGCCTTACAAGGGCTCGGGTTATCACTCCTAATAGCCTCATATGTAACCCAGACAGGTTGCATGGTACAATGTACCCATATGCTGTTTACTGCACTGTGTGTGCAGTGAAATCAGCATCGTATAGTTACAATGTACAGACTTTTGCTCACTATCGGTTTCTGATGTGCGTGTGATTTGTCTTTTATATGTCACTGCTGTAATAATACTACCTTTCTGATGCCTCCCTCTGACTGTTGAGATCACATACTGGATTGTGCCCCTTATGGAACATGTTGTACATTTCGTTTGATGGCTAATCAGAATGCTTCATCATTAACATTTGGCACATTACAGAACATAGTTTAGACAACGGGCAATTATATTTGAATATGCACACACACACATCTCACATTTTGTAAACACCACCTCTGGGTCAAGAATGAGAGGTTGCACACATAGACATCTCAGGCAGTCCCTGTCCACCACATGCACCCCATGATAATGTTTGGCTAACATCATCAAGCCTCATGTATGGTGTTAGCTCATTACTTACCAAGAGTTTTGTGAGAATTCATTGTCCTGCAGCATTGATAGACATGATGAGGACTATGGCACACCTGAAACACATGCCTGATCAGATGTGAACATTATCTGTACCAATATGTTTGAATGTCCTACATCTTCAATGGTAGCTATTTTATGCCAATGTAATGGTTTCATGTCATACGATTCCTACGGGATATTTGGAACCTGCAGACACTTTGATGGTAACTCATGATGTGTGATGACAGGCACACCAACCTTTCTATTATCTTTTTCACAGGGCATCACCCACCTATATCAGCAAGGGCTAACATTGAATCTGCAGTTATCATGACCAACAGTTTGGTTGAAACAGCAACAGGAGATGATGCCTGAGACAGGGTTGCAGACAGTCATGATGCATATGTTGTGGAGTGTATGCCAATGCAGGATATTGAGATCCAAGTGGCAGTTCAGGGCAGATGGGCTACAATGACCTGGCAACCCAGTCCAATGCAGTTGAGAGGCCCCTTAGCATACCCTGGTTATCATGGTTACTTACTATGGACTTTGTCATCATCATCTGCAAATCTTTAGCCTCTGTGTGGACACACATGTCTGTGTGGAGAGACTTGGACAGAGCTGCCATGCTCCACACACCATTACAGCCAGGGAGACAGAGAGGTGTCCCAGCAATCATTCCAGCAGCAACAGCACTGAAACTGCACTCTGCCAATCTTGACTATCATATACACTTAGCTTGTTTTTATCGTGTCATTGCCATCACTCTGTCACTGACGACAAACATTTAGGCAGGAAACTGTATCCTAATGGGTGTGAAGCATCTTGGGTGTGTAGTATCTTGGGTGTGTTATTCCTTGACACCCTTGCACTGGTCAATATGGCCATGACAGGCTGTCACACATCCCCCTCAAGGTGCACCACAACATGTGTCATGTTTCTTTCCCATATCCAGGAGTGATCCTCTGCATACAACGTGTCACTGTGTCATTTGGGGATTTACATTGTGCATATGTGTGTACATGAATATGCTCTGACACAATGACATCACATGGTGCATACTTTGGAAAGTGTACTAGAGCATAATTTTAATGTTTAGCCAGTTCACAGACCATGTTGACCTATTGTTTCATAAGAAAGAAATGTTATTCTTGATTTGGATAAAGCTTACACATTCACATGTGTGCTTCATTCTGTGTCTCTCATGACAATGTGTCACACATATGGCAAAGGCCGTTTTATGTTTTACATATCAGTATTTGCACACATTGCGTATTCCATGTACATTTTGTTACCTGTACACCTTATGGACGTAGCGGCAAACAGTGAGATCCCAAAACTGTTGTGTTTGGCTGGCTCTGCACTAGTGAGAGACAGGGTTTTTACTGTGCCAACACATGTCCCTCTCATAACTACCTTCATCTTGACATTGTTGATCCTGGCCCAGATGTCATTTCCTATGATCTCGTTCATAACGTGCAGAGGACAGAGACATCCATCTGAGGCCATTTCTGTTTTGGGTGAGGCTTGGGAGAATGTAGAGGGTTGTTTGTGTGAGGGCAGCAGATGTCTGAAACATGCATTTAACATGGGTCAGGTCTCAGACCCACTCCATGAAATCAGAAACATTTAACCACGACAGATATGTGCACAACACACATATCATTCACAATCCTTTGAGAATGAGCTGACAACCTGCTGGTACAATGGAGGCTGATACATACATACATGCATTCCCTTTATTGGTACTTGCTGCTATGGCAGATGCCATGCAGGTTTGGCATAGTGGTTAGAGCACTGTGTTTGGCTACATGAGGATGCTGATTTAATGCTCACCAATTCCTTCATGTAGATTTTGTTCTGGGCTGCTCCAAATAGCATCCAAGAGGGTGCTGATTCAGCAAAGCCGCAGACACCCTTGTACCTATTCCTTGTGAGCTATTTCATTCATGCTCTTTTCAATCCTGGCTATCAGGTGGCCACAGTTTATTGCCTCAGTTGTGGCCCATTGTACAGTGTTGGTGCTGTGACCCCAGCTGAGGCAAATAGTGAAAAGGCTTGGGAATCTGGACCCAGACTGTGTGAGCCACATCCTACAGGGGTGATGCGGATGTATCAACCCGTTTCTACATTGAAGGCAGATACATACATTCCCTTTATTGGTACTTGCTGCCATGGATGCTGTGCAGGTTTGGCATAATGGTTAGAGCACTGAGTTTGGCCACACGGGGATATGGGTTCAATGTTTGTACTGGATGTGTTTTTAAACCATCCTCATTCATCTATCCAGACTTGTGCAATGTCCATGTTCTGTCATGTACCCATGTCCCAATTCTCCCTATTCTTGCTGTTATACATTTCTACCATATTCATTACAATCATGACTTTTGGACAACCAGACTGCTTTTCTCTCTGCTGTGAGACCTGGGGGACTGTTCCTACAGTGACCACAGCACATGAGTGGGCCACGGAGTGCAAATGATTGATATATATATATATCAATTGTCCCCCTCTCAGCCCCCTCTGGTGGCGGCGTAGTGGTTCCACGGGGCTGGGGAGCTCATAAGAAATAGGGGTTTTAGGGTTGACCTGTTGTGAGGGTCAATGAGGTAGCAGCCCTCTGTGTCAGCCTCATGGTCAACTTCCCAAAAAGCAACTCTTAGCCAAGTGTAGGGTAAAGAAAAGGCATTTATTTCACCTTTGCGCAAAAAGAAGTTCAAAATAGGCGGTTATGAGTAACAGAGCGATAACTTTCCTTGTATCAAAAATGTAAATCAGCAAAACATTCAAAGTAACATGGTTAACCTTCACCAACTCAAAGCATAAGGTCTCCTGTATTCTTTTCATACATTGGGTTTGCTTCCCTTAACTTAAACACGTCTCATTGTGCAATAATTACAGTCCATCGGTTCGATGGCTTCCATAACCTCAGATTCCCCTGGCAGCCATTCCATTTCTGAGGGGTCCGAATCTGATGTCTCAGGGATGTTAAAATCTGACTTTCTAAAAGCATGCCATACCGTATCCCAGTGTTGGCTTGGCAGTTTGGGGCGTCGGCTTTTAGGTATGTTGTAACACCCTGGATTTTTTTCTGTTACAGGATTAAAAGTATGCTTATTCCAGTCTTTGGCAGCACTAACCTTTTTCCTATAAAGATTATCTGGTATTTCTGGTTTAAAACTGTCCTTATCATCCAGATAAAAGTTAGTCCTTGGTTTCTCTCTTGGTCTAGGCCTTGGTAGACAATTGCAGGCACCAACTGTTTCCCCTTTAAACTTCCTGCAATCCCTTTTGTGTAAGGCTTGAGGCCTAGTCTGAATGTCCTCTGCTTCAGGCAGTTTCCAGTGATCCCAGGATATCTTTCCTGCTTTAGAATAGGGTATAACTCTTTTGAGGCAGGGCTGCTGCTGAGGCGCCTGTCTTCCACCTCCACCCCTGTGGCAGTTGGCTACTGGCCGCGCCCTCTCAGCTATGTCCTCTTCCCCATGCCTCTGAATCTTTCTTTCATCTTTCAGGTCACTTTTATAAAAACTTTTAAAAGTACCTTTTCCTCCTTGAAGGTTCCTTTCCAGTGGATATATCTTCCTCTGCTTGTATCCCCGTCCTTCTCCTTGGACAAGGCTTCCTCTCCAGCTGGAAGGGTAAGCACCTCCTTCCTTGGCTGCACTCTGTAATACTGCCCCTTGCAGTTGTGTATGGCCTTCCTCTAGGCCTGCTCTTGGGCCTTCACCTCGGCCTGCTCTCCCAGTAGCTTTCACTCCTTGAGTTATTCTGGGTCTGTCAGTGACTTCACCCCGGTCTCTGACTCCGGCTTCTGGAGCTGCTCTTGGCACTGCTTCCTGTAATGCTCTCTGTGAAGCTCTCTGCCAAGCTCCTTGCCTCCCTTGTAATGCTCTCTGTGAAGCTCTCTGCCAAGCTCCTTGCCTCCCCCCTTGTAATGCTCTGTCCCTGCTTAAATCGAGACCAGCTGCTTCTGGGTCCTGCCCATAGAGGCGTGGTTCCTCTGCTTCCAGGCTTGCTCTCCTGCTCCCTCTATGTGTACCTTCATGTAATTGCGGGTAAATCTTGTTTTTTTCAAGATTTAAAACTTTTTTCCTTTGTGTCAGAGGGCCTGCAGTATCACACAATATATATTTATGTACATACATGAATGTAACTGCACATCTTCCCCTCTCTACCATGTATGCACCACATGTGAACACATAGCGGTAGAGTAATTTTGAGCAGATAAACTTTAGCTGCAGTGTATGCTACCACACACATTCCCTTTGTTGGTTCAGCATCCTCTGTGAGGTTCTGTGTCTTTTTGTCATTATGCTTGAGGCACTATTTTTCTGGTGAGTGGAAATGTTTTCATCAGGGTTCTGTTACCCTCATCTGGCGATACTGTCAGCTGCAGACTAGGGTGTACCTTTACAGATGTAGCCATTCCACAATGGGGCCTCACATAGGTCATGCATGCACATTACAGTCATACATTTCTGACAACAATATTTTTTTACCTCCAGCATTGCAGGGGAGCTAATGATGTTGGGCCAGTGGATGTCTTATACACATGCAGCAACTATTTGAACCTTGGCACCCTGACTTTTGGAAACTCTGACAAATATACATTGTACATGCAACCATATCTCTTTCAATCCCCATCTGCTGCCATCCTCACACACTCCATATTATGACACAGACAGACATGTGGCTTTATGACATCCACATGTATTTATTTAACATTTCTTATATTACCACCTTTCATAATATCAAGGCAGTTTACATTGAACAAACTGAAATTACATTGAACAGGGCATTATAACTTGGAGATAACTATTTTACAGGGAACATGGGCAATGGAGGGTTAAGTGGCTTGCCCAAGAACACCTGTGGGACTAGAAATCCCAATCCTTCTGGCCCAAGGTTGCTGTCCTCTAATGGGATTTGAACCTCTGACCTTCTTGGCCTGAGGTAACTTGCCCCAACCACTAGGCTACTCCTCCCTCATGAGGTATGAGGTATGAGGTAGATTGTGCAGTTCTGGTATCCAGCTGAGGCAGCAGCCACACCCGCTGCAATGGTATTTTTGGGTCCCCATGGCACACCAACATCTTGGACAAACAGACCCAAGTAGCATGTGTGCCAGCACATTTGCAATATCTGACCACCACTAACATTACACACACTCTGCTACCACCATCGGAAACAAAGATCCTCACTTACCATATGGCCTTATATGCAGTCCAATATTTGACATGCAGCTGCTACACTGTGACACGTGTGAGAACATGTCAACTGCTCAACAGTTGGAACATACCTCTACTGTGGCTGCTCCACTACACCACTTATGCTCAGTCCTTTTGTTGAAGATATCGATAGCATGCTGACTGCACCCTGACAACTTTCAGGTCTCTCCTATGCATAACTATGACTGTACTAATGGTGTCATGTGCTCACCACACTGCTGCATTAATCATGGTTGCCATCTGCACATCCAACTTACAGACAACAATATCAGATGTGCTACCACGTATCCATCCATTCCTCACCTTCAGATTTTCTTCCATTGCTGCTCCTTTCTTCTGCGTTGAATTTACTGCCTTTTTCGTAGGTTACAGTGCATGCTTGTCAGGTTCCATTAGCATGTGCTAACGGACACATAGGGCACTTTACACCGCCATGACCACTACACGCCCAGGGCACTCTCCGCATGAAGACGCCTTATCGCTGCTGTTAGCGCATGCTACTGCATGTTATCTTAGCATGGTTTAGTAAACATACCCCTTAGTGTAGTTTGAAAAGCTAAATGATTGTTTCTGTTTAACTCTTCTACCCTATCCATGATTTTATACATTTCTATCATCTCCCCTCTTGGTCATCTCTTTTCCAAGCTGAAAAGCCCTAAACTGTTTAGCCTTGTCTCATAAGGAAGGCGTTCCATCACCTTTATCATTTTTGAAACTCTTTTCTGAACTTTTTAAAGTTTTGTCATATGCTTTTTGAGATGGGGCAATCAGAATTGTACAGAATAATCAAGGTGCAGTCACACAATGGACGTATATAGAAGCATAATGATATTCTCAATTTTGTTCTCTATTCCTTTTGTCAGCTTATTTTACACAATAATCCCAAATCCTTATTTGGGGTTGCGACTGCCCTCTTGGAATCCAGCATTTTGTAGCTGTAGTTGGGATTATTTTTCCCTAGGTGCATCACTCTGCAATTGTCTGTATTAAATTTAATGTGCCAGTAACTCAAAAGCACACATTGCACATTTGCCATTTAGACACCCAGTCTCCTTGTCTCACAAGATCTTTGTTGCAGTTCCTCACAATTCTCCGTATTAATAACAGCTTTGAATAATTTCCGGTCATCTGCAAATTGGATCACTTCTGTCATTGCACTTTTCTCCAGATCATTTACTATATTTATTTTATTTATTTATTTATTTGTGTGCTTTTCTATACCGCCCCTTCCAGAGATCAGGGGCGGTTTACAAGGAACTTAAATAACAATATAGCAAAACAGAGCAATATTGCATTACATTAAACATTAAGTAAACAAACTAGATTACATAAGAACAAGGTTACATGTAAAATAATGTGTAGGTTATTAACAAAAAACTATGTTACAAAGAACAAAACTAGGTTATTTACATGGTTAGCAAGAGTTATTTGCGGTCATAAGTACAGTGTTGGGAGGAGATTAAAATGAAGTCTGGGATTTAGGTGGGGTAGACTAGTGTTTGGTTAGTTGCATGTTCTTGTGTAGTAAATTTGATTTCAGGTTGTAGGTTGCTATAGTGTTGACTAAATAGGTAGGTTTTAAGTTCCTTCCTGAAAGATGTAAGATCCTTAATCTCTCTTAGGTTTAGTGGCAGTTTATTCCATTGGCTGGGAGCATAATATGAAAAAGCAGTGTTGGAGGTTATTTGTTTTGATTTTGTTATGGCAATTGGAATTTGTAGCATGTTGAGGTTAGTTTTTCTTCTAGTTCTGTTTTCTTGTATACGTTATTAACCTCAAAGCTGCAAGATGGCGTTCTGGTCACAGTTGCTTTGTTTAGAGCGACATCGGTGAAAACACTTGACACAGGGATCATTCCCGAAACGGGCACGTCGTGTGAAGAATTGGACAACTTAGCAACGGTGTAATGAAAGTAGTTGGAGATTAATCTGAAGATAAGTGGACTTTTAAACATTTGATGATTGGTGGGGAACCGACAACGAATAAAAGCAGCCTGCCGTCTGGATAGGGTTGGATTTCAGTTCTTACCCTCCCTCGGCACGCTTCTAACAGGAGATAAGGCATCCTAAGGAGAGACAAGGTGCCCTATGGTGGAAAGCATGCACCTTAAAGCAGGACCATGGCTGTAAGCCAAATGCTGGGCAGAGCACTAAAGAATGTCATTTAATGTTAAAAAATGTAAGGTCATGCATTTGGGCTGCAGCAATCCAAGGGAGCAATATAGTATAGGGGGTGAAGTACTTTTGTCCACTAAAGAAGAGCGGGACCTAGGTGTGGTTGTGTCTGATGATCTTAAAGTAGCTAAACAGGTAGAAAAGGCGACGGCAAAAGCTAGAAGGATGCTTGGGTGCATACGGAGAGGAATGGCTAGCAGAAAAAAGGAGGTGATAATGCCTCTGTATAAGTCTTTGGTGCGACCTCATTTGGAGTATAGTGTGCAATTCTGGAGACCACACCTTCAAAAGGATGTGAACAGGATGGAGTCGGTGCAGAGGGTGGCTACTAAAATGATTAGTGGTCTTCATTATAAAGCATTTGAGGACAGACTAAAGGATCTTAATATGTACACCTTAGAGGAAAGGCGGGGTAAAGGTGATATGATTGAGATGTTTAAATACCTCCGTGGCATAAATGTTCAGAGAGAGAGCCTCTTTCGTTTGAAACAAGTTCTGCTATGAGGGGACATGGGATGAGGGTGAAGGGAGATAGATTCAGGAGTGATATGCGGAAATATTTCTTTACGGAAAGAGTAGTGGATCCGTGGAATAGTCTACCAGTGAAGGTGGTAGAGATGAGGACAGTAACTGAATTCAAAAAAGCATGGGACAAACCCAGAGGATCTCTAAAGGTAAAAAGGGGACTGTTGTAGTTGTTGATATGGAAGGACAGACTAGATAGGCCATGTGGTCTTTTTCTGTTATCATATTTCTATTTCTATTTCTATGTAAAGGTGATGGACGAAAGGACAGGTGGGAGTTGATTTGACAGCCAGTAAAGCAGATGAGCATGTGAGAGGCAGCTGTACTGATGCACAGGGTGGTGCCAATGTAACATGCTGCAGTGACAGTCTGTGGCATAGGATGGGGAAGACAAGTCCCCCAGTGGAGGCAGAAGTGGCCTGGTCCACCCTGTGCCCCGCAGCCCCCACTGCATGATCCACATGCACACATGCACCAACCTATGCCCCATTTGCACTATCAACAAAGTGCCTTTCATACATGGGCACTATGCTGTTGCTGCAAATAGTGAACTGCTATCGTTTTCCTGGGCTCACCTGTCTGTGTAGCACATTGCACAGTGGGGGAACGTGATGTGTTCAAGGAAGAACAAAACAATCATCTAATATTGAAAAGAGGCGTTTTATTCACAAACCAAAAGTTGGTGCCCACCCGACACAGGCCGTGTTTCATTTAACAAAACTTCATCAGGGGTATAGGGCAACTTATTGGTTAATGCTGTGGAAGTATCCTCTTTGCAACTATATTATACCGGGCTCACCATGCTGCACAAACCGCCGCGCAGAAATTGTGAAAGTATTCTCAATTCGTCACGAATCCATTTTCTTTCAATGGCAAACCCACGGCCTGTGTCGGGTGGGCACCAACTTTTGGTTTGTGAACTGTGTATTGTGCCTGACGTGATTGGTTGCTCTTAGTTGGACCTATGTGTAGCACATTGCAGACATATAAATAGGCTCTCTCTCCTCAAAGTGCACCCTTACTGACAGGTTTTCACTCATGGTAATGTTCCTGGTGTTAAGGTGACAGCATTAAGGGATCCAGGCCTTGTTCCCATTCACTCCCTGCCCATTGACCCCTACTCGCCAACTACTCTCCGCCCATAAGGCACTTTATGCTGCCGGTCCCATAGCGTACGATAAGGCGACGTTTTACGCATGCTATGGGTGCAATTGCCCCATACGGCACACTTCCTCCTTTACCGCGGTTTAATAAACATACCCCTTGGTGTTACATTGGCTACCTTTCAGTCCTCATGTACCATAGCTGTTTTAAATGATAGGTTCTAGATTGCTACTTAGCAATTTCATATTTGAGCTCTTTCATGACCCTGAAGTGAATGCCATCTGGTCCTGATAATTTGCTACTTTTTAGTTTGTTTTTGTTTGCTCTAATATATCTTCTAGATTGACTTTAATTGCTCTGAATCATCATATCAAAAAAATTAAAACCTCGCGGAAAGGGTGTTTGTAGAGGGGAGAGAGACTATTTAAGCGTTGACAATGTGATGCACTGACAAGGGAGCCCAAGATAGTGATAATAGTGCTCCATTAGCAGCAACAGTATGGTGCTCAAATAGGAAAGGGCACCATGCTGATGGTGCAAATGGGGCACAAGGGATGGCACAGTGGTCATGCAGTGGAGGGGAAGGTGGGGGGTGCTGGTGGACATGGCAGACTAGGCAGCTGCCCTGGTGGCACAGAGGGGCATAAGAACATAAGTTCTGAATATATGCCATACTATGTCAGACCAAGGTCCTTCAAGCCCACTATCCTCTGTACAGTAGTGGCCAATCAGGGGCACAGATACCTAGGTGGGTCCCAAAAGGATCATGCAGAGGTCTGAATCATACAGAGGCCTTTATTTGGCCAAGCAGTCAATCAGTGTCTCCCGAATAAATGTATAATGACCTTTCCTCCAGGATTGTGACCAAACCTTCCGAAGCCCAGCTATACCAGGAGCTGTCACGACATACACTGCCAGTGTTTGGCAATGCATTAAATGACAAACTATGTGCCCCAATGTGTCTGAAATGCATTACACTGTAACGGCAGTGCCTGTCCCCTAGACTCCCCATATTGTGATGGCATTAATAACCATTAATCATTCCATGCCATTCAGTACTGTATAGATCCCTATCATATCTCCCCCCAGCCATCTCACCAACAGGTTGAGGCCTAACCTTTGTAACCTCCTCACGTAGGGGAATCCTTCAATCCGCAGCACCATCTGTGATGTCCATCATGATCACACAGTGACAGTGGTGGAACACAGACATATTGCTGGTGTGGAATGATGATGTGCCACATGGGGCAGTCCAAGGGACATGGAACCCTTGGCAGAGATGCCAGCAGGCCTCCCCCAGTGCCACTGGACCCATCCATGGAGGAAAAGACCAATAGCGCCTGCAGCTATAGCCCTGCAGGTAGCTGGAAAATGCAGGTGCCCGGGGAAATACCACAGCAGTGGCTGCCATCCTCCATCAAGATGTTTTGGTGGCAGACAATGATGGGGGCCCTGCATAGGCAGCTGGTGGGGGGGGGGGGGCTGCGTGGCTGTCCATGTGTGCCTTTGCCTCCCCCCATCTGGCCCCAGTGCCCAAGGTGCCTGCCGAACCCACAAGTTTAACATGCTGGGACTGCGCACCATCACTGACAGTGCATGGGCATGTCTGCATAGTGGGGTGGTGGTGGTGGCATGGGAAGTAGTACCAGCCTTCAGCAGACAGAAACCTTGTCCTGGTTGTGTGTGCTATGCGCATTGCGCATGTACCAAAGGCCAGCCAAAGGGAAGCATGTCAGAAACAGGAGCTGCTATCCCCATATGGCTGCACTGTGGTGCAACATACATGGTTGGTGTGTGTATATGTATAGAGGGTCATAGGTTCAGAACCCTGCTAGGGTTTCTGTACTGCATCTTCCTGTGGACAAGGTTTAGCTGACAGTACAAGTACAGCTCCAGCATGTACAACCCCCAAGAAGGAAGCCATCAAGGGTGGAAACACCCACCAGTAGCACTGACAAGGCTCCGCTATCCACAGCTGGTTGAAGGCTAATAGCACACTGAGTAGGCGGTAACAATGTACGGTGAGGCCATGGTGTGTTGATAGCACTCGCACACAGAGCACATGTTATCAATCATTGAGACAGGAGTGGCAAGTAGGAATGCCAACCATCCCAACTTTTGTACAGTGCGCCAATGAGTGTATGTGTGCATGTGTGTATGGCTCCACTTTGTCCTGTGGCTTTCTGCACTGCACTTTGGCTCACATTGTCTGAGTTGTTCCCAGCCTTTTTTTGAAAATTTGGATAAGGAGAGGCAGAGGATTGTGGGTATCACCTGAAACAGTTCAGATTGGCCTGGATGCATCTGCTGCAACTATAGGTTCAATGGCTGAGACACCACTGTGCCCGTCTGCCATGTGCATTCCCTGGGTAGCCACTGCATGTCATGCTGAGATGGCACTCTCACTATGACCAAAATGTGACCATGGCACGGCTAGGTATCTACAAAGAGCTATTAAAATGTCTGTTTCCAGTGATGTGGATGCAATCTCTGACTGGGGATGCCAGTTGCTAGCAGCAATATATTGATTCTGGGCACTAACATCATAGTGTTCGTGTCCAACATGGGCAGAATACATAACCAAGCTATTGCTGATGCCTATAGCATACAATGAGAAAGCACAGCACCCTGTAGATAATACCTGCCATACACTTTGCAGTGATGTAGTCCTGTAGCCCAGCCACCTCTAATGGTGCAGGTTCAGTGGACCAGGTACTAGGCACCCCTCCTCGCTCTCAGGGTGACAGCTGAAACTATTCTGCATCACAGCTTACAGCTGTAATGTGCATATAGCACATGCAGTCAGTGCGTCTTACTGAGCTGATATGCTGGATCAGTGCATTCTCCATTGGTTCTTCAGCTACAGACCACTGTTTTGTATGTGCAGTGCCTCTTGGGTAGTGGAGGGTCCAACCTATACAAGCACACACAGCAAAGAGTTTGATCAGCGACGTGCAGGCTCTATGCCAAAATGTAGAGCTGGGTGGAGGCATAAACTACTGGTTGGTGCAATGTCTCCATAGTCAAAGGTCCAGGTTTTGGTTCCCACATGTTCTTTTTGTGCCTGGGTGCTACTCAGGTTACTTGCCCACCTCGCACAGTCCTAGCTCTGCTGTGACCTGCAGACAATCATTCTATGTTTCTATGCATTATGGCCACACGTTGGGTAGTCCAACATGGCATTCCCTATAATGGATAACTGACAGCATGGCTTTAGTGGGTCTGCCGCAGCCCATTGCAGCAGGTCGGTGATGTATATATACCAGAAGGTGAACATAAAACCGATCCAGTGATCATTAACAATAAATACCCCAGAGCAAAAAAAAAAAAATAAGTGATATCACAATCTGTCTTCACCTTCCCCCTTTCCTCTCCTCTTCACCTCTTCCCCCCTTTCCTCCCTCCTCCCCTTCCTTTTCCCCCCTTTCCCCTCTTTTTGCTCATCCAACAACTAAAAAACTGTTTTTTTCTCAGTGATTTTTCCAATTTCGAAACAACCAATGTGGTTTATGTGATCATTTGCCTCTGTGAGAAATTGTATGTAGGCAAAACAATACATTTCAGTGTGCATGCTTATTGTAGAACACAGGAGCTGTCTGAAGAGGGGACTCATGGATAAACCATCAGTCCCTCATTGGAAAGACACGCAGCATAAACTGTCAGATTTGAGTTTTTTTGTTATTAAAAAGGTCAAAGAAAACTGGAGGGGAGAAGATATGGAAAAGATCTTATTACATATGGAGCAACGCTATATATTTAGTTGAATAGTGTACAACCTAATGGTTTAAATCAAGAAACTGATTTATCTGTGTTTCTATAAGAACATTTTTTTACCATTTGTATGTTCCTTATCTCCTTTCCCTTTCCTTCCCTTCTTCCCCCTCCCTTTCCCGTTCCCTCCCTTCCCTCTTCCACTTCATTTCTCTCCCCCTTTCCCCCACCATCCCCCTTTCCCTCTCCCCATTTCCCTCCCCTCTCTCCCCTCCCCTTTCTCTCACCCCATCCACCTCCTCTCCTCTCCTCTCCTCTCCTCTCCTCTCCTTCACCTTCTCCCTGCCCCCTTTTTCCCTTTCCCTCCATTTTTCTCCCATCCCTCTCTTCCTTTCCTCTCTTCCCTCCTCTCCCTCCATTTCCTCCCTCCTTCCCTTCCTTTCCCCCCTTTTCCTTCCACTCCCCCCCTTTTAGAGAGCTTGTGATATCATTTTATTTATTTATTTATTTACTCTGGAGTATTTATTGTAAATGATCACCAGATTGGTTTTATGTTCACCTTCCTGTGTATTATCACCACTATATTGGATGTTTTAAATAAGGTTTGTGATATTAGTGTCTTTCTTTTTATTTATTATAGTTACTGTTACTCTCCAGTTTTTTAACACTACACTTTTATTCATTTAGCATGTTTTTTTCTGCCACCTCTCACTCCCAATCTGTTTTTTTAATTTTTACATTTTATTGTTGCCTTTTATCTGTGGGATGCCTTCATCCACTTTCCATTGCTTTTAATGGATCGATTACAAGTGAGTGGATATGTTTTTTAGCATGTCTTAGCTAGGTATGTCCCCATTTTTATATTTTGTGATTTTTACATATTGATGCTCATGATCAGTTGATCCTTGGGCAATTCTATAGACATTCAATTTAGTGTCACTTTTGTGGCATTTATTTCTTTTATTGTAGACAAGGGTTTGTTTTTTGTTTTAGTCTTAGAGGTTTTTTTTATTATATAAAAGGTTGGTCTGTGCATGATTCCCTGCACATAGCCTTCTCAATAGGCTTTGACAATAGGCTACTAAAATGATTAGTGGTCTTCATTATAAAGCATATGAGGACAGACTGAAGGATCTTAATATGTACACCTTAGAGGAAAGGCGGGATAGAGGTGATATGATTGAGATGTTTAAATACCTCCGTGGTATAAATGTTCAGGGAGAGAGCCTCTTTCAATTGAAAGCAAGTTCTGCTGCGAGGGGACATGGGATGAGAGTGAAGGGAGATAGATTCAGGAGTGATATGCGGAAATATTTCTTTACGGAAAGAGTAGTGGATCCGTGGAATAGTCTCCCGGTGGAGGTGGTAGAGATGAGGACAGTAACTGAATTCAAAAAAGCATGGGACAAACACAGAGGATCTGTAAAGGTAAAAAGGGGACTGTTGTAGTTGTTATGGAAGGACAGACTAGATAAGCCATGTGGTCTTTTTCTGTCGTCATATTTCTGTTTCTATGACTGTTCTGTAGTAGAAATCAGCATCAATTCTTTCTTTACTGAGTATTTCTAGCTATCTTTTATTTAAGGTGTTTTTTTTTAAGTTTTAAGAGTTTTGTATTATTTGGTGCTCATAACATAATTTCAAGAGGTCTGTCTATGTGGTTTTGTTATTATTTGATTTATCTGGCATGGGGGTATTTTTATTGGATTTTAGATGACTCTCCCATGATGCTTAGTGCAATGCCTATTAGCATTCTGCAATTTAAAGGTCCGTTAGAACTATTTATTTATTTATTTAGCTTGTAATGCTAGTTTTTAAAGGGCTGCATACTCTTTTTTAATATATATTATGGTTTTGTATCAATATGCACTGATTTGATTATGTTACACACTGCACTTTCAACTCCCGTTTTTGACTCCAAAGCACATATTTAAAGAAAAGCGGTGACCGCAATGTTTTTGGCTGTCAAGCAGTTATAGAAACATAGAAACATAGAAACATGACGACAGAAAAAGACCACATGGCCTATCTAGTCTGTCGCTAGAAGTTTGATATCTATTATTGAGGTGAGGTCAGTTCACTTGGTGATTTTCTTAATGTAGAGGTTTTAACGGGAGAATATATGGTAGCAATTTCTACCTGACTGTCAGATGTAGCACAGCACAGCTCCTGATCAGCATCGATAGCAGAAGCAGGAAAGCTTCATCCTCCTGCTCCATGTTGCTAAGGCCAATCAGCAAAAGCCTGCCCCTCCAATCAGCCGAAGATCCTCTTCATAAACAGCGCGTGCACAAAGGACCGCAGCAACACAGCATAGCTCCTGATCGGCATCGGCATCGGCAGCAGAAGCAGGAAAGCGCCATCCTCCTGCTCCGTGCTGCCAAGGCCAATCAGCAACAGCCTGCACCTCCAATCAGCTGAAGATCCTCTTCATTAGCAGAATGTGCATAGACGCACCCACGCTGGCGGGTCCGCGTGGCCCTTAGGCGGGGACCAACCCAGCCTCCACACTCCTCCTGGCCACTACAATGGGAAAACATCTGCACTCCGATGCAGGCAGCGCTTCCATACTCAACAATAAACAACTGCTAGTTCACACCGCCTCACATAACCGCGGCCCTGTGGAAAGCACCGGATACAAGCATTAAAAGCAAGGACTCCTAAGCGAAGACTACCACCCAGATCATCCTCCAACTCCAGCGACTTCACAAGGCAGTCTTGCAATGTCACTGGATCAATTGTTCAACATTATGTGCTAAATCCAATCATTATTAATGACAAGTAAGCTCTGTAGTTGCTTCACCCCCTCCCTCCTTCCTGTGTGAACACCTATGGTGGTGGTTTTTAGATGGTGTCTAGTGTGTGACACATACCTATTTGCTTTGTCAATTTGTCTGGGTTCTTCTTGTCATGATAGAATATAATGGTTGATTATGATTATTTATTATTTATTTATCATGATAACATATGATCTTCAGGAACAAGCAGGAATATAGTCTTCACATATAGGCATCGTCGGTACCGACGGAGCCTGTGCAGGAATGCTCCCCAGCGTCCAGTAGGAAAGCTTTTGGGAGCATCCCACTGTGCCTGCACCACTGCTTTCCCGCCTTTCCAACTCTCCCTCTTCAGCCGTGACCCGTGAGAAGAAACCGAGAGCTGAAGAGTTGAAAATTCTTCAGTATCCGGCAGCTCCTAAGGAGGCTGCTACCCTTCCCATTCACCAAATTTTGCATGACCTCATGCTTAGGATGTGGGAAACACCTTTAATGGTGTCTCCACATTCTCTGAGACTTGATACGATGTACCGGGTACTGCAATGTCCCAGTTTTCAAAAAACAAAATTACCACACCATTCCATGGTAGTGGAATTGGCAAAGCATAGGATCAAGAGTGCTAAGATGCATTCATCCAACCCTCCAGGTCGTGAATCGAGAACGCTCGATGCCTTTGAGCATAAATGCTTTCATTCCTCGATGCTATCAGCTAGAATAAGCTCTTACATATTGTCGTCACCCTAGCCCGGGCCAAAGGCCTAAAGGCGCAGGGCTGCCAATGTTAGTCCTTAAATAAAGAATTATACTGTTCTTGTCTACAACTTGGACTTCTGGGACTTGTAGTTGTTTCTCCTTATTTAAAGACAGTAGTGTGAAACCGATGGTTTTTACAGGCAAACAAGAAATTTATTTATCTTCCCCAAAGCACTAAGGCTCAACACAAACGTTAGGATTCTTCTCCAAGCAATAACATCAGGAAATTATACACAAACTAGAACTGAAACTGCTTCATAAACCTTTTAACATGTGTAGCTGTTTAATCAAAACGTTCAGCAAACCAAATATAGCTTCTTCCTTCAAGCAAAGCAAAATGTCCATTTTTTACTTCTGCTTCTTTAGTAATTCAAATACAGGTTATGCATGTATTCTTTTCATTAGAAGCAGTTCCTAGCATTAACACAGATAGGTTAACTCACCCTGTTTCTTCAGTGCTTTCTTGGTTAAAGACTTTTTATCAGAAAGCTTTCAATCTGCCTTCTGGCACAATGAACAGTCCATTGCTAATTCCTCCATTATAGAATCTTGCTCAGGACAGTCTACCTGCATCTCTTCCTGCTCTTCAGCATGTACGTCTGACTCTGAGCTTTCCTGAACTGTTTCTGGCTTAATGCTTTGTAGAAGCTCCTGGACTTCTCTCCACAGGTGCTCTCCACAATAAGGAATATTTGTACCTGGAATGTGAGGATTCCTTCTCTGGATCAACTGCCTCAGTTCTTCTAACTTGTTCAGCCCTGGTTCCTTCCACCCAGCTGGGTTCTGGTCACTTCTAGCTGTGAGTTTGTCCACCCACCTTTTGGCAGCTTGAACTCTTTGAGCTGGACCACGAACCGTGTGAACGGCAGCCTGACCCTCCTCAGCAATTCTCCTAGCCACACCTCGGCTGGCTTCAGGACTAACAGCACTCCTCCTGCAAGCCGGGCTTTGTTTATGGCTGCTACTTTCACTGCTGAGCTCCTCACCAAAGTCTTCATGGTTCTCCTCCCCGTTGATCTCCTTTCTGCTTCTCAATGCTGACTCCTTTCCTTTCTCTCCCCTGGGTTTATAAGGCTGTTTCTTAACTAGCATACACTGCTTCCTACTCAGGTGTTTTTCATTACTCCCCAAGCCTGCACTTAGGTTAGCAGAGCTTGGGTGTGGCCTGACTTCAGTGACTGCGTGTTTTCTTCCTTTACTTGCACTCTGAAAGCTGTGAATTCCCTGACTGTCTCTCTCCTTAAAGGTATATTTACAATTTTCCTCTATTTCCATGGGCTCAGCAGAGCTCTCCTCATCACAATATTTTATATGGGTATGTTTCTTCAGGAAGTTACAAGAGATGTGGAACTCATGGCTCCACTTCTTCCCGAAGACAAGAGGGCTGACTTTCTCACTCTGGTCAAACATGCCCAGAATATTTCTAAGTTCATGAACTGTGCAACCTTTGATTGCTTTGAGTGCATTAGCAGAACCTCTGCTATCTCCATCGGTGCACGTCGCATTGCCTGGTTACAACCGTCTGATTTAGAAGAATGGGTGCAAGACGAGCTGGGGAATATTTCTTGAACAGGAGAAAACCTCTTTGGCAAGGATTGGCAGGACAAAGCTAATCAGCTTGAGTCCAAAAACATCACCTTGAACAGATTTTCAAGGACCACAGCCAACCCAGCTAAGAAAAAGACAGTTAAGAAATCCTTTTTCAACAAGAAAAATAAATTCTATCCATCTTACGCCCAGACTGTCCACTGCCCTGTTCATGCTCCCCAAAAAGGGCAGCAGCAACCCAGACAGCAGAGGAAGGCCCAAGTCCCCAGAGCTCAACCATCTCAGCAGACACAGCCTCCTCAGGGGCTTTGACTCCTTCCTAGAGAACTTAGTCATCCTGCTCCTGAAGGGTACAGAGCCTCTCACCATCCCAGGCAGACTTTGCCATTTCACAGAAAGATGGCAACAGATAACTCAGAGCACTGGACTCTCTCTGTTGTAACAGAGGGATACAAACTCCATTTTCACAGTATGCCCCCTCCCACCATCACAAGACAGTTCAATTCTCGGGGCCCATTCACCACTCTCTTGTGTCAAGAGGTTACCTCACTACTTGCTCAAGGGGCAATGAAGAGGTACCCATATTCCAACAGGACATGAGTTTCTAACCCCCTCTCCCTACTTCCTCATTCCAAAGAAGACAGTGGGATACAGACCCATACTGGACCTCAGAGAGTTGAACAAGTATCTGTTCCAAGAAAAATTCAAGATGATTTCCCTCGGAACACTACTTCCTTACATTCAGAGTTAGAATTGGCTATGTTCTCTAGATCTAAAGGATGCATATACATATATTCTCATCATACAGATCACAGGAGGTTTCTTCGATTCCTCTTTCAAGGAAGACATTGCCAGTACAGAGTTCTCCCTTTTGGACTGGCTTCTGCCCCAAGAGTCATCACAAAATGCATGGCAGTAGTAGCAGCATTCCTGAAAACTCTGGGGATATTTGTCTTCCCCTACTTAGACGACTGGCTCATCCGAGCATCAACAGCTCCAGAAGCCAGCTCCACTCTCTCCTGTACAATGCAAATCCTGCAGTACTCGGGACTGGTCATAAACCTCCCAAAATCTCATCTCACCCCTTCTCAGTCTCTAGAGTTCATAGGGGCTCTTCTAGACACAAGGCAGTCAAAGGCTTTCCTGCCACAACCACGTTGTCTTTGAATACTCCAGCTGGCCTCTCAAGCAGCTATGAAAACCTTTCTAACTGCTCGAGAAATGCTTCAGCTACTTGGGCATATGGCATCCACTGTCCATGTGGTTACCTATGCTCGCCTACACATGAGAGCAGCCCAATGGACCCTATTCTCTCAGTGGACACAAGCGTCAGGTCGCCTGGGGATCAAAATCAGAAATTCTACATACCTCATTTTGTCCCTACAGTGGTAGCAATCGCTGAAAATCCTTCTCGTAGGGTCTCCTTTCCAGCAGCCACTACACCAAGCCACGTTGACGACAGAATGTAAGGGAGGAGTGGTCTAGTGGTTAGGACAAGGTACTTCAGGCCGGAGGGCCGGGGGTTCAAGTCCCACCTGGGGACAGCAATCTCAGGCCGGAGGGACTGGGATTTCTAGTCCTATAGGCACTCCTTGTGGTCTTGGGCAAGCCACTTAACCCTCCATTGCCCATGTTCCCTGTAAGTATTAGCGTGTGTGTGTCATATCCCCTCGTGTTAAATGTATCCCCCAATTGACTGCTTTGACCCGGTGAAAAGCGGTATATAAATACAGCTAAATAAATAAATAAATAAAATGCGTCCAAGTTGGGTTGAGGAGCTCACTTGAACAATCTTTCTACTCGGGGCCTCTGGACCAAGCAGGAGGTTTGTCTTCACATAAACATCCTGGAACTCAGAGCCATCTTCTACGTCCTTCGAGTATTTCAGGACCGCCTGAGCTATAAGAAGATTCTTGTCCAGAATGACAATCAGGTAGCTATGTTTTATGTGAACAAGCAGGGTGGGACAGGTTCTCAGGCACTGTGCAATGAAGCTCTATGCCTCTGGGCCTTCGCCAGAGATCTTCAAATCCACCTACTAGCGGTGTATTTACCAGGCACACAAAATCTCTTGGCAGACAAACTCAGTCAAGTTCTGCTGCCACATGAGTAGTCTCTTCATCCAGAGCAAATTGTTTGAATCTTTCAGATCTGAGGAACTCCAGATATAGACCTCTTTGCAGGTCCTCAGAATGCCAGACTTCTCCGGTTCTGTTCCATAATCCCGGCTCAGAACTGTCAGGCAAGGGATGCTTTCCACCACCACTGGGGTCAGGACTTCCTCTATGCCTACCCACCCATTCCCCTCATTCCCAAAACTCTATTCAAGCTTCAGAGAGACAGGGGCCATATGATCCTCATAGCCCGCTGGCCACGACAGACATGGTATCCACTGCTTCTAAGTCTCTCTCAAGCCAAGCCTCTGGAGTTGGGATGTGCTACAGATCTGCTTTCTCAGGAGAACGGGACGCTATTGCACCCGAACCCTCAGTCCCTACACCTCAGGGCTTGGCTACTGAGAGCCTAGAATTCTAGGATATCAACCTTTCTCAACAGGTTAAAGATATCCTTTTGGCTTTAAGAAAACATTCCACAAGGTGTTCAAAAAAGGAAATTAATCCCTTTTCAGTGCCAGTGGAGGCGTTACTGGAGTATCACCTCCGTTTATCATCCTCTGGTCTTAAGACGGTAAAGGGTTTGCTTCTTGTTGGTCACTCCAGGCCAGGGAAGTCCCGAACCCTCATCTGCGGTGTGCTGTTCCGGCTGGCTGGAATCCAGGGGAATAAAACTCACAGACCACACAGAAGGAAAAGTATGCAAGTTTATTCCAAAGGGTGGAGGGATTGTCCATATTTTATACATTATCAGAAACATATTCATACGTCATCCACCCATCTTCTGGGGGCCCACTATAGCTTATCAGTAACTAATGCAAATACGAGTCATCCCTGAGTAGAACAATCAGTTTAGCTTAGCACAGCACATTCCTTTTCCATACCCACCAGAATGTACAAAGGGCACATATATAGGATTCTGATTTCTCTTGTGCAGGCCTCCTGTATATGCACTTAAACTAAGCATTATTATTTCCTAACAATCCCCCCTTTGGGCCTGCATAGGCCCACCATAAGAACAGCCTAACAATTTACTACAAAATAACTAAACAGACATTATTAATGGAACATCTGTATGCGGCAGCTCAGGTACATCAGCCACCATAAAAGCAGGAGTATAGGAATACATAAAAGTGGTAGAGCTTTGTAGGGCCTTTCAACAACAGCCAAGAACAAATGAAAATATACAACAAAAAAGAACAAGAATTATAAAACCGTTCAATAGGGCAATAAGCAGCCCTTTGAGACCACCCCAAAGAAAGATACCTCAGTGAGTAATCATGAGAAACTTCCCTGTAGTTGAAGAACAGTATAGAGCAATATTAGACAGGCTAAAAGCAGAAACAATAAAACAATCTGTAGTATTAAAACTAGAGACAGTTTACAATGGGCAAGGGACCTAGTCATATCCCAAAGAGAGGCGAGTAACACCAATGTTATACAAAAAAGTAGAAAAAGAAACATGGGGCTGGGTGCAGTTTAAATTATCCAGTACAGTAAACTTCTGCATTTCACACAGATTAGTAGATACAGTAATGAGACATGTTGAGAGAAAAGCTCCAGTTTGTAGCGAGCTGCGCACACAAAAGGTAAGGCAGTCTGGGCAAGTAGTATTGCCATATTAACAGTTCCCGAAATGGGCTGAAGGAGGCACCACATGAGTGGTAGGAGGAGTCAACACAGTCTTGTGCGTGATGGTCAGGAGGCTGGAACCAAAGATGTCAGTGGAGACGATACACACTTGATTCTTGACGCATGGATCCACGAAGGGGAGGAGTCACACAGGATGGCTGTCCATGTGATGGCGATCACTGTAGTTTGGAGATTTACCGTGCTTGTGAGGTGCTCTGACCTGTCACCAACCTTGAAGGGATATATTGGTTCAGTACCTCTAGGCCGAAAGCTGCTTTTCTTCAGGAGTCTTCTCCTCTCCTCTCCCGTTGCTAGGGCCTTGGCTGCCCCGGTGTCAGCTACTTCTCATCCTGGTCCTGAAGCCTGATCTGTATATGGAGAATGTTTCCAGCGAGGGCAATGGCTTCAGGATCTTTTAGCCGCCACCTTCACTGTAATCGGTGTTATCAGAAGAACTTGGAACGGTCCCATACTGGAAAAGGGGCTTGTACCATGTGCTGGTCGTATGTCTTTACCAAAATCCAGTCTCCGGATTGAAAGAAAAGAGCTGAGTCATCCAGCAGAAAGGACTGGACCTGCTGAGCATACCTGTGGAGGGAAGAGAGTTGCCTCTGCTGCTAGGAAATACAAGAGATCAAATGTGAGGCTCAGGAGTTTAAAAAATAAGCAGTCTTCCATATAACAGTTCAAAGGGAGAAAAAGTTCAGTCTTAGGGCAATTTTTTAATTTTTTTTTTTTTTTAACAGAGTCAAAGGCAAGACAGTTTAGGTTTCGGAGGTTCCGCCTTTCGTGGATTGCTGCTTGCATACAACAGCCAATCCTAAGCAACTCAATTTAGCTAATACATTTTGACAAGATGCCCACACTTCCTCAAAAAGGTATAAAAGCATCTGAAAAGCACCACATGGCCAGTGTGGGTCTCCCCAAAGCTCATTAGGATGAAAAGTGCACTCAGCCTATCTCCAAGTGTCTATTTCCAATTATTGAGTATGTATCTGGGCTAGATGACTTTCAAAATTGGAGTTAATGGGGATGGCATAATCAAATATTGTAGAGTATTCATTGTCAGTTTTCTTTCTAGGTGGTTACATCGGATACATCATTTTACATTTCAATTTACCCTCACCATTTTATAATGTTAATTTAAGTTCTCCTTTCCAACATGAATAGTCCATCACACTCCTCTCAACACCACTTTTTTTTTCACTTACATCATTCCATCAAACTACATGCATAGGTCCGTCTGTCGTTTTTATACCATACTAGTGTATCCTTATTTGGCAAAGCTGCTAAGAACATCAAACAATTGTTAAAAACTTAGTATTGTTTTGTAAACAAATGGTAGGCAGAGAATAAAAATTTAGATTCTTCTCAATAAGATGACAGTATGAGTAAACAGTGTCCCTTTCCCATCAACCTAATTGGTCCAATGCTAAGTGGACATATGCTCATTCTAAGTAGGAACAATTTGGGTAAAATCCTTACAATATAAAACTATTATTTTGCAGCATTTTATATCATCAATCCCAATAGAAAGAAATATGGCTCATATCTCTCACGTATAACTAGAATCTATCGTATACACTGTTCTCAGTGAGAGTGCTGTTGGACTGATTTTAAAATTGCAGTGTTCACAAGGATTTGAGTAAGCTACTCATTAATTATGGTGTCAAAAAGAGATCCTTTTGAGGTGAGAGATCTAAGAGGATACAAGGCATTGGTGGTTGGGCCTCATGGCGATACATCTTCAGGTTCTTCTTAGCCTGCAAGGCATTTGTGGCTGGGCCTCATGGCGATGTTTCCTCGGGTTCTTCTTGGCCTATTCCCCCCTGCCTAGTCATGTCTCTTCAGAGGCATAAATATGCAAAGTTCATGTTCTTCAGGCCTTGTGGGTCCTCGAGGAGTCTTAGAGCAGTTAGAATTCCGGTGGCCCAGATCATCACACTCGGAGCAGCACATTTATTGCCTTTCCCAAGGCTGTAGCCTCACCTTCTGTCTCTCTCTCTCTCTTTTATTATTATTATTATTTTTTTTTACCTCTCCTAGATCTTTGCTAACAAGTAAAATTTAGTTTATCCAATCATCTCAAGTTAATATTATTATTTTATTTGTCTACTAACTTTACAAATATTCTCATATTTCCTTGTAACTAAGCTCCATCTTTCCACTAAATGTGATCTATGTGCTTGGGAACAAAGCAATTACAGATCAGCCTCTTTCCAAAATTCTATAATTTCTATGTGTACTGAACCTCTACATAATTTATTTATTTTATTTATTTATTTCAGTGCTTTTTTATACCGCCCCTTCCAGAGATCAGGGGCGGTTTACAAGGAACTTAAACAACAATATAGCAGAACATTGCAATATTGAATTACATTAAACATTAGTTGAGCAAAAACAAGGAACTTAAACAATATAGCAGAACAGTGCAATATTGAATTACATTAAATATTAGGTGAACATAAACTAGGTTACATAATAACTAGGTTAAATGGAAAACAATGGAAAACAATGTGAGGGTTATTAACATAAAAGGAAGTATAAAACTATGTTACAAGGAGTCATAAAACTATGTTACAAGGAACCAGAAGGGTAGATTTACATGGTTAGTAAGAGACTATAATAGTTATTTGTGATCATAAATAAAGTATTGGGAGTAGACTAACTTGAGTGGATGAGAAATGAAGTCCGGCATTAGGTGGGGTAGACCTGTGTTTGGTTTGTTGCATGTTTTTGTGTAGTAAATTTGGTTCCAGGTTGTAGGTTGCTATAGTGTTGACTAAATAGGTAGGTTTTAAGTTCCTTCCTGAAAGATGTAAGGTCTTTAATCTCTCTGAGGTATAGTGGGAGTTTATTCCATTGGCTGGGAGCATAATATGAAAAAGCAGTGTTGGTGGTTATTTGCTTTGATTTTGTCACTGCAATGGGAATTAATAGCATGTTGAGGTTAGTTTTTCTTCTGGTTCTGTTTTCTTGTGGGGTTTGGAGTAGAGTGGCCAACTGTGATGGGGCTAGGTCATTAATGAGTTTAAAAGTGGTGACAAGTGTTTTATATTGAATCCTACTATAGATAGGAAGCCAGTGGAGAGAGTATAGGATAGGAGAGATGTGATCGAATATTTTAGCTTTCATAATTATTCGAGCAGTGACATTCTGAGCTCTTTGAAGGATGTGTAAATTCTTTTTGGATGTTCCTTGGAGTATGCCATTGCAGAAGTCTAAATGTGGCATAATAAGAGCCTGGACAACTGTTCTGAAGTCATTGATGTCGATGAAGGGTCTGAGTTGCTGTATAGTTCTCAGTTTGAAAAATATAGTTTTGGCAGTCTTCAACTATGTGTTTTCTTGCCCTAGACATATCCTATCCTCCAGTTGTAATGTCTGTCTTGACTAGATTGTAAGTTCTGATAATCAGGGACTGACTCTTATATGTCTCTGTATGGCGCAGCGTCATCCTTATAGTGCTATACAAATTTGATCAGTAGCAGTAGAGGTAGTAATAGTAGTAGTAGTACTAGTAGAATATGCCCCCCCCCCCCAAAAAAAAAATATTCATCCCAGTATGACTCAAATATTCCTGAAAGAGTGTACAATTTGGCAGGGAAGCACCAGCTGCGCCCTCTAGAAAGCCCCTCACGACCTTCCGAGTTAATCCATATTAAAGTATGGCTGGATAGTTCCATCAATGTAATGGTTGCTGCAGCCACTCGAGTAAAAAAGGCCCAAAACAAGAGGACATAATCTAATAAACAGCGTGACACCTTGCCCTTTTCTTTGGGATCCCGACATTGCAAACAGCATCAGTGGCTTCTTCAATGCTGGAAGAAGTCTCGCTGTAATTACTCTGAAGCAGCTGCTTTCCTAATTCCAAGAGGAATAGACAACGTCTGTGCTTTGACTTGGACTGCCATTCTGGATTTAGTGACATACAATGAAGGCGTTCAAATCACTGATGTCCAACATGTTGTCGAAGATTGTCACTGGCCAGCGTCTTGTCATTCGTTTTGTGGTATACGGTGTCATCAACCCCCCCTGGTGGCCAGTGGCTGTAAGGGTAGGTTGAGCATATTATTATTTTCTGGGAGTAGAGGGCTCTTTTAAGGCCAAGGGTATCTTGGTCTTTGTAGTCCTGCTCCTTATGTGAATAAATTGTGTTTGCCAAGTAGAGGGTAAATAAGGCTTTTATTTCCCTTTTAACGTAAAAGGTTTGCAAAGATACAGAAATACAGAAAGTCCTTCTTTTCAGGCTTCCACCACAACATAAGTAAAGAGGTAAACTGTTACAAACTTCACAGTTGCTTGTAGGATTTAACCCAGGATTCTTTCAAACTTTAAAGCAAAACAAAGGAGTGAACATTTCTCTTTCATTCAGCACAAACATGAGTATTCTTAAAGCAATGTCTGTATAACTCACAGTTCAGGGAGTGATTCGAAACTGCCTGCAATACAAATGGAGCAATCCATTAATTTGTCTTGAGATAAGGGAATAGGGTCCTCAAGCGCTATCTGCATGGGCTCTGGGTCATTGTTATCTCCCTCTGAATTGGAGCTTTCCCTGGCCGCTATAGTTTGCCAGTCACTGTTTCTGTTCCCTTGTTTCCAGTAAAGCTGTTCTAGGGCTCTCAAATAAGCATGGCTTGTTCCTATGCCCTTACGTCCTGGCTTATAAACTCTGGCCTGCTTCTTTTCCTTTCAAACTGGAAATCTGCTTTACAAGAGCTTCTAGGAGCTGAGCTTCTCTTTATGAATAAAGTGTCACCATACCTTGGCTTCCTGTAGCCTGTATAACTGGAGTTTTCCTTCTCAGGCACTTCTCTCAGGACACAGTCTCTTTGGCAGACTTTCTCTTGGAAGTTTCTAGGCACTGCTTGACCTTTCTGTAGCCTAGGAAAACCTGGTGAGGAATCCAGACTTCCTGGTATAGGTAACTCTGCTATCAGTACCTTTCCTTCTGGAGCCTTTCAATCCTGTTTCAGGGTCTTCTGGTGAGCGTAGGCCTCTCTCCAGGTATGGCTCTCTCCTTCTGAACTCTTTACCTCTGAGGTCTCCTGTCACCAAGTCTTTCTCCGGACTGACTCTCCACGGCCCGTCTTTCTCTCCGGCTCTTTCTGCTTCTCTTCCAGCTCCTGCTGTCCTTGTCGTGCTGCTTGTCTTGGCTGCACTGCTTGACCTGGCTGGGCTCCTGTTCCTGGCTGTCTCAGCTCCCCTTCTCCTCCTTCTCTCCTCTCCTACACTAGCTTTCTGCTTATAAAGGCATTCCACGTTTGAGTTCCCCGGGCTACTTTTCAGGTGCAGCTGATTAACTTCTGCAGAATCATCAGCCGAGCGTGTTAACTCAGCCTCTGTAAGTTTTCTCCTGCTCCCCCTAGCTGTGCTGAAGGGCAATTGCATCTTCTGCACTACATTTGTTTTGTGAAAGACAGCGTTTTTTTCTAAGTCTTCACTTTCATTAGCATCCGCTCTATGACAACGGGCGCGACATTTGATCTGCCGTATCTACTCCACTTTTACTAGAATTATAGTCCAAGATCATGCGTGTTTTTTTTTCTGGACGTGTGTTATCTACTTCTTCTTGATCATGCAAACTGCTCAGAAGAACAACCACTTTTCCTTTCTTCGGGTAATAGGAAACCAGAGTGGTGTCATCACGAAAGGCGTGGAATACAGCTGGTCTGGGCTTCAGGATAGTATCTTTAAACAACACCCAAGCTTGATGTAAGTCTTTAACCTTTGAAACTGCTCCTGTTAGATTTTCTTAACTATTTTCCTCGTTTTATCATAGTCTCCATTTTGAAAGTTAAAAGGTAGTACTGTGGATTTCCTTACCATCCCTCCTCTATTAATTAAATCAAACGCAATCATGCTGTGATCACTATTGCCATGTGGCCCCAACACCCTTATCTCTTGCACTACAGACCGGTGAGCCTGATGTCAGTACTGGGAAAAATGGTAGAAACCATCATAAAGAATAAAATTACTCAGCATATAGATAGTCATGGCCTAATGGGAGACAGCCAATATGGCTTTAGACAGGTTGATATAGTGTATCTGGACTTTCAGAAAGCCTTTGAAAAGGTCCCTCATCAGAGACTTTTGGCAAAACTAAAGAGTCATGGGATAGGAGGCAGTGTACTATTGTGGATCAGGAACTGGTTAAAAGATAGAAAGCAGAGGTTAGGGCTAAATGGCCAATTTTCCCAATGGAGAAAGGTGAATAGTGGTGTACTCCAGGGATCTGTGCTGGGTCCGCTGCTTTTTGACATATTCATAAATGACCTGGAAAGTGGAATAACGAGTGAGGTTATCAAATTTTAAGATGACACAAAACTATTTAAAGTTGTTAAAACCCAAGAGGATTGTGGAAAATTGCAAGAGGATCTTGCTAAATTGGAAGACTGGGCATCTAAATGGCAGATGAAATTTAATGTGGACAAGTGCAAAGTTATGCACCTAGGGAAGAACAACCCAAACTATGGTTACATGATGCAAGGTTCCACATTAGGTACCACCACTCAGGAAAAAAGATTTAGGCATCATTGTGGATAACATTTTAAAACCCTCCCCCCAGTGTGCAGCGGCGGCCAAGAGAGCAAAAAGAATGCTAGGTATCATAAGGAAATGAATGGAAAATAAAACAAAATATATTATAATGCCTCTATATCGTTCCATGGTGAGACCGCACCTTGAATATTGTGTGCATTTCTGGTCACCGTATCTTAAAAAGGATATAGCGATTTTAGAAAAGGTTCAGAGAAGAACCACCAAAATTGTAAAGGGGATGGAAGGATACTCCTATGAAGAAAGGCTAAAAAGGTTAGGGCTCTTTAACCTGGAAAAAAGACGGCTGAGGGGAGATATGATAGAAGTCTATAAATTAATGAACGGAGTGGAACGGGTAAACGTAGATTGATTGTTTACGTTATCAGTATATAGAAAGACTAGGGGACATGCAATGAAGCTACAGGGTAAACTATTTAAGACTAATAAAAGAAAATATTTTTTCACTCAACGTGTAATCAAACTGTGGAATTTGTTACTGGAGGATGTAGTAAAGACTGTTAGTGTAGCTGGGTTTAAAAAAGGTTTGGACAAGTTCCTGGAGGAAAGGTCCATAAACCATTATTAAGAAGGGACCCAGGATATCAATGCTTGACCCAGTTCAAGCATTGTGGAACCTGTGTCTTTTGGGGAAACTGCTAGGTATGTATGACCTAGATTGGCCACTGTTGGAAACAGAATACTGGGCTTGATGGACCTTGGTCTGACCCAGTATGGAATATCTTATGTTCTTACCAGATCTGGTAGTACCACTAAGGACTAGGTCCAAAATGGCTTCCCCTCTGGTCAGTTCATGAACCAGCTGCTCCAAGAAGCAGTCATTTATTTCATCTAGAAACTTTATTTCCCTAGCATGTCCTGCCGTGACACTGACTCAGTCAATACTGGGGTAATTGAAATCACCCATTATTATTACTGTGCTGTAACTTTTGTTGGCTTCCCTGATTTTTTTAAGCATTTCATCATCCATTTGTTCATTCTGGCCCGGTGGTTGATAGTACACCCCCACTGGCATTGCCTTCCCCTTTTTACATGGAATTTCAATCCATAGAGATTCTACAGCAAATGTTGTTTCCTGCAAAACTTTAATCCTTTGTGACTCAATGCCCTCTCTAACATAGAGTGCAACCCCTCCAACAATTTGATCAGCTCGATCATTAGGATATAGTTTGTACCCAGTTATCACAGTGTCCTACTGGTTGTCCTCCTTCCACCATCTCTGAGATACCAATCTTATCTAAGCTCTCATTTAATGCTATATATTCTAACTCTCCCATCTTATTTTTTAGACTTCTAGCATTTGCTTACAAGCATTTTAGAGACTGTATTTTATTCATATTAATCTGGCCAGGCAGGGGCAATTTGGAATCTTTAAGCTCTGTATGCTCTGTACTCAGGGACATTTGTGCTACTCTTGTCTTTATTGGAACCTCTCTGCTGATATGCACTAACTTCATTATTTTGGTAGTATCCTTCAAGGATACATTGTTCCGAAACAGGAGCTCTTGGGTGACTGTCGGCTCACCTCTATTATCTAGTTTAAAAGCTGCTCTATCTCCTTTTTAAAGGAGCCTGGTTCCATCCCGGTTAAGATGAAGCCTGAATGTGTATACTGCTAATATATAAAAGGTGGGGCCTAACATCATTAAACATTAAAATCAAGAGAAGTTAGTTCTGGCTAAGAAAGAGAGTGGGGGGGGGGGGGGGGAGGGGAGGAAGAAGGGAGGGAGAGGGGGGGAAGGGGAAAGGGGGGAGGGGGAAACAGCTAAAGACCAGAGGGGGTGCCATTGGGGACTGGCTTCTCAAAAAATAAAAAGATCAAAAGAATAAAAAAATGTGTTGTCATAAAAAGTATAAAAAAATGAGAATAAAAACATTAAAAGAAAACCAGGAACTTAGGATACATCGAGGAGGGGAAAGGGGAGGAGGGGGAAGGAGAAGGGGTGGCAGAGGAGGGAGGGAAATAGGAAGGGGGAGGGTAGGGATGAATGGGGGACACGGGAAGGAGGAAGGAAGGAAGGGGGGGAAGGGAAAAAAGGGGAGGAGAATGGAAGGGAATCGGGGAAGAGAAGGTGAAGGGGGAGAGATGGATGGAAAGGGGAGATAAAGGGGGGAAGGGGAAGGGAGCGAAGAAGGGAGGGGAGGAAGGAGGGGGAAAGGGAAGAAGGGGAAAAAGGGGGGAGAGGGAGGGAGAGGGAGGGGAAGGAAGGGGGGAGGAAGGAAGAAATTCCATTCCCTGATTAAAGGAACACCAAAAGACCAAAAGCTTGGTTCAAGCTGAAGGGTATAATGTCTTCAGCTCATAAATATATCTCTGTTCCAATTGGAGAAGAGGTCTATCCACATCCCTTCCTCTCCAATGGCTGCAAAACACTTTTAGAGCCACAAAGTGCAGGTCTGAAAGTAGATCATTCTACTTCATCTAGTGGTAAACCAGAGGTTTATCTGAGTTTTGATACTTCTTTTTGTCTTCCCAATGTAACAAAGATTACACATGCACTTAACGAGATAAATTTGTTTGGTCTTGCAATTTGAAAAATCTTGAAGGAACATCTTACAAGCAGTGGTTAGATGATTAAAAACCTCTCTCGTCACTATAAAGTTCTCACATATGGCACACCATCCGCACTTGAAGTGACCTTGTGCTCTCGAACAATCCTGGGCTTCGACAGGGCCGAAGGCACCAGGATGTTCACAAGATTAGGGTTCCTTTTATATGCAATGATCAACTTCTTATCTTTAAATGTGCGTACAGAATCCAAAAGATGTCATTCTTCTCTGGTGATTTGTGCAATGTCCCTTGAAAAATTGGAAAAAAGTGAGAGTACAAATGAACTGGTCTTCCTCCTGCCACGAATGGCCATGGCTGACTGCTTGGCTCTTTTATAAGCCTCCTTGATGCATCTATCCTGGTAGCCCCGATCTTTGAAACAGCATAGCATGTCCTTTGTGTGAAGCTCAAAATCTACATCAGTTGAACATAATCTCCTAATCCTTAAAAAACAGTCCAGCTGGCAAATTCTTCTTAAGAGCATGGTTGTGGTAGCTGGAGAAATGTAAAAAAGCAAATTCCTGTCAGTCGGTTTTTTATACATGGTGGTGACAAGACCTGTGTGCTCTTCTTAATAAATATGTCCAAATATGCAATCTGTTGTGAACTGTACTGATATTCAAACTGTACATTAGCATCGAGTGAGTTTAACCAGGTAAAAAAGGCTAAAAGATCCACCTGTGATCCATCCTAAATTACAAGCATATTGTCTATATAGCACTTCCACATACATAAATGCTTCTCAAACTGATGGTTAAAAAAGGAACTTCTTCTCAAAATTAGTTACATATAAATTGGCAACATCAGGGGCCATAGAGGACTCCATGGCAACCTCCTTGATCTGCTTATAAAATAATTTCTGAAAACAAAAAGGTTTCTGGTCATGGCCAAGGAGGCCAACTGGATAAGAAAACAAGTTGGAGTACGCACGGGTCTAGCTCTAGTGATCAGTACGTCTTCTAAAATGCTCACAGCAGCTTTTTGTGGGATGTTTGTGTATAGTGACCTAATATCCAAGGTTACTAAAAGAGTATCTCCATAAAGAGTGGGGCATTGTTCAAGTAATTGTAACATATGTAATGAGTCCTGCACGTAAGATGTCATCTCTTGCACAAAGGGTCTAAGAAACATGTCTAAAAACTTAGAAATCGGTTCAAACAATGAACTATGGCGGATATAGTAGGACGTCTGGGTGGCCGCTCCAATGACTTGTGTATCTTTGGGAGTACATAGATTATTCCATGTCAATGGGTGATCTACTGTTAGGAAGTCACATTATTTTTGTCAAATATCCAGCTTGTAGTCCTACATAATTGAGAGTATCCACCTTACTTTTAAGATAGGTGGTAGGATCATTGTCCAGTCTGATGAAAAATGTTTTATCTTTTATCTGGCAGAGCACTTCTTGTACATAATCTGACCAGTTCTGGATAACAAGGATCCCCCCCCCCCCCTTTATCAGCAGTTTTTATGATAATATCATGATTATTACTCAAATCTAATAGAGCCTGTCTCTCTTCTTTGGATAGATTAAAAAAGGTATGTGGAGAGGCAGAGCCTAACTTCAAGCAAGATGGACGTGTGAGAGCTATGCTCTGGAGGGAAAAATCAAGAATCCTGACTTCTGCAGCTTTTAACTGAGCGGATTTTACCTATTTTGGAAGCAGTCAACTCCGGATATGTCTGGCCCCAAACCAACGCATCTGGATTATCAAGGAACACAAAACATCAGTGCAAAGCGAACTAAAACAGAGCCTCTCTCACCTCACAAAATGGCGGTCATCCGAGATTGTCCTGAGGCCTTGCAGGAACTTCTTTCCGAGATCCGTGCTGTTAAAGACATGGTTAAATCAAATGGAGACTCGCTGAACACAATGCATGAGGATATTAACGCCTTAAAAATAGTTTGGAGTCGATTACAGTGAGATTGGAGAAGGTGGAGAATGTAGTGGCAGCACATGGGGAGTGGTTCAGGGCCGTTGAGAAGCAAGCAAAGCTGATCCAGTCACTGCAAAGAGATTTGGAAGATGGTAACAACCGTGCTCGTAGAAACAACATTAGGATCCTGGGTGTTCCCGAAGGAGCTGAAGGAGAAGATATGTTGGCCTTTTTGCAGTCAATGATCCCGGGTGTACTGAAGGTGAAATGTCACCACCAGGTGGGCAGACTGCCTCCTGGCTAGCAGGCCTGCGTCTGATGGTAAAGAATGTAGTTGCACGACACGAGTGGTTGAAGACAAAAAAAGGATTTATTCCCCTCCCGGGGTCGGATTATTCAAATAACAAAACACAAGTACTCAAAAGAAATGAGCCATGCTTTCTGGCAAAAACATAAAGGAACAATAGAACACTTCTTCTTGCTTCAAAGTAAAGTATAAAGTTAGGCATTCAAATTCAGCACACAGTCTCACTGTGTGGAAACCAGCATTCAGTAGTTATAGTGTTTTCCTTTCACACTATGCACATCCTTTACTAGCACAAAGACATTATTTTATCTGACAAAATCAGTGTGCAGTCCATTGGGTCACCGCTAGAAGAACACTCACTGAGTGTGTCAATAATCATTGGTTCTTGCACGCATTCAGAACTCTCCTTATTAAAATATGCTTGTAAGTTCCCCTGTGCCATGCCGTCACAGTGTCTCTCAGCTGTACTCACTCTATGGCTAGAATAACTGCTCTCGTAGCCTCGTGTGTCTGGGAGAGAGGGAAGCCACCACTCGGGGTTCTTATAAACTCCCTTCCTATAGGAGGTTCCACCCCTTGAGAGCTTATTAGTTCTATCCTCAGGTTGGGATAGATAGTGTCCTTCTCCCCTCTTAATATCAGGATTTAGCCTGCGGGGTTTTCTCTGAGGCTTAGGAATTTCTATAAGGTCATCTTCAGACATGCACACATCCTCTGGGTAATATCTTTCTTTCTCTGAAGGTTTTGAATGCTCTTTGCTCAGCTCTCTGCTCAAATCCCTCGGCTGGCAGTTACAGCCCTGCCCACACCTTGGATTTCCTGCACGAGGCTGCTCTGCATTCACACTGTAGGAATTTCTATCATTCACATACTTTAACTTCCCACCATAATCACTCCTCAGGTCACAGCTTCCTGATACATACAGTTTGGCTCTTGGCTTCCAGTCACTCCGGCTGGAACGTTGCCTCTCTGCTTCAAAGTGTTTGCAATCAGCAGAACATTCACACCTGTTCTCTGCTCTTGGCAGCTGCTTCCTCCTGTAGGACTCTGGGTAGTTACTCGGGTGAATTCTTCCTGGCTCTAACTCTGACTCACTTCCTGGGTCAAAGTAGGAAACTCCTCCTGCTTCCTCTCGGCCAGCTGCTTCAGGTAAGACAGCCTGTTCTCTATGCTCACGCTGTTCTGCTAGTTCACGCTGCTCCTGCTGTTCAGCCAGTTCTAACCCTGTGTTCCCTGCACTGCCCTTATAAGGGCTGCAAGCTCTTCCCCTTTTCAGGTGCACGCTATCAGGAACTAGGGAATGTTTCTCAGCTGAGTGTTTTTTCAGACCTCGTGGCTGAGTTTGTTTCTGTTGTCCCTGACAACAGCTGCTCACATGGCCTGCTTGCCTGTCAGCTTCAGGACTAAAATGCCGTGAATCTTGTGCTTTTAAGGTGGAGAATGGAGCTTCTTCATCACATATCCCCCCCTTAAAACCTTACAGGCTGCTGACGCCTTCGTCTGAAAGCACGTAAGCCTTGATAACGCATCTGCGTTGCCGTGCAACTTGCCCGCCCTGTGCTGTATCTCAAAATCAAAGGCCTGTAAGGCTAAGTGCCACCTGGTCAAACGAGCGTTATCATTTTTCATATGGCTGAGCCATTTCAGCGGCGCATGATCCGTGACTAGGACAAACTTGCGCCCTGACAGGTAGAAGCGCAATGCCTCCACGGCCCACTTAATCGCGAGGCATTCGCGTTCCACAGTTGAATATTTTCTCTCAGCATCGGATAGTTTCCGGCTTAGATACATAACGGGATGCTCTATCCCTTCGAATGTCTGCGACATAACAGCACCTAAACCTGTCTTGGAGGCGTCGGTCTGCACGATGAAAGGCAACCGAAAATCGACCCCCCTTAGGACTGGGGCTTTACAAAGTTTTTCTTTCAGAGAAACAAAAGCCTCCTCCGCCTCCGGAGTCCACCGTACAATGTTCGGCGCGTTCTTTTTGAGCATCTCCGTGAATACCATGCTGATTTCCGCGAACCTAGGGATAAACCTCCTGTAATATCCCACAAGGCCTAAAAAGCTGCGGATGTGTTTTTTATCTAGGGGCTTGGGAAAATTTCGGACACTGTCAATTTTGCCCGTGAGTGGCTTTACCAACCCATTCCCCACTATATGTCCCAGATACTTTGCCTCCCTAGTGGCAAATAGGCATTTTGCAGGATTTAAGGTTAGGCCGGCCTTTCTGATGGCCTGTAACACTGCCTCTACCCTGACTAAATGCTCCGCCCATGTGTTGCTGTGGATGACTACATCATCCATATACGCTAGCGCGTAATGATGGTGAGGCCGTAAGACTTGATCAATGAGTCTTTGGCACGTGGCCGCTGCGCCATGAAGGCCAAATGGCATACGCCTAAACTGATAGAGCCCCACCGGCGTGCTAAAGGCGGTTTTTGGCTTGGAGTCTCTGGTTAGTGGGATTTGCCAATATCCCTTTGTTAAATCGAGTGTCGTCAAGAACCGGGCTTGGCCTAACTTGTCTAGTAAGTCGTCTATCCGTGGCATCGGATAGGCGTCAAACTGCGATATGTTGTTAACTTGTCTAAAGTCGATACAAAATCGAAGTGTCCCGTCTGGTTTTGGGACCAGCACGATTGGGCTCGACCATGGGCTTCTGGACTCCTCGATGATGCCCATTTTAGCCATCTCTTTTACCTGGGCTATCACTTCTGTCTTTTTTGCCTCAAGTAGCCTGTAGGGACGCTGTCGCACTATTTTCCCTGGGGTTGTAATGATTTCATGAGCGACGATGCGGGTTTCTCCCGGCATCGTCGTGAGAAAATTAGTGAATTTACTCAGCATGTGGATCAGTTCCTTTTGCTGTGGTACTGATAAGTCCGTGCCTATGCATGGCTCTGGGTGCTCCCTCCAATCGGCAGGTTGGGGGCCTAAGTCCTCCTCTCTTTTACCATCTGCCATGGCCGTCAGGCTTTTCACCTCCCCCACACCCGTGGAACCAAACCCACCCGTACCTCGGGTTGTAGCCGTTAACGCAGGGACTTCTACTAGGGGAAAACCTACCCGCTCGCATATTAATTGGGCGATTCTGTCCCCTTTCCTTACTGTATAATTCTCTTTACTAAAATTGAAAAGCAGGACCTTTACTTTGCCCCGATAGTCAGGGTCCACTACTCCCGCTCCTACGTCCAGAAATTTTTTATAGCCAATCCGGACCGCGGGGCTATTCGGCCGTAGCAGCCTTCGGGTATCTGGATCTGCAATCCTGTATCAATAAGGGCTTTTCCTTCCCTCGGGACCACCTCAGGGTAACTGGACGAAAGACCGACGGGCATAGTTTTGTAGGCCGCTAGCGCTTCACCTGACAAGGTCATAGCGAACCTTACAGCCCGTTGATCATTCGGCCATTTAGCCGCTTCTGCGATCCGTTCAAAAGCGTCTGTAAAGTCATCGAAGTTATCGTATGACTTTAGCTATCACAATGACAAAGCAACACAATCGTTAAGTCCTACCGCCTTAGACATTGCGGGATTAACTTCCGCTGCGGTGTCAGTCCTCTTGATGAGAGTCCCAAGCAACTCCAATAGCGGCTGCTGCTGCTCGGTCATCGCGGCGATCATTCTTTCTTGGCTTAGTCTGGCCAGCTCCCCTTGGGCTTTCCATTGGGCCTCCATCCAGTCTTTCATCGCCTGTGGATCCATTCCTTCACTGCGTCACGCACCTGCAAAGGAAAAGAAAGACAGGGCCCACCAAGTGCGGCACAGACTATGTGTTTCCTTTTTTTTTTTTTGCTTTTTACTTGCTTCCCTTAGCACCACAGCTCCCCCTTCCTCTGATCCTAGTCACCCCCATGCCTTCCTACCGTTACCTTAGCACGGTGTAGGATCGTGCGTTGAGAAAGCTGTGTCTTTGTTGTCCACCAGGTCAGGAACTTGGAAAAATCCGCTCCGGTTTTTCTTTTCCTCCGACCAGACAGCAAACTTTTTTTTATTTCTTCTTTTCAGCAAGTAATCCTCTATGCACTTTGGTACTGTGTTGTTTTTTTCTTCTTGAAAAAAATCTGATAGACTACGCCAGGTTATGTCACCACCAGGTGGGCAGACTGCCTCCTGGCTAGCAGGCCTGCGTCTGATGGTAAAGAATGTAGTTGCACGACACGAGTGGTTGAAGGCAAAAAAAGGATTTATTCCCCTCCCGGGGTCGGATTATTCAAATAACAAAACACAAGTACTCAAAAGAAATGAGCCATGCTTTCTGGCAAAAACATGAAGGAACAATAGAACACTTCTTCTTGCTTCAAAGTAAAGTATAAAGTTAGGCATTCAAATTCAGCACACAGTCTCACTGTGTGGAAACCAGCATTCAGTAGTTATAGTGTTTTCCTTTCACACTATGCACATCCTTGACTAGCACAAAGACATTATTTTATCTGACAAAATCAGTGTGCAGTCCATTGGGTCACCGCTAGAAGAACACTCACTGAGTGTGTCAATTGGTTCTTGCACGCATTCAGAACTCTCCTTATTAAAATATGCTTGTAAGTTCCTCTGTGCCGTACCGTCACAGTGTCTCTCAGCTGTACTCACTCTATGGCTAGAATAACTGCTCTCGTAGCCTCTTGTGTCTGTGAGAGAGGGAAGCCACCACTCGGGGTTCTTATAAACTCCCTTCCTATAGGAGGTTCCACCCCTGGAGAGCTTATTAGTTCTATCCTCAGGTTGGGATAGATAATGTCCTTCTCCCCTCTTAATATCAGGTTTTAGCCTGCGGGGTTTTCTCTGAAGCTTAGGAATTTTTATAAGGTCATCTTCAGACATGCACACATCCTCTGGGTAATATCTTTCTTTCTCTGAAGGTTTTGAATGCTCTTTGCTCAGCTCTCTGCTCAAATCCCTCGGCTGGGAGTTACAGCCCTGCCCCCACCTTGGATTTCCTGCACGAGGCTGCTCTGCATTCACACTGTAGGAATTTCTATCATTCACATACTTTAACTTCCCACCATAATCACTCCTCAGGTCACAGCTTCCTGATACATACAGTTTGGCTCTTGGCTTCCAGTCACTCCAGCTGGAACGTTGCCTCTCTGCTTCAAAGTGTTTGCAATCAGCAGAACATTCACACCTGTTCTCTGCTCTTGCTAGCTGCTTCCTCCTGTAGGACTCTGGCTAGTTACTCGGGTGAATTCTTCCTGGCTCTAACTCTGACTCACTTCCTGGGTCAAAGTAGGAAACTCCTCCTGCTTCCTCTCGGCCAGCTGCTTCAGGTAAGACAGCCTGTTCTCTATGCTCACGCTGTTCTGCTAGTTCACGCTGCTCCCGCTGTTCAGCCAGTTCTAACCCTGTGTTCCCTGCACTGCCCTTATAAGGGCTGTAAGCTCTTCCCCTTTTCAGGTGCACGCTATCAGGAACTAGGGAATGTTTCTCAGCTGAGTGTTTTTTCAGACCTCATGGCTGAGTTTGTTTCTGTTGTCCCTGACAACAGCTGCTCACATGGCCTGCTTGCCTATCAGCTTCAGGACTAAAATGCCGTGAATCTTGTGCTTTTAAGGTGGAGAATGGAGCTTCTTCATCACAGAAGTTTGCTATGCCTTTTGCGCTCGAGCGCGCTCATCGGGTGACCACTCAGTCCGTGGTCTCGGGCAAGTGTCCATGCCCAATCATTCTGAAGGTTTTGCATTTTCAACAGGTCACGCAGATTATGGAAGCAGCCAAATTGCACTCTCCATTGGAATTCCAAGGGATAAATTCCTCTTTTTCCAGATTTTGCGAAAGCGACGGTAGATCGGAGGAAAATATCTATGCGCTAAGGCGCTATGTGCCAAGATTGTTGCAGCTACAGGCCCGTTTTGGGCTGCTTTATCCTGCCTGCATGAGAGTCATGCTGCATAAGCAAACAAGGACTTTTGACGATCCAGGTGAGTTGCACGCTTTCTTGGAAGATATAGAATTGGTGATGATGCGGTGAAAACCTTGCCTTGCAATCGGCGGTGGACATAAGCTTGCAGAGTTCTCTAAGCTCTCTTATATGGGTGCTTTGACTGAATCTGAGGTCATGGAGTTGTGATTTGAATCATGTAGAATTGATATTCAATGTGGCTCTCTCGGGATAACTCCAGGGTATTGCTCTGATCACACTGTCCTCTTTGTTTTTTTCTTTTATGTTTTCTTGTCTTCTGTGGTGTTTGGGTTGGATTGGAGGGCATCAGGGCATGGACTAACATTATGGCCCTTATATGTTTACATATAGCCTTAGTGGTTATACAATGTATGGGGAGGGGCCGTTTTGCTTTAGAGTTCTAGAGCCTCGGTGTTTGAGGATGTTATTCTAGTTGTGGGTAGTGGTTTGCACAAGAAGTCTTTCTTAGCAGAGAAGTTGAAGTAATTTAAATAGTTATACCCCCTGTGCCTGTCTTGTCCCTTTTGGGCTCACCTGCTAAGTTTAGAACTGGTATAGCCCCCCAGGGTTTTGGTTGCTTTGGGTGTTTAGAATAATGGGGGGGGCGGGGTGAGGGTTTGGGTGATCTTCTACAAGGACTATGGCCAAGGGGTGATATTTCTGCTTGTGTTCTTTTTTGGGGGGGCTACTAATGCTGTTTCTTTTTTTTTTTTTTTTTAAACTTTTATTTTCATTTTGCAACAAACAAAAGAAACAACACACCAAAAGAGACAAAACAGGCATACAATAAGGAAAAGTAAACCCATTACCCCCCACCCCGATGCTTCTTCTCTACCCGATTATATCAGCATGTGAGCGCTTCCAATTAACAGTGATTATACATCAACGATCAAAAGAGTATCTACAATACAGCATGATCATGGGACAGAGATATATACAAAGTTAAATACAAAGTTAGACAGTCAGATGAGAGCATTTAGCAAAATGTACATAGTCATTGAGCAGCTTCCATTGAGACCAATGAGAAGGAGTCTGAACGGAGGAAGCGAACAGACGAGGTATTTGTTCATATTTACTGTAAAGACAGGCATGATTCCACCATTCATTGGGGCTCAGATGGGAGCTAATTTTCCAGTATTACTTAATTAGGGAAACAGCAATGCCAAGCATAAAGTTCGAAAGGAGATAAGCCATTTTTGGGAGAGAGGGGATCCCCGCAATTGGGCGAAGTCCCACTATCCTCCAAGAAAGGGGCTCCTGAAAGTGCGAGATAGACTAAATACGACCCCAGACCCGACGCCAGTAATACTATAGTGCGGGATATTCATGCATAACATGAGGCAATGAACCAATGGCCGCAGGACGTGTCCAGCAACCATTGCCCTGAGTAGTGTTCCATTTGTCTAATCTGTGAGAAGTGTAAAAACACCGGTGGGCTAGAAAGAAGAGGGCCTGAGTGAGTGAGGCGGATCGGGAACCCGTGTCCCTCTACTCCAGATAAGGCTCCATTGCTCCGAGGTCAAAGTCACATGCAATTCTCTCTCCCATACTTTCTGCGCTATAGGGGTATCTCTAGTTATAGCATTACATAAGGTTTAGTAAAATTGGATGCTACACCCAGTGAACTACCGAGAGATCGGAAAGTCTCCAATCAACCTTATGTAGGGAATGCCGATGACGGGAGTACTCTAGTGCTCCGAAGGCGATGCTGAAGTTGCACTGACCAGAGTCGGGAGTCTAAAGATTGCATAAGAGTATTAAAGGCACCTAAAGTGTCTAAAAGCATTGGTAGATAGTAGGAGTCTGATGGGAGAGTCATACCAGGGAAAAGGTAAGAGGAATCAGTTTGCAAAGGCCCACTTCTATATCTAGCCACACAGGTCTACTCGGTACTGGATCTTCCAGCCAACGAGCACCCTGTTTGAGAAGAAAAGATTGAGGGAACACTTGAGTAAAATCGCCACCAAGTATTAATGGAGCATTGGCAGAGGCCTAGGCCAACTGCGCAATACTTGCATAGTAAGCAGGTTTGTCCACATTCGGGGTATAATGCAAATACACATGAATTCACTATCTCCAACCTCAAGGTGTACACGGGCCCATCTACCCTCCTTGTCAGCGCTAATATCAGGTACAGTAGCATGCAAAGACTTCTTAACCAGAATGGTTATCCCGTACCATTTGGAAACGGTGGGAGAATAGGCAGCGACCCTGTGAGGCTTAGCATTGAGTTTCAGTGTTTCAGCAGAGTTTAAATGCGTTTCCTGAAGAAACACTAAATCAACATGCACATGGCTAAGATAGCTAAGGATTTTCTTTCCTTTGAGTGGACCATTAATGCCTTTGACGGTGAATGATAAGATTTTACATAAGGCCATTCAGAAAAGTTAAAATTCTGAGCATGATAACACACATAATTTCACTATATCCCTCAAACTGACTGTATCTGGCTGTACACATGACATAGGAAAAATAAGCTAATATAATACAATGAAGCGCCCCACATTAACAAAGAAAACCGCAGTACGGTAGAGGAGAAGCAAAACCCCAAAATTACTGGCGACCATGTGTCTGCGGGGAGAAACCCCAGAGAAGGCCTAAATTGAAAAAACACATAACCTGTAGGACTGTGCGTGCTCCGAATCCGACCGAGGCACACATCATGAAGGGATAGGAGACCAAAAAACAAAAGTCATATAGAGAAAGAAAGAAAGTCCAGGCTATTTCTGTGCTTGGCTATGACCGCCGCATCGGGCCCTTCAAAATGGCGGATAGAACCGGCAGATAAGAGTCCGAGATTTGGGATTAGCGCATCTGCTCTGCTTCTTTGGAGTCTAAAAATGTTGATAGTAGATCAGGATCTTCGAACGTCCTGGTTTGGTTGTGGAGAGTCACTCGGAGCTTCGCTGGATACAACAGGCCAAAGCGAGCCTGTAGCTGTTGAAGTCGAGGGCGAAAAGCAAGGAGTTTCTTCCGACGGTCAACGGTAGGCTTTGCCAAATCAGGAAAGAAGGAAACCTTACGACCTTCAAATTCCAAATGATGATTCGCTCGGGCAGCATGTAAAATTTGTTCCACTTGTTGATATCGTAGCAAGCTAAAGATAATAGGCCGGGGGGTCGTGCGGTTGAGCGCCATGTGGGCAGGAACACGGTGTGCGCGATCGATTTCCAGTTCTCTGTGAAAAGTGATCTTCAGCAAGGAGGGAAGAGTTTTGAGCAAGAATTCTCTTATATCTCCTGCTTCCACCCCCTCCGGCATTCCGAGGAGCCTCACATTGTTGCGACGGGCTCGATTATTGCTATCTTCTAACTCCTTTTGAAGATTCTGTATCTGGCGCTCAGCCTTGTCCAGTTTGCCCAAGCGCACCTCGTGCGATTCGAGGACCCCCGCCATGTTGTCCTGCCGTAATGAAAGACTTTCAAGTCGGTTCTGGAGCACTCCAAAGTCTTCTCGCATGGCCCGAAGCGCTTCTCCATTGGACTGCACCAATTCCTTCACGCCGCGTATTTCCTCCAAAATCTCCAGGTGCATTTCGGGGTTGTCACGAAATGGGACCATCTTCTGTGGGGAGGACACCTCTGTTTTGGAACGTTTTCCGTGAGAAGAAGAAGGAGACCCGAAGTCCAAGCGCGCTGGTTTATGGGCCGCCATCCCCCCCAAGGTGCCCCGGTCAGCTCGGAGCAAAATAGTAAATTTGTATAGGTATTAAGTCAGGATTCTAAGTAGGCCTCTCGGGAGCTTCAACGCAAAGCGTCCTACCCGCTGGACATCAGGCTCCGCCCCCCTACTAATGCTGTTTCAATTCTGCGTGCTTTAAGGATGTGGATTAACAATGTAAAATCATATGTTACAACCTGGTATGTTTCTGTAACAATCGTTTATCGCAGTATGCTATATTGTCACTATGTCTTCCTTTAAGATAGTCTCACTGAGCGTTAAGGGCATTAACAATCCCATTAAGAGGAAAAAGATATTTTTATATGGGCGCAAGGAGTGTGCAGACATCCTATTTTTACAAGAGACACATTTGAATGTAAAGGAGTCTTTAAAATTAGATATGAAACCCATTTCACTTGTGGCTTTCTCAGCTGCTAATCATAAAAAAATCGGGGTAGCCATTCTAGTAAGGAAAGCTTTATCCCCTACTATGTTACAAACCAGATCTGATATAGAAGGGCACTGGGCAATGGCTGTTATCAAGACAGGATCCATTGAACTGGCCTTAATCAATATCTATGCTCCTAACATAGACTGCCCTTCTTTCTTTAGCTCCTTAGCGGCTTTGGCGCAAGAGGTGTCCAGATACTCGACTATTATGGGTGGAGACTTCAACCACATGCTAGACCCTTTGTTGCACTGGAGTCCTGTGAGAACTAATAAGGTCTCCAAAGCACACCCTGTTCTTTTTGTCACTAATGTAAGAATTAGGCCTGGTAGACATATGGCAGTTGCAGCATCCTGTTGATAAAGAGTATACTTTTTTTCTCTCCCCCTCATAACTCGGTATCGCGCATAGATATTTTCCTAGTTTCTAAGGGACTCATGTTTCTGATCATGCCGCAATCTCATTCTCCATATTAGACTCAACAAGCGGCCCATCTTATACATGTTGGCATTTTGACAGATCTCTTCTTATCAATTAGGAGTTTCGTGAAACCATTCTAGTGGCTATAGAGGAGTATTTTCAGTTTAACTTACCCCAGGACTCCTCAGGTTGGGCGTGGTGGGAGGGTTTTAAAGCTAACATACAGGCCACCATTACCAGCTTTGCCATATGGAAGGCCAAACAACATAGAGCAGAATTAGAAGCTTTGGATAGGCAGATCAAAGCAGGGGAACGCATCATAGGTCAGAAATCTGATCTTAATATTCTGATATGTTTGCAACGTCTTAGATTTAGATATAACTCGATCCTGACCACTGAAGCGTCACAGAATATTCAGGCACTGAAAGGGCGGTACTATTTGGAAGGCAAAAGGGCCGGACGGTTATTAGCTAACTCGTTAAAGAGTCACAAAGAAGCCTCTTGCATTGCTGCTTTAAGGGATCCTCAGGTGCAACAATTGACTGTCACGGACACTGAAATTACAGAAACTTTTCGCCAATTTTATGCTCAGCTCTACTCCCCAAAGATAGAATTCTCTGAGGAAGTTTTTGAGAGGTTACTGGCCGATGTGCAGAGGCCTGTTTTGGATCAGGAAACAGCTGCAGTTCTGGATAGGTGGATCACGGTCATGGAAATTATCCAGGCCATAGACTCTATGCAAACAGGCAAGACTACCGGACCAGATGGCCTTCCGGTTGAATTTTATAAAACCTTTTCCAAAATACTAGGTCCCTATTTTCAACAATACTATAAGCTTCTCTTAGAAGCGGATGCCCAGACTGGAGCGTATGCCTCTGCGAATATTGTAGTTCTTGAAAAACCTGGGAGAGACCCTCAGCAGGTCAGTAACTAGTAGCAAATAGTAGCAGAATAGTAGCAAATCACCTGGGCCGGATGGTATACATCCCAGAGTGTTGAAAGAACTGAAATATGAGATTGCAGACCTGCTATTGGTAATCTGTGAACTTTCATTAAAGTCATCTGTAATACCTGAAGATTGGCGGGTCGCCAACGTAACACCAATTTTTAAAAAGGGTTCCAGGGGTGACCCAGGAAATTACAGACCGGTGAGCCTGACGTCAGTACCAGGGAAGATGGTAGAAACCATCATAAAGAACAAAATTACATAGCATGTAGATAGTCATGGCCTAATGGGAGACAGCCAACATGGCTTTAGACAAGGAAGATCTTGTCTTACTAATCTGATATGTTTCTTTGAAGGTGTGCATAAACAGGTAGACAAAGGTGAGTCGGTTGATATAGTGTATCTGGACTTCCAGAAAGCTTTTGACAAGGTCCCCCATCAGAGACTTTTGGCGAAGCTAAAAAGTAATGGGATAGGAGGCAGTGTACTATTGTGGATCGGGAACTGGTTAAAAGATAGAAAGCAGAGGGTAGGGCTAAATGGCCAATATTCCCAATGGAAAAAAGTGAATAGTGGAGTACCCCAGGGATCTGTACTGGGTCCGCTACTTTTTGACATATTCATAAATGACCTGGAAAAGGGAATAACTAGTGAGGTTATCAAATTTGCAGATGACACAAAACTGTTTAAAGTTGTTAAAACCCAAGAAGATTGTGGAAAACTGCAGGAGGATCTGGATAAATTGGAAGACTGGGCATCCAAATGGCAGATGAAATTTAATGTGGACAAATGCAAAGTTATGCACCTAGGAAAGAACAACCCACACTATTGTTACACGATGCAAGGCTCCACATTAGAAACCACCACCCAGGAAAAGGATTTAGGAGTCATCGTGGATAACATGTTAAAACCCTCCGCCCAGTGTGCAGCGGCGGCCAAGAAAGCAAATAGAATGCTAGGTATCATAAGGAAAGGGATGGAGAATAAAACAAAGGATATTATAATGCCTCTGTATCGCTCCATGGTACGACCGCACCTTGAATATTGTGTGCAATTCTGGTCACCGTATCTTAAAAAGGACATAGCGTTATTAGATAAAGTACAGAGAAGAGCCACCAAATTGGTGAAGGGGATGGAAGGCTACTCCTATGAAGAGAGGCTAAAAAGGTTAGGGCTCTTTAGCCTGGAAAAGAGACGGCTGAGGGGAGATATGATAGAGGTCTATAAATTAATGAATGGAGTGGAACGGATAAACGTGGATCAATTGTTTACGCTATCAGAATATAGAAAGACTAGGGGACATGTAATGAAGCTACCGGGTAAACTATTTAAGACAAATAAGAGAAAATATTTTTTCACTCAATGTGTAATCAAACTCTGGAATCTGTTACCGGAGGATGTAGTAAGGGCTGTTAGTATAGCTGGGTTTAAAAAAGGTTTGGACAAGTTCCTGGAGGAAAGGTCCATAAACCACTATTAAAAAGGGACCCAGGATATCAATGCTTGACCCAGTACAAGCATTGTGGAACCTGTGTCTTTTGAGGATATTGCTAGGTACGTATGACCTAGATTGGCCACTGTTGGAAACAGGATACTGGGCTTGATGGACCTCGGTCTGACCCAGTATGGCATGTCTTATGTTCTTATGTTCTTAACTATCACACAATATTGCTACTAAACGCAGATTATAAAATATTTGCTGCCACCTTGGCCAGTCGTCTTTCCAAATTAATTCCATCTTTGATCCATCCGGATCAATGTGGCTTCACTGAGGGACGCTCTACAGCTGACAATGCCAGAGTGTTTTGCCATGTCTTAGAAGGAGCAGAAGGAATAGAGGGCCCGCTGGTAGGACTATCATTGGATGCAGAGAAAGTGTTCGATCGACTGGAGTGGTTTTTTTTATTTGCCATTTTGAGGTGGTTTGGTTTTGGTGAAAGATTCCTTAAACTAATTAAACTTATGTATGCAAGACCAAGTGCTAACATTTCTGTGAATGCGACTCAGCTTAAAGATTTTCTCTTAGGGCGCGGCACCCGTCAGTGCTGCCCCCTTTCACCTATCCTTTTCAATCTGGCCTTGGAACCTTTGGCCCTACTGTTGAGACAAAGTTCTGCGGTTAAAGGTGTGCCCTTAGCTGGTATGGAAATTAAACTTTCTGCTTACGCTGATGATTTATTGTTGTTCACTATGCCCAGTTCAATTCCGGCTGTTTTAGAGTTGATAGATCAATACTCAGGGTTATCAGGATATAAAACTGGACAAGGTCTGTAGCATTCCCTTTAAACTTACATGTTCGTAGTGCGGAGTTCATTACTGTCATCCACTTAGTGATACTCTGCAATATAATGAAGAGACTCTTCTTTCTATGGTATGAAATATGACTGCGAAATGGTCGCCGGTCTATCTCTTTTGCTGGGGTCATCTTGAAGCAATAAAAATGACTATTACTCCTAAGGTGAACTATGTGTTAGAAATGCTGTCGGTTTTCCTCTTGAATAAAATATATCGTCAAGTGGAAAGGACGCTTGTCCAGTTTCTATGGAAAAATAAACCACCTAGAATTGCACTTAGGAAGCTTAAGTCTAAAAAGAGGAGGGGGTGTGAACTTCCCTGATTTTCAGGCCTATCATTGTGCTTTTTTGCTAAAACAGGGTTCAAGATGGGTGGAGAGAGATAAGGGGCAATGCCCAGTGTGGCTTGATTTGGAAGAGCGATTGATTGCTCCGTTCCCCTTGAGTTTCCTCCCTGGCATGGTGTCTTCAGAGAGGTTGAAGTTCCATTTGGTTATAATGGACATCCAAAGAGCTTTACAGCAGTTAGCAAGTGTGATTTCTTGGGAGAAATGCTTATCAAAACTTATTCCCATTTGGTACAGTCCATTTTTAAAATTCATCAAAGTCCGTTTGCATGGAAGCAATGGTTTAGCAGAGGCATTTAGTCTATAGGTCAACTGATATTGGAAGGCAGGTGGAAACCTTTTGTATGTCTACAGCGTGAATATGACTTGCCTAAATCCTTATACTTTGATCAGGTTGAGGAATTGCATACAGAAATCCCTTATTAATATCAGATCCTTACCTGAAGAATGGGGGTTATTTAATGTCATAGATACAGACCAACAGGCCTCAGTGGTGGTTTCTTATTATTATCAATTGGTAGCCCATTGTCCCACCCCACATCCTATTGGCACACAGCGAATTTGGGAGCATAATACTGGAGATACTCTTTCTCAGGAATCGTGGGGGAAGTTTTGGGGCAAACTAATTAGAGTCTCTCAATCCGCCTCTATCTCCCAAATACTATATTTCTTTGCACGCAGAGCTTATTTTACTCTGATAAAGGGTTCAAAGTGGGATAAGTAAATTGGTAATGTGTGTTGGTCTTGTCAGAGGGATGTTGGCACTCTAAGGCATGTGGTATATGACTGCCCTAATGTTCAGTCCTACTGTATTTCGATTTGGAACTGCATCCAAGAGGTCTTGGGATTCAGGGCCACTCTCTCATGGTCTATTATAGTTTTTCAGTCAACAATTGTCATCTCGTCGTTACAGAGGGATTGTCATTTCCTATTTGACTTTATGATGGGAGTGGCGCTGCATCTTGTAATTGCCAATTGGAAACATATGGCAGATCTCAGCTGGCACACATGGTGGAATCATCTATGTCTACGTTGTAAATATGAGCAGATGCCACGTTTTGGTAGAACTCCTATGCCTTCTACCTTGCTTAAATGGAAACCCCTATATTGTTATATATCGAAAGCACAATATGTTGTGAATTAAGGGGTAATTAATCAATCAATCATGTCAGCACACGGTATGGGGCAATGTTAGTGGTGCCATAACCCTTATAAACCTCTCTCTTTATCCTTTTTGTAGTCCCTTTCTAAGATGATCGCATGATGAGGGGATGGTTGGTGTTGGGGTAGGCTGTTAAGGCCTTTGTTTTTGGGGTTTTTTTGCTTTTATGTTTAAAGGGATGTATCATCTTAATTTGTAACTTTTAGATTTTTTGTTGTAACTTGCCTGAAAATGTAAATAAAGAATTTAAAATAAAAAAAAGGTATGTGGCTTTTTATCAAGCAATTGTGTGACCCTATGTGAACCACTTGTTGGAAAGCCTCCACCATGGCATTGCTTCAGTTAGGAGGTATCCAAGAAGAGAATTTTCTAATCACCGATAGGTCTTGAGTATTATCCGGTCTATTGTCAAAGAAGTCTCTAATTTTCAATTTATGGAAGAATTTGTACAGTTCTACTTGAGTATTAAAGGGATTGTATTTCCTAGTTGCTACAAAAGATAAACCTTTCTTTAGAACCCTAATATCCTTCTGCTGGAGTACGTAGTCTGTTAGATTAAAAATACCATCTACCTCTCCCGATCCATTGTATTCTGGAACCTGCTGTTCCTTCCCCTTCCTCTGCCCTTCGGCGGGTAGTGTGTCCGGTTGTGTTCCTGTGTTTGCTATGGGGGGTATGACCCCTGTTTCTGGCCTCCCCCTTTCCAGAGGGAATCTATAGAAAAACCCTGATGGGAGAGTTGATTTTGATTTGGTGGAGGGGCTGAAGAAAAAAGGAAGGGGGGGGGGGGGCTGAAGAATCCGGAGGCTCATCCACTGTACTATGACTCCTCTTCCTGAAGGGTTCCAGGCTGGCCTCCAGGGAAAAGTGTCAAACTTCCTATTTCTGAAAAATTCATTTTTGTAATCTGGTTTCCATTTACGAGATTCACTCCTGGATGGTGCAGATTTGTTCATCCAGGCTTATACATTACCTATCCTATAGTCTTCCTTATCCCTTTTAAATTTCTTTAATTTCCTTTCCTTAACTATTTTTTTACATTCAGAAACATTCCTATTGTAGTCTCTTTTTGAGACTTCAAAGTGTGCATCAGCTTCCTTCAATGCTTCATATTTAGAGTCTATGTCAGATCTTAAAGCATTAGCTTTATGTCGTGACATATTAATCAATAGAAACATTAAATCCAGAGAACATTTATTTAAAATTTTTGTCCAATCTGCTAAAAACTCAGTATCGTCATTATACATTCTGGGAGCTTTATTGATGCGCAAGTCCTCTGGGGATATTCTTATATCTACAGTTTTCAAGTAGTGATGAGGCATGCATCTCTTCTCGTATGAGTTTTTGAGTGAGCAGCACAGTGGTTCCCCATTCTTCCTCGATCCCACAGACAATTTCATTCTTATCAAAGAAGGGGTCCTGAGGCAACATTCTTTGCAGTTCGCTTTCATTGTAGCTCAGAACCTCCTTCCAAGGGAAAAATATAGCTAAGAAGCAAACACAACAGTCCAAAGGAGAGCGAACCACACCTGCAAGATACCAGACAAACCAAAGAGCCAGTGCATGGAAAGGCGGTCAAAACAACTTTATTATAATATCCCAACATGTTTCGGCCATACTGGCCTTCTTCAGGAGGTGCAAACTTCAAAAACAAAGCATGCATAAAACAATAAATAAATAAATAATAAACATATAGCTTAAAGTCATAAACCCTAGTACATATAAAAATATCTATTTAACATAAATGAAGTAAAATAGCCAATGCATAAAAGACCATTAGACAATAAATAAATATGTAACTTGAATTCACATTCTCAAGCACATATAAAAAGTATCTATTACACACTAAAGAAGTAAAAATAGCAAATGCATAAGAGACCATAAGAAATATAGAACATATGAAGAAACACAGAAAAGGATATAATATCCAAAATGTAAATGATGGCATAAAATCAAGAAGCAACATACTTCATAAAAAATACAGTAAAAGACCCCACAATTGCAGATGAGTGCAGTGTCACACAGGACAATGTCCAGTAGAAAAATTAAAGAGGGATGTTTACTAAACCATGGGTGGCGGTGAGGGCAGCGCTAAGATTCCCGAAGTCATATAAGGCTATGGGTAGTTGGGGATGGTCTGCCATAAAGGAAGCTATGGGCCATGTAACACATGGAACAGGGTACCCTAACCATTTAACTCACAGTAATGGCACATCTCACATTAAGGTGACAAGTGTTAAGGTGCCCAAGGGGTTTAAGGTGCTTCAATTTAAGGCTCCTGAATTTAAAGCACCTGAGGGGTTAAGGCACATGAAGTTAAGGTGTCCTAAGGGTTTTAAGGCGTCTGAAATTAAAGCACCCTGAGGGATTAAGGTGCACAAAGTTAGAGCACCCTGAGGATTTTAAGGCACCTTAGGTTAAAGTGCCCTGAGGGATTAAGATGCATGAAGTTAAGGTGTCCTAAGGGGTTAAGGCACCCAAACATAAGATGTCCAAGGGTTTTAAGCTGCATCAAGTTGACAAGCATGCATCTAAAGACACGAAAATGGCTGTGACCCTAACGCTGGATAAAGAAGCATCAATGGAAGACAATCTGAAGGTGATGGATGGACGGACAGGTGGTAGTTGATAGACCAGATGAACCTTTGCCATCTTATATTGTAGTCAATAAGTGGGATGTGGGCCACAGCTGAGGCCATACACTCTGCCTGTCTGATAGCCTGGACTGAAAAGAACATGCATAAAATAACTCACACTGAATAGATGCAAGGGTGCCTGGACTGTTCCGAACCAGCACCCTTTTGGATGGTATTTGCACCAGTCCAGAACAAAATGAACAGAAAAGAACCTGTGGCCATTGAATTGATCCTCTGGGTTGTCAAAACACAGTGTTCTAACCACTATGCTAAACTTGCAAGGCATCTGCCATGGCAGGAATTACCAATAAAGGGAATGTATGCACATAAGATATGCCATACTGGGTCAGACCAAGGTCCATCAAGCCCAGTATCCTGTTTCCAACAGTGGCCAATCTAGGTCATATGTACCTAGCAGTTTCCCCAAAAGACACAGGTTCCGCAATGCTTGTACTGGGTCAAGCATTGATATTCTGGGTCCCTTCTTAATAATGGTTTATGGACCTTTCCTCCAGGAACTTGTCCAAACCTTTTTTAAACCCAGCTACACTAACAGTCTTTCCTATATCCTCCAGTAACAAATTCCAGAGTTTGATTACACGTTGAGTGAAAAAATATTTTCTTTTATTAGTCTTAAATAGTTTACCCTGTAGCTTCATCGCATGTCCCCTAGTCTTTCTATATTCTGATAACGTAAACAATCGATCTACGTTTACCCGTTCTACTCTGTTCATTAATTTATAGACTTCTTTCATATCTCCCCTCAGCCGTCTCTTTTCCAGGTTAAAGAGCCCTAACCTTTTTAGCCTTTCTTCATAGGAGTATCCTTCCATCCCCTTTACCATTTTGGTGGCTCTTCTCTGAACCTTTTCTAATAACGCTATATCCTTTTTAAGATATGGCGACCAGAATTGCACACATTATTCAAGGTGCGGTCTCACCATGGAACGATATAGAGGCATTATAATATCTTTTGTTTTATTTTCCATTCCTTTCCTTATGATACCTAGCATTCTATTTGCTCTCTTGGCCGCTGCTGCACACTGAGCCGAGGGTTTTAACATGCTGTCCATAATGACGCCTAAATCTTTTTCCTGGGTGGTGGTTACTAATGTGGAACCTTGCATTGTGTAACCATAGTTTGGATTGTTCTTCCCTAGGTGCATAACTTTGCACTTGTCCACATTAAATTTCATCAGCTATTTTGATGCCCAGTCTTCCAATTTATCAAGATCCTCTTGCAATTTTCCACAATCCTCTTGGGTTTTAACAACTTCAAATAGTTTTGTGTCATCTGCAAATTTGATAACCTCACTCGTTATTCCCCTTTCCAGGTCATTTATGAATATGTCAAAAAGCAGCGGACCCAGCACAGATCCCTGGGGTACACCACTATTCACCTTTCTCCACTGGGAAAATTTGCCATTTAGCCCAACCCTCTGCTTTCTTTTAACCAGTTCCTGATCCACAGTAGTACACTGCCTCCTGTCCCATGACTCTTTAGTTTTGCCAAAAGTCTCTGATGAGGGACCTTGTCAAAGGCTTTCTGAAAGTCCAGGTACACTATATCAACCGACTCACCTTTGCCCACCTGTTTATTCACACTTTCAAAAAAACATAACAGTTTAGTAAGACAAGATCTTCCTTGTCTAAAGCCATGTTGGTGTCTCCCATTAGGCGACGGCTATCTACATGCTGAGTAATTTTATTCTTTATGATGGTTTCTACCATTTTTCCCAGTACTGACATCAGGCTCACTGGTCTGTAGTTTCCCAGATCACCCCTGGAACCCTTTTTAAAAATTGGTGTTACGTTGGCGATCCCTCAGTCTTCAGGTATTAGAGATGATTTTAATGATAGTTCACAGATTACTAATAGCAGGTCTGCAATCTCATATTTCAGTTCTTTCAACACCCTTGGATGTATACCATCCGGCTCAGGTGATTTGCTACTCTTCAGTTTATCTAATAGTTGTAATAAATCTTCCCGATGTATCGATATTTCCTTGAATTCTTCCGCACCTTTAAATACCACACCAGTCATGGGTAACATCCCTACATCTTCCTCAGTAAAGACCGAAGCAAAGAATTCATTCAGTCTCTCCGCTATCGCCTTGTAGCCTCTTAGTGCCCTTTTAACTCCTCTATCATCTAATGGACCAACTGACTCTCTCACAGGTTTTTTGCTACGAATGTACTTGAAAAATCTTTATTTCTTGTTTTTGCTTCCACAGCAAGCTTCTTCTCAAATTCTCCCTTTGCCTGCTTTATCAATGTCTTGCATTTGACTTGCTAGTACTTGTGCTGTTTCCAGGTTTCATCGTTTGGCTGTTTTTTCCATTTCCTGAAAGATGCTTTTTTGGCAACAACAGCCTCTCTGACCTCACCTTTAAACCATGCTGGCAGTTTTTTGGACTTCCTTCCACTTTTCTTAAAGTGTGGAATACAGCTGGTCTGGGCTTCCAAGATAGTATTTTTCAACAACACCCAAGCTTGATGTAAGTCTTTAACCTTTGCAACTGCTCCTTTTAGTTTTTTCTTAACTATTTTCCTCATTTTATCATAGTCTCCCTTTCGAAAGTTAGAAGGTAGTACTGTGGATTTCCTTACTATCCCTCCTCCACTAATTAAATCAAAGGCGATCATGCTATGATCACTATTGCCAGCAATATAGAAACAGTTTGATAGATCCACATCACCTCTGTACGATATGGCTGTACGTTCAGTATATATGCAATGAAGGTCCAGACCAGTCCCCACAGTTAGCCTCCAGTCTCACAAGCCTGTCCACTGTGTGGGTCATGCATCAGCTGTGGTCACATTACCAACACTCTCCAATAGGCCACAGCTGAGGCCACACACACTGCCTGGCTGATAGCCTGGACTGAAAAAAGCATTCATAAAATAGCTCACACTGAATAGTGCAAGGGTGCCTGGGGCTGTGCCGAACCTGCACCCCTTTTTGGATGGTATCTGCACCAACCCAGAACAAAGTGAACAGGAAACAACCAGTGGAAATTGAACAGGCCCTCTGGTGTGTCCAAACACAGTGCTCTAACCACCGGTCTTCCTGCAAGCCACCTCTTTCCTCTTCAGTCAATTCAACATTCCGCTGCTCGACTCATTTTCAGCCATTCTCGTTTTCCCCACATCACTCCTCTCCTCATGTCGCTTCATTGGCTTCCCATCCGTCTCTGTTAGGGTTGCCAAACGGCCGGTATTCAGCCGGCCTGGCCGTTTTTTCCATGGACAGGCCGGCTGCCAGCAGAGAAGTAAAACTGGCCCTTGAAAAGCCGTTTTTTTGCTCTGGCCACAAGATCGGGAGCAGCCAGAGCAAAAAACCGGCTTTTTTCCCAAAGTCTGTGGGGGAGAGAGCCAGGGAAGCCCGCGCGAGGCCCCAGCTTCCTCTGTACAACCACCAGCATGAAGATCTTTTTCCTTCATGCTGGCGGCTGTTTCTGTGAAGCCGCGATTGCTGGGAAAGGTTAAAGGCAATGCCCTTTAACCTTTCCCAGCATTTGCGGCTTCACAGAAACAACCGCTAGCGTGAAGGAAAAAGATCTTCACGCTGACGGTTGTACAGAGGAAGCCGGGGCCTCGCGCGGGCTTCCCCAGCTTCCTCTGAAGCACCTCAGACAGCCCCCGGGGCTGGTCGGGGGGAGGGGGAGGCTAGGACTACAAATGGGCTTTGATGGGGGGGAGGGGGGGCCAAGGACTGGATGGGGTGTACCTGGACTGGAAATGGGGTGGGGGGGGGACCTGGACTGGAAATAGGCTATTGGGGGGGGGACTGGACTGGAATCGGGCTATGGGGGGTGTAACTGCACTGGAAATGGGCTATAGGGGTGGAACCTAGACAGGAATTGGGCTATGGGGGGGGGGTGGAACCTGGACTGGAAATAGGCTATGGGGGGATCTGGACTGGAAATGGGCTATGGGGGGGACCTGGACTGGAAATAGGCTATGGGGGGGGGACCTGGACTGGAAATAGGCTATGGGGGGGGCTGCAATGGAATTGGGCTATGGGGGGGACCTGGACTGGAATTGGGCTATGGTGGGGGGAGGGGAAACTTGGACTGGAAATAAGCTGTGATTAGGGGGGCTAGGACTGCAAATGGGCTGTGATGGTTGGGGGGGGACTTGGACTGGAAATGGGCTGTGACGGGGGGGGCTAGAACTGCAAATGGGCTGTGATGGTGGGGGAGGACTAGGACTGCAAATGGGCTGTGATGGTGGGGGGGCCTAGGACTGGAAAGAGACTGTGATGGGGGGCTAAGACTGGAAAGAGGCTGTGTGGGGGGTGGGCCAGGACTGGAAATGGCCTGTGATGGGAGGGCTAGCACTGGAAATGGGCTGATGAAGAGCTGGAATAGGACTGGAAATGGGCTGATGGGGGCTGGAATAGGACTGGAAGTGGGCTGACGAGGGGGCTAGGATTGGAAATTGGCTGATGGGGGAGCTTGGAGTGGAAATTGGCTGATGGGGGGCTGGAATGGAACTGGAAAAGAGCATATGTGGGGCTAGGACTGGAAATGGGCTGATGAGGAGCTGGAATAGGACTAGAAATGGGCTGATGGGGGGAGCTTGGACTGCAAATGGGTGATGGGCTAGAATAGGACTGGAAATGGGTTGATGTGGCAGCATGGGAGAATGGGACTAGAAGGGAGTGGATGCTGGGTGGGTCTAGAACTATAAGGGAGCTGATTTGGGGGGGAGGACTAGAAGAGGATGGCGATGGGGAATGAGAATGGAGCGGGGAAAAGATATTTTGTGTGGAAGAAAAGTCTACGATGGGCCGGGTATTGGGAGGGTAAGAGGGGATTGAGAATGGAAGGGTGAAATTTGAGTGGATGATAAAGAATAAGGAAAGAAATGGGGGAAAGAGCAAAAGGGAAACGATCAGTATGTTAAAGCAGATATAGAAAGAGAATGGAAAACATCTAAAAGAGAAGAAAGGACAAATGGATAGCTCGCAGAAGACACGAAGAAACCAGAAGAAAGTGACTGGAGCAATTGCAACTGAAAAATAAAATTCCCAAACAGAAGGTAGAAAAATACTTTTTATTTTGAATTTATTAACTGGAATATGTCTGGTCTGGGAAGTGTGTATTGCTAACATCTTTGTGTTTTTGTTTAGTACAAGAGGAAATTACTTTATAATTTTATTTCTCCAGTGTTGTACATTTCATGTTTGGCTTTTGGGGTTCCCAGTTTAATTATTATCTGACCAAGGCAGTTAGCCTACACTTATCCTCGGTAATTTTTGTGGGTGGGGCTGGGGTACAGCATGGGTGGGACTGGGGGCGGGTCAAGGGTAGGGCTAGGGATGGAGAATGGGTGGGGCATGGCGAGCCACAGGTGTCTGGTTTTTCTCAGTGAAAAAGTTGGCAACCCTAGTCTCCGTATCCAATTTAAACTTCTCCTCCTGACCTATAAATGTATTCACTCTTCTGCCCCCAGTACCTTTTATCTCTCATCTCTCCTTACACCCCCTCTCGGTTGCTTCGCTCTTCTAATAGTCTTCGTTTATCTGTGCCCTTTACTTATACTGCCAATTCCAGACTTCACTCCTTTCAACTGGCAGCGCCCTTTGCTTGGAATAGTCTTCCTATCTCTGTGTGCCAGGCGTCCTCCCTGGCCATTTTCAAGTCCAGACTAAAATCCCATCGCTTTACTATTGCTTTCCGTTCCTGTCTTACCCTATCTTGATCTCTCTATCAACATTTGCTTACTTTGTCCTATAAATTTTTGTTATTTGTATTATGTAACTTATTTTGTTTTCTGTCTTATTAGATTGTGAGCTCTGATGAGCAGGGACCGTCTCTCTTCTATGTTTGTACAGCGCTTCGTATGTTGTGGCACTTTATAATTCTTTAATAATAATAATAATAATATGCTAACCTTGCACAGCACCTGCTATGGGAAGACTTAATAGTAAAGGGAATATATGTATTGTCGCACCCCCTACTGGCCAGGCAGTAGCCTAGGAACGGGGGACGGAACTTCTTTAAATGTCCCTTGCTTGTTACCTATGTTCCCAACAGGATGCCTGCTGGGAAATGTAGTCGTGTAGTTGTGAGGTTGAAATAAATTCAGCCGAGAGGATTTTCATAGGCACACAGGATTATTTATTTATTCTTCAGCCAAATGAACTTTCCATTTTTGCAGTTCAAAAATATCAAAACATAACGGTGGATATTTTCTCCAGTGAAACAAAACCAAAAGAATAAAATGCTTCTGAAGTCAACTTGTTATAGTGCCAAACAATAGTATTTCTCCATGTGAAAACAGCCAGTAATCTTCCTGTGCCAAACAACAGCTTTCAGCTTGGTTTAAAACAAAAGCTTTACATTCTTCAAGCTATGCATAACATTGGCATCTTTACTGCAAACTACTTTTCTCTCACACAGACTGCTTTTCTTAGTGGCTGTATTACAGACTCTGGCTTCACTTTCAAACAGTCCTTTTTTCAACTCCGGGCCATGCCTCGGAGATCAGCAACTCACTTGCATATTCTTCTCAGCACTGCCCCACGGCTGACTAAGCTTCCAGGTTTCCTACCTTCTAAAAACCTTATAGCTTTTCAGTTTTGAGCACAAACTAGAGAGCAATCCATTTCATTATCTGAGGGCAATTCCTCTAGCACAGATTCTTCCAGGTCCATGCTTTCTACCTCAGAGTCTGTTTGTAAATGGTTTAACTCTGTCTCAGAAATGGCAGGCTTTAGTTTCTCTAAAACTTTTAACACTTTCTTTAATACAGATTCCTCTCTCTGCTGAGGGCTACTAGAGGAATTAGGGAGTTTCTTATTTCTCCGAATGCTCTGAGAGGATTTCAAGGTGCTCACCTTACTCTGTGGAATTATGCTCTCTTCAGACTTTACTGCTGAAGGCTCTGTTTCCATCTGCTCTCCTGGAGACAGCTCTCTGCCATTTTCATAGCTTGGCTTCTCCCCCTGGTAAGCTCTCCCTCTCAACAAATTTCTCCTGTATCTCTTACAGGTCTTAAGGGTGACTTCTATATCTCTGGAAGGCACTGCCTCTCTCACAGTTCCTGTTTTCCTGGCAGCCTCTGTTTCTCTGGCAAACTCTGCCTTTCTCCAGGAAGTCTCTGCAGACGTCTCTGCTGGCGTTCCCTTGGTTCTCCGTGTTCCCTCTGAACACTCTCCTCGGGTTCCTCCTGTCCTTGTTCTCCTTCTTGTTCCTCTACCGGTTCTGCTCTCTTCCTCTCCCCTTGCTTCCTCAAACTTATATCTGTGATTTTCCCTTCCATTTCCCAGCTCCACCCCCAGCTGTTCCTCGTGAGCAGGGCTGGTTACCATGGAGCTAGGGTGTGGCTCTCTATCACAAACTTTCTGCAGGGAGTTTTTTTCTGAAGCAGGAGTTTTAACCCCTAAACTCCTGGAGCTAATTCCTTTTTCAGAGGAAAATACTTGGTTTTTCCCTCTTTGCCTCTGCTCTCCCACGGCTTCGCCACCACAGTATGTATGTATGTATGTATTTGCCTGCAATGTATTAGCAGGTTCTTAGCTCAGTCTCACTGGACCGTGATTGACCTGTGTGTTGTGCTCATATCTGTCATAGTTTAAAACAGAGGTTCCCAACTCCAGTCCTGGAGGGCCATACACCATTCAGGTTTTCAGGCTGTCCCTAATAAATATGCATGAGATGTACTTGCATGCACTGCCCCCATTGTATTCAAATGTATCTCATGCATATTCATTATGGACAGCCTGAAAACCTGAATGGTGTTTGGCCCTCCAGGACTAGAGTTGGGAACCTCTGGTTTAAAGCATCTGAGGTCATGATTTGGGTATCAGACATGACTCATGTTAAATGCATGTATCAGACATCTGCTGCCTTCAGACCAACAACTCTGTGCAATCCCCCAAACCTCCAAAATCCCCCAAAACTGAAATGGCCTCAAATGCCAGATGGGGGTGTTATTTTACCAACACGTTGTCCCAAGTCATCCTGGCTGTGGCATAATATTTGTGGACAACTTGAAAACAAGACAGGAAGGGATGCAGGAGCTGACATGCAGCTGAACCTTGGCTTTGAGCTGGCATATTGTGGCTCTAGCAGCATGTCAATAACAATGTTGTTTGCTGGGCTGGGATTTGAGCCCCATAATGGAGCTGCACAGACATGGAGACAAAACACCATGCAATATCCTTTGACATTATGGGATCCTGCTGCATCAGCTCTGAATCTGCTTGCTGTGGATCTCATGAAAATTCTGCCATGGAATGCATGTTGAGTCTATAAGGCCTCATTCTGTACATGCGCATACAATGTACACCTGTTGTATCACTACTGCATCTATTGCAGTATGTCCTGATGAAGAGCGGCTATACAGGGTCTGGATGGATAGCATGCACTGAGTGACTATGTGTGATCAAACACAATGTGAGGGCAGCATGAGCAACAAATTTATGCAGTATTGTTGGTAAGCAATCATGTAGATGATGCCTCCCTTGCCACTCCATGATATCTGGCATATTACTCAAAAGTCTATTGCATGGGTAAAACTAATGTATGCATAGATGTAGTGGCCGTGTACACCAGGAGTGCTGCTGACAATCCCACATGTTTCACAGGGGCTATGGATCATGTGCAAGAAATAGGAGGCCCAACTAAATATGTGCATACCGTACACATGTTGTCTATGCCTCAGACACTGTGTTATTTAGCTGGCAACATTTACTTTTTAGCAAGGGATGTCTGAGAGAACCACAGGTCAGATATCAGTAATTAAAGCTCTATTTGTGCATGATGTGTGCAGATATATGAGCCTCATAGTTAACTCTGAGAAATGACCATATGAAAGACAAATGGCTGTGACTCCCCAATGGCTGTGACTCTGTAAACAAATACATTGCTCACACATCTGAACATTACTGGTGTGCACCTTTATACACATGTGTTGTCTCACAGAAGTCTGAACCATGCATACCATATTTGGCAACAACAAAAGCAGAGCACAGGTACCTGCAGACTAATACTGGGAGACAAAAGGAGCTGGTACACAAACTGGCAGTCAAATAGGTCTTTATTATGCCCCTATGCATTTCGGCCTGCAAGACCTTCTTCAAGGGGAGAATAAACCTCAAAAATAAAATAAAATCATAAATAGGTAAACAATTAAAACCATAAAAAATCAGTCCATACAGAATATTAATATAGATATCAAAGGTTACAATAATAACATAAATATCAAATCCAAAGTAAAAGAAATAAAGAGGGTTAGTCATATTAAAAACTTAATAAAAATAGTATCCTACATGTTGAAAGCAAATGGTCTGATGCTTAAAACCTAAAGGGTCACTGATAGAGACTTGCATGAAGCATCATAACAAAAGGGCAAACTGTGCCAGCAGAACTCTACTGCCACTAAAGCAAAAAAGAGATGAGGAGGACAAACCATAGCAAAAAACACATTTAAGATAAAGGAAATTAAATACCTGTATTTGGTACCGATAAAATTGTGTCAACAATAAAGGGGAAAACGCCAAGATATCAAATCAATGAAGCACTGTGAACATTAAAAAAGGGGGAATAAAATAAAAAGTCATATCCAACTGACAAGTTTAAGACTGTAAAAACCGAATTTATAACTATAGCTGACAGATGGCGCTGAAAGCTCACTGTGTAAAAGGCAAAGAAACTGCTGGGACGAAGCTGTGCACTTTTTAAAATGCCGGGCTATAATATGTGCCAAAACCGGCAGGTCTCCATTGCTTGGTATGCTCTGGGAGAGGGGGGGGGGGTGTGACCTGCAGTCTGCATGCCTCCATACATCATCATGTTTGGTCCAACATGCATCTGTCAAGGTCTGTGGGACTGTGAGGTGACCTGGCCAAGGGATTCTACCAGCATGCTGGGGACGGCAGAGGTGACTAGAATATCAGGGGGCTGTACAGACCATTGGGATGGCTGCTGGACCATAGGTGCTGTACATCAGCTAGAGGTTGGGAACATATATTGACCTGGCTGGGTGACCAGTGTGCAGATAGGTGCCCTAGTGGTGTGTTTGTGGTGGTATGTGTGACTGCTCAATGTGTCAATAAGACGGGATAGGAAAGTCATGGGTGACAGTTGGATGTATGTTGCACTGGAGAGGGTGGGGCAGTAATGTTGGCAGGTTGGCATATTGGCAGGACAGGGAGGGATGGGGGGACTGGTGTGGCAGAGGGTATCAGTATGGGGGTTCATTATTATGTGACCCCAGCAATGTTCTGTTTCAGGCAGCAGTAACACATCCCAGCAGCAATGTAAGGCAGTCAAGCAGTGACCATAGCATGGAGTGAGGGTGAGGGTTCAAGCATACATATGTTGAGATAGGACAGGGTGACAACAGCACAATGCAGTCCCCCAGAGCCATTTGAAGGGGTGTGTGCACCTGGGAAATATGTGCAATGGGGACAGGGGTGGACACAGGGCACATCTGGGATATACCAACTAGGACTGTGTATATAGCAGAGGTGTACCAACACAGACATGCTTGATAAGGCAATGGGTGGGTATGGATTTATTTATTTATTTAACAGTTTTTATATACCGCACTATTCATCATCAGCGCGGTTTACATTTTAACAACCTTGTACTTAAGCATAAACATATGTCAAGTTTACAGATAACAGGGAGTGAAACAGGGATAATGGGGTTAACGATAAGATAAGGTAATAACAAATATTCACAACTATTTACATCAAATTAAAATAAGTTTTGAGCTTCGTAGGTTAGGGATTGCGATATTTTAATCTAGGGCGAGCAATGGGGTTTAGAGGACTTACTTGACTAACCATAGTCAATGTTTTGGGTTGGAAGGGGAGGAGGTGGGGAGCTAATGCTTTGGGAGAAGTATTGAAGGAAGAGGTGTGTTTTTAGAGATGAGGCACAGGTGGACCCAGAGCCCTCATGGCACATGTGGTCCCTGTCTGCCATCCTGTATTTCTGCCAAGGATGTGTCAGGCACTGTTGGGTGGCTGTTGATTCCACAGACCATGGGTTAGCACCCTTGCTACAGGCTTTTGGTGCCAGGCACCTTATGGCAAACCATGGCCTCTATATGCATGATATGGTGTCATTCAAAGATTTGTGTGATGTTGATCCTGGGAATAGTGTGATGCTGTACACGACATGTCTGCTGTGATATCACCATCTCTGCAGTTTGCATTTGTTGCATGACCACAGCAGCCATGTACATTTTGCATCACCACATAGCTATATGTATGGATTGGGGGATGACCAACAGGTCCATACGATACATCTGAGCCAGCATGTCAGCCTCTGCATGTTTACGTGTGCCTCTGTGTGGTCTAGATAGTGCCCCATTTCCCCATGCCAGGCATACTTGCACATACGTGGGTAAATGGTGCACGGTGCATGGACATATGCCTGCTAGTGCAGTCCAATAGGGTCATTTGGTCAAGGCCATTGCATCACACATGCTGTTGTGTCACACACATGCTACATTATTCATCATCTGCAGATGCCCTCATCTCCTCCTGCAGCTGCTAGAGAAAGTCAGGCCACTTACGGCGCATCTCCCGGCCCTTTCTTCAGATCCTCTACCTGGGGGAACAGGAATAGATGCCATCTGTGCCGTTCCAAACATACCACTGGTAACACAACAGCAGACTGCTCATGGGCATGTGTTATGTCACAGTATTCTGGTTGCAGGTTGCAGCTAGCTGGGACCTTTGAGGTTGCACATAATCTTCCCCCTCACAGCAACACAGCAGTCAATGCTGGGCACAACCTCCATGGCATCACACAGGCATGCTATAGAGAAGCACATATTGCCACATTTCTGCACCTGCCTTGGATCGTACCTATGTATTGCTTTCTATGTTGTTACAGATTACTGTGAGAGTGTCACATGGCACATGATGTGGCCCATGTGGCAGTGTGAGAAGTTACGTGGCACAGTTGCCCCACACCATTGCTCTCACACTTTGGCCCTATCCCACAGCATCTTTCCAACACATTGTGTGCACATGTGTGCGCTCTTGAGAAAGACTGACCTTACATGTTTTGTGACAGATGTCCATGTCAGCTACCTGTTTCAACTTCCTGTCTGTGGTCTGATATGAGGTAGCATTGATCCCCATTTGTTGGGATTAGGTAGATGGATGTTATTTGTTATTTCACAATTCTGTGTGTTATTCTAGCAGAACGGACTAATAATTATGGCTACATGTTTGTACTGTCAGCATATGCATGGGGCCACAGGTTGGCATTCCGGACATGACGTGGCTAATAGCAACATCTGATGGAAATGCCAGTACAGTGCCTTGTGTCACGGGCCCTCATGTGCACCTACCGGTGAGCTCAGGTATTGCACTGGACCCCAGTGTAACTGGCCTCCTGGTAGTTGTAGCTGCTGCCAGTTACACAAAAATAGTTGTGGACAACCGAATTAAGGTAAATAGGGCTTTATTTCCCTTTCCCAAATAGGATATTCAGATATATACAAAACAAAACAAAACCCTTCTTGGGTAAAACAGAAAACACTGGAACACAAAAATGGCTTTCTTTCAGCTTCTTTAACAACAGAAATGTACTTTAAACACAGACCTGTAGCCACCCAGAATAAGGCCTTTGCTTCCTTGTCAGGCTGCTTATCCTTCTTTATCTTAGGGAGATTATATTATCTGCCAAAGAAAGGCTACAATCCATTTCTTCAATATTCCCTTCAATTATAGAAGATTCACATTGCATCGGCTCCTCAACAGGAATTAGTACCTCTGTACTTTCTCTCTGTGTGGGCTTGGCAAACAGTCCGTCCTGGCTGTGATGTTCTTTTCCACTAAAGGAAAACTGTTTGTGATTACCACAATTACTCCTGTTTTGGTAGTAGGAGCCTCCCCTCTGCTGACCTCTGTTTAGCAGGTTAAAGAATTCCCCTGTCCAACTATTAGGTGGAATTACTCCTGCTCTGAGCTCTGCTCTATTCAGGAATTTGGAACCAGCTGGAACTTCTGACGGCAGCCCTTTGGAAACTCTGGGTCTCACGTACCTTTCTGAGTGTTTTACTTCTTCAGGTAAAAAGCCTTTCCTTTGCTTACTATAAGGGTACTGGAGTTTCTCTGCTCCCCTTAGGATGGCTTTGGAGGGTTTCTGGACTTTCACAAACTGTCCCTTATCTCCAAGCTCTGAACTCCCCCTTTGTGCACCGGAATAAAACTTCCTGGCTTGTACCTTTTGTCTTCTATCTCTGCTCCAATCTGGGCTGTTACATTCACTCTCACTTGCTGTGTCAAGCTGTCGGTACCTTTCATTCAAGCATTCCTCGGACTCACTCAGACCTCCATTCAAGCTTCCAATAGGGTAATTAGACACGCTCTCTTCACAGCTTCTCTCGTCCTCCTCATGTGTCCAGTTCCTTCTCTGGGTTTCTCTCCAGCTCCTATCCTGGCTCTTGGCCTGGCTCTTAGGCTTGCTCTTGGTCCTGAACTGCCTTACTGCTTGTGAGTTGAGTTTATCTAGGTATTTCCTAGCTGCACCACTCCCTAGCTGATTAGAGTCAGGTGAAAATCCCCTAGCTTTCCTATTGGCTGGGTGTGTCTCCCAAGCTCGTGACCTCACTTGCTTACGTTGCCCATGGCAACTTTCCACCATGTGCTTTCCCCAAACGTTATTATTTCCCTGAGCTGCACTATCCTCTGTCTCCATAGGGATCACTAATGAGTCAGCTCTGTGACACTTGTCAGGCTATTCCTACTCTCAGGATTTGACCTTTTGTGTTTGTGTACATACAACCTGCGGTGTGATTGCAGGATCATTTTGATGTTCCTGATTAGCCCTAGTAATAATGATCAGGGATATAGTCCTGAAGTTACAGGGATATAGTCCTGAAGTCCTACCTCCAGTCTGGAAGCATCCCTGTTGCCATGGAGGAGAGAGGTCACGTGACAGGAGAACATCACCCTGGAGTGCAGGAAGTGATCCTATAGCAAGGACCCGTCCTCCAGGTGATGTAAAACCCTCTCGCACCAAGGAAGTTTCTCCAGGACCAAGTGCCCATGAGGAAAGGATTAGGACAGCCGTTATAGTTGGTGATTCAATCATTAGGAATGTAGATAGCTGGGTGGCTGGTGGACATGAGGATTGCCTGGTAACATGCCTGACTGGTGCGAAGATAATGGACCTCACGTGCCACCTAGACAAAGTCTTAGATAGTGCTGGGGAAGAGTCTGCTGTCTTGGTACATGTCGGTACCAATGACATAGGAAAATGTGGTAGGGAGGTTCTGGAAGCTAAATTTAGGCTTTTAGGTAGGAAGTTGAAATCCAGAACTTCCAGGGTAGCTTTCTCCGAAATGCTTCCCGTTCCACACGAAAGAGCCAAATGGCAGGCAGGGCTCCGGAGTCTCAATGCGTTGATGAGACAATGGTGCAAGGATGAGGGGTTTGGATTTGTTAGGAACTGAGGAACATTCTGGGGAAAGGAGGGACTCTTCTGAAGGGATGGGCTTCACCTTAACTGGGATGGAACAAGGCTGCTGGTATTAACCTTTAAAAAGGAGATAGAGCAGCTTTTAAACTAGATAATAGGGGAGAGCCGACAGTATCCCAAGAGTGCATGGTTCAGAACAATGTATCCTTGAAGGATAGTACCAAAACAATGAAGTTAGGGCACAACAGCAGAGAGGTTCCATTAAAAACAAAGATAGCCCAAATGCCCTTGAGTACAGAGCAGAAAGAGCTTAAAGATTCCAAAGTACCCCTGCCTACCGAAAATCAGATTAATATGAATAAAATACAGTCTTTAAAACACTTATATGCAAATGCAAGAAGTCTAAAAAATAAGATGGGAGAGTTAGAATATATAGCACTAAATGAGAAGTCAGATATGATTGGTATCTCAGAGACATAGTGGACGAAGGACAACCAGTGAGGCACTGTACAAACTATATCATAATGATAGAGCTGATCAAATTGGTAGTGGGGTTGTGCTCTATGTTAGCCCTTTAAATTTTTAATCCACATTCTGCAGCTGGGTTAATTTTTGCATATTTCAGAAAAATTGTACCCGTCTTATTCAATATGTTCTAATAGTGATTTTCCTTCTGCTATGGTCATGTATTATATACCATTTGATAGGAATATTTAGTCAGAATTTTGGATCCCGAGAGTTTTGGGCTTGGCCTGGAAAGGGTTAGAGAGGGCATTGAGTCACAAAGGATTAAAGTTCTACAGGAAACACAATTCTCTGTAGAATCCCTATGGATTGAAATTCCATGTAAAAAGGGAAGGCGATGGCAGTGGGGGTGTACTATCGACCACCTGGCCAGAATGAACAAATGGATGATGAAATGCTCAAAGAAATCAAGGAAGCTAACAAAAGTTACAGCACAGTAATAATAATGGGTGATTTCAATTACCCCGGTATCGACTGGGTCAGTATCTCAGCAGGACATGCTAGGGGGATAAACATTCTAGATGAAACAACTGACTGCTTCCTGGAGCAGTTGCTTCATGAACCAACCAGAGGGGAAGCCATTTTGGACTTAGTCCTTAGTGGAACACCAGATCTTGTGCAAGAGATAAGGGTGATGGGGCCACTTAGCAATATTGATCATAGCATGATTGCGTTTAATTTAATTAATGGAGGAGTGATGGTAAGGAAATCCACAATACTATCTTTTAATTTTCGAAAGGGAGACTATGATAAAATGAGGAAAATAGTTAAGAAAAAACTAAAAGAAGCAGTTGCAAAGGTTAAGGTCTTGCATCAAGCTTGGGTGTTCTTTAAAAATACTATTTTGAAAGCCAAGACCGGCTGTATTCCACACTTTAAGAAAAGTGGAAGGAAATCCAAAAAATTGCCAGCATGGTTTAAAGGTGAGCTCAGAGAGGCTGTTGTTTCCAAAAAAGCATCTTCCAGGAAATGGAAAAAAAAGCCAAATGACGAAAACTGTGAAAAGCACAAGCACTGGCAAGTTAATTGCAAGGCATTGATAAAGCAGGCAAAGTGAGAATTTGAGAAGAAACGTGCTGTGGAAGCAAAAGCGCATAATAAAGACTTTTTCAAGTACATTATCATATCAAAAAACCTGTGAGAGAGTCAGTGGGACCATTAGAAGATAGAGGGGTAAAAGGAGCAGTAAGAGGGGACAAGGCTATAGTGAAGAGACTGAATGAATTTGTTGCTTTGGTCTTTACTGAGGAAGATGTAGGGATGTTACCCATGACTGAAGTGTTATTAAAGGTGATACTGTGGATGAATTGAAAGAAATATCACTACACCGGGAAGATGTATTACAACTATTTGATAAACTGAAGAGTAGCAAATCACCTGGACCGGATGGTATACATCCAAGGGTGTTGAAAGAACTGAAATATGAGATTGCAGACCTGCTATTAGTAATCTTTGAGCTATCATTAAAATCATGTGTAATATCTGAAGATTGGAGGATTGCCAATGTAACGCCAGTTTTTAAAAAGAGTCCCAGGGGTGATCCGGGAAACTACAGACCAGTGAGCCTCACGTCAGTACCGGGAAAAATGGTAGAAACCATCATAAATAACAAAATTACTCATCATGTAGATAGTCATGACTTAATGGGAGACAGTCATCATGGCTTTAGACAACGAAGATCTTTTCTTACTAATCTGTCATGTTTTTATGAAGGTGTGAATAACCAGGTGGACAAAGTTGCGTCGGTTGATATAGTGTATCTGGACTTTCAGAAAGCCTTTGACAAGGTCCCTCATCAGAAACGTTTGGCAAAACTAAAGAGTCATGGGATAGGAGGATCTTGATAAATTGGAAGACTGGGCATCCAAATGGCAGATGAAATTTAATATGGATAAGTGCTAAGTTATGCACCTAGGAAAGAACAACCCAAACTATGGTTACACGATGCAAGGTTCCCATTGATTTGCATACAAGCATTTTAGAGACTGTATTTTATTCATATTAATTTGGCTATTGGTAGACATGGGTAAATTGGGATCTTTAAGCTCTGTCTACTCCATTGTGACCTTGTGGGCAAGTCACTTTACCTCCATTGCCTCGGAAGAAAAGGCTGGCAATCTACTTCCAGTGATATATTGCCAAGAAAACCCAGAGGTAGCTGGGTCGCTATCAGTCAACACTAACTTGATGGTACAAAAAAAAACAACTCCATACTCAAGGGCATTTGGGCTACTTTACTCTTTTTTGGAACCTCTCTGCTTTTGGTAGTATCCTTCAAGGATACATTCTTCCAAACCATGCGCTCTTGGAAGACTGTTGGCTTTCCCCTATTGTCTAGTTTAAAAGCTGCTCTATCTCCTTTTTAAAGGTTAATGCCAGCAGCCTGGTTCCATCCCGGTTAAGGTGAAGCCCATCCCTTCGGAAGAGTCCCTCCTTTCCCCAGAATGTTCCCCAATTCCTAACTAATCCAAAACCCTCATCTCTGCACCATTGTCTCATCCACGCATTGAGATTCCGGAGCTCAGCCTGCCTTTTGGGTCCTGCGCGTGAAACGGGAAGCATTTCAGAGAATGCTACACTGGAGGTTCTGGATTTCAACTTCCTACTTAAAAGCCTAAATTTAGCCTCCAGAACCTCCCTACCACATTTTCCTATGTCATTGGTACCGAAATGTACCAAGACAGAAGACTCCTCCCCAGCACTATCTAAGACCTTATCTAGGTGGCGCGTGAGGTCCGCTACCTTCACACCAGGCAGGCATGTTACCAGGTGATCTTCACGTCCACCAGCCACCCAGCTATTTACATGCCTAATGATTGAATCACCAACTATAACGGCTGTCCTAACCCTTCTGTCATGGGCACATGGCCCTAGAGAAACTTCCTCGGTGCGAGAGGGTTTTACATCACCTGGAGGACTAATCAGGAACATCAAAATGATCCTGCAATCACACCGCAGACAACTGGGATGCTGCCAGACTGGAGGTGGGACTTCAGGACTATATCCCTGTAGGTCTCATCTATGTACCTCTCTGTCTTTCTTATGTCTTCCAAGTCTGCTACTCTAGCCTCTAGAGAACGGACTCGTTCCCTGAGAGCAAAGAGCTCCTTGAACCTAGTGCACACGTAAGACCTCTCACCAACTGGGAGAAAATCATACATGTGACACTCAATGCAAAAGACTAGAAAGCCCCCATATCGCTGCTGGACTGCTGTCTGCATCTTAGTTTTAAGCTTGTGTTTAGATCTTTAAGTTCTTTACTTACTAAGGGTTGCTATGGATATTTATACTAATAAAACTGTACCTAATACGTTTAATATACCTTTTTCATCTGAAGCTTAATTAATCTCAAGTCCTTAGTGTATGACTGATTTGGATAATGAGCTGCACCTGAGAGCACCTCCTTTCCTTTAAGATGTGTAAGTACCTATAAAGCTATCATTATCCCAGGGGTGGGTGGGTGTTGGGGAGGGAGGGAGGGAAATAACACTTATTAAAAGAGGGCTGCTACACAGTACCCTGTCCTGTGCTGCTGAGGTAAGCTGTGACCAACTTCCTGGGTGATTAACAGCCCTTGCTTGAATAGAAGGAGTCTTTCAAAATGGCCTTTTCACCTGCTACCTTGTGTTAACACCTATTGAAAACGTTTCACAGATCTCTTGCCCCCTAAGTAGAAGGCCTCTTTGTAAAGGTCTCTAGAAGACTTTATTTGTTGCTCAAAGAGTACTGATCCTGTTTTGCCTTTTATGATAAGTTTTATTCTGATTTGATTTAAATTACAGCTCTTTGCTGCTGCTAGGCTCTGACTTATTATGAAATTTAAACTACAAGCTCTCTGCTGGGTTCTAAATTTAACCAGAAAGCTCTCTTCTGTGTTTTAAACTAAAAGTACTTTGCTGATACTAGACCCCGAGTCCTGTGCCCCCCAGGGGGCAGCCAGCAACCCCAACCTGCCATCAGCAACATATCTGGGACACATGGATGCAGAGGGTTTGGGGGAGCCCTGTCAGCTGCCCCAAAGTCCTGCAGGTCCAATGGGGACACCGCTTGTGCTAGCAAACAGTGCCACTGTAGCAACGAAGTGCACGCAATGAATATAACCAGGAGTCAATTGCAGGTTCCAAGCCAATTTATTGTGCACAGGCTCAGACAGGAAAGTATCCAAAAAGGACTGAGCAATGGAGGACAGAAGCAAATTCCTTATATACAATTCTTACAGTTTGATACAGGCAAATTTTCTATGGGTCCCAACGCCCCTTGCACCTGTCCAATCGGGGACCCTCTCTGGGCCTAGCTTCTGGTTCCCCCCCTTCTCAGACCATTCTAACAAAGGCACAGTCTTAGATATAAATGCATTTCTACTTCAAGGCCATTTCTAGCTCAGAAAATGCAGGAACATTTCTATCATCAGCATAGAGGAATTAATGAAGGAATTATACAGTCTTTTCAAAGAGCAGTAAAAAGCAGTCTAAAGCAGTTTAAAGCAGTTTCTCAGACTCTGGTTCTTCTCAGCACTACTCTCAAGTGGAGGTTGGGTCCTAGGCCTAGTTTACAGGCCATAGCCTACCACATTCCCCCCTTTGATTATTCTCAACCCGACTAAAAGAGGGTGAGAAAATAATCACTTACCAAACATAGTGGAAACTGAAGCTTTATCTCGGGGTATAGGCTTGATATTGCCACATAGCAAGCACTCTAGTGGCTGTTTTACATTCAACTGAACTGTCAATGATGGAGGTGAACATACGTAAGCAGAGAGGCAGAAGACTTGGAAGAAGTAAACACATAGCAATTATGACTAGAACTGCAAACATAAAAGTTTTCAATCCACCTAGGTCGGAAAATAGGGTGCCAGACCAGCCACTGAGGTCCAGTCCATTCCAAGTCTGAACTGGTACATATTTATTTATTTATTTATTTTTATTTATTACAGTTGCTTATATACCGCACTATTCGGTATCAGCGCGGTTTACAGTATAACAAAAACAACCTAAACACAAACTGTTTGGTTTTACATAGAACAGGAATATCAACTTGGATAATAGGGTTGAACTATATACATGAGGGGTCAATTAAATAACAGGGTTGGATTATATACATGAAATTTTAGTTGCACTGAGTTATATGCAATGAGTTATAGACATATGCTTGTCTACGCATATTGTCAGCTATTTTTTCGACAACCTGACCTTTATCATCAATTTGCAAACAACAATTAGTTAGATTAAACTTCCCACACACCCCACCCTTAGAGGCTAGCAAATAATCAAGTGCTAAGTGATTCTGGTAAATAGCTGTACGCATTTGGGTACTTTGCTTGGCTAAAAGAGTTAGTGCTTTACTGGTTTCATTAGTTATAATTTCCACAACAGCTTGTAAGCGTATAATACGATTTATCTTATAAACAGGAGTGTGGTATCCCCAGGTCCCATCTTGCGTCCAAGTTGCCGGGCCATAATATGAGATAATTCGCTCAGGGGGCCACTCATCCCCATCCCATTTGTCCCATTGTCCGATCTTCAAAGTGCTCCGCTTCCGATGACCATTGTAGATGGGGAAGCCTAACTGCTCCCCTTGAGAGATGGGAAGAAGGTCGTATAGTCCCCAAGACACATGCTCCTCCCCAGCTATTAAGGAGTTGTGCATATGCGCGAGAGCCACAGATCCAGTAAAGCCCAGGAGGGGCTTCCCAAGTACTGGAGGAGGTGAGGTCAGTCCATAGAGGGAGGAGTAGACTACTGGTTGGGGCAAGGTACTTCAGACCGGAAGGTCGGGGGTTCAAATCCCACTAGAGGACAGCAACCTTGGGCCAGAAGGACTGGGGTTTCTAGTCCCACAGATGCTCCTTGTGGTCTTGGGCAAGCCACTTAACCCTCCATTGCCCATGTTTCCTGTAAGTATTAGTGTATGTGTCTCATATCCCCGTGTGTTAAATGTATCCCCCAATTGTGTTGTGACCGCTTTGATTGAAGGATAAGGCGGTATACAAAACTGTCTAAATAAATAAATAAATAAAATATCTTGGCAAGATGAGGTAAAGCAATTAAAGAGTTGGAAGGTTCAGTAGCATTAACACCTGACTACCAGGATGTCTTCTTTGTGGTGGCATTATAAATCCGTTGGCTCAAACAGACCAGTTGTCCCACTTGTATGGTGAATTGCAGTCCCGTGAGGACAAAACAGAGACGGCCGACAATAGTGTTGGCCAATACCCATTCACTAGCGGTCCTATTCAAAGCAGTATGGTTATATGGGATGGAGTAGTTCAGTTCTCTTGCCTCCCAGGGCCACTGGTCGCCCATCTTGGTACTTCCGCAGAAGAAACAATTAGGAATGTGGAGGCTGGAAGCTACAGCCCCAGCTAGTTCGATGAATAGGTTCTGGGTAAGCTGGGGAAGTTCTACTTCCGTCTGCGTAGCTTCGTAGAAGCTGTGGTGGATTTGATAAGGTGAGGAAATGCGGGTCTTGGTGTTAAGCTGTATGTACAGATAGGTTCCAGGGTCTACTCCCCTGCCCGCTATGTGCAAACCAAATCGATAGCCTAGCTTCCACTGGCTAGGGTTAAACACAAGGAGCTTCAAAGGGTTACACGTACCTTTCAGGCACTTGAGGGGTGTAAGTAACGGTAGTCTCTCTAAATTAGCTGTTCGCTGATCCCCATCTTGTCCCCAGGGTCCGTCAGACCAGGTGGCATAGTATACACACTCCCATTTGGGGCAGAAATAGGCATCTGCAGATGCTTTGACATAGTTGGAGGTATGTGTCCCGGTGCATTTTCCCCATCTGTACGCTCCTTCGGGGCACATATATTTCTCATCATGGTAATAAATTCGCTCGTTATCAACTGACCCACAGCTATAGTAGCCATTTCTGTTGATGGCATCACAAGCATCAAAGTAAAGAGGGGCTGGTTTTGTGGGATCTGCGAGCTGCTGTGTAGCATTGAGGATGGCCCCATCCTCATTGTTCCAGCGTAACTCTAGGACATGATATGAAGGGTTTTGTTGGGGGTTATAGCAAGTTCTCACCTTCCCCTTGGTACAGATACTTAACTCCGTACCATTATATACACATTGACTAGTTACACCAGTACAGGTGTAGTAGGAATGATAGAGTAAAGTTTGGGTAATCTTTATCCTGACTCGGGTAGTGGTTATACAGGCTGCACAGGGAGGTAAGGCAAAAGTCATTTCAAGGGGCCCCAGGGTTACCACAAGCACAATATAAACACATAGAGGCAACATGATTACCATAGTTCAATGAATTAGTCTAGAAATTGCAAAAGTCTTTACTGTAGTTCTCTTTCTCCACAGCTTCCACCATACGTAGACCTGTCAGCTTCCGGTTGGTGACAGGAGTAGGGTTGCAGATTCCTCAAGCTTCTGCCGTATGTTGACCTCCCAGCTTCCAGCCGGGTGGCAGGAGTAGGGCTGTAGACTCTCACAGCAGTGGTTGTCGTCGCAGCGTGAGTCGCAATGGTGATGCTGGGTTGGTGGTTGAAGTCCAGGAACGAGGTTCGGTGGTCGCCGCCGGCTTCACTCGACTGTGATGGATCCAAGGTTCGAATTCCGCAACGTTGACTGCTGTAGGGGTCGATAGGATGACGACATAGGTTCCTTTCCAGTGAAGCGCTAGCGGTGTCTTTCTCCACTCCTTGATCCACACCGAAGTTCCAGGCTTATAGGGATGCAGTGGTTCGGTCAGGTTGATGGGCAGCTGATCTTGTACCCAAGTATGGAGACCCTGCAAAACAGAACCTAGAGCAACTAGTTCTTGCCTGGTGATTTCAGACCCAATTTGACTCATATCCCCTTTTATCCCTTGGACAATGGGCGGAGGTCGCCCATACAAGACTTCAAAAGGGGAAACTCCTAATGACTTAGTGGGGGCTGAGCGTATCCTGAAGAGGGCTATAGGAAGTACCTGGGGCTACTTCAGGCGAGCTTCCTGACAGTTTGGACAGTTGGGACTTTAGGGTCCGGTTCATTCGCTCTACTTTTCCTGAACTTTGGGGTCTGTAAGCTGTATGTAACTTCCACTGCACCTGTAGGGCTTGGGCCAACTGCTGAGTTACCTGGGATACGAATGAGGGCACTGTAATCTGACCCTGTAATCAATGGTATTCCAAACTGGGGAATGATTTCATGGAGCAGAATTTTGGTAACCTCCCTGGCTTTCTCAGTTCTCGTGGGGAAAGCTTCCACCCACCCAGAGAATGTACAAACCAGGACTAACAGGTAATGGTATCCATTTGCTCGTGGCATTTCTGCAAAGTCCACCTGGATATTTCCCATGAGGGTAACTCCTACTGATTGAACTCTTGGGGGTAGGTTAAGACCCTGCCGGGCATTGTTCTTTGCACAGGTTAAGCAGCTGCGGGCTACTGAGGCTGTCAGGGGTCCTAATAACGAGAGACAAAAATGAGGTTTTAGAGCTTTCTCCATCGCAGTCTTCCCATAATGTGTGGCTTGGTGGAAAGCTTGAACAAAGGCTGGACCTAATGCTTCAGGGATCACAGTCGGGCCAGGAGGGGACCCGCCTGCTGGCGGTGGTAGCACTATCCATCCAGCCTCTGTTAACACTCCCCCTTCTTCTTGGCAATAATAATCTGACTCTTTGGAAGTATATCAGGGAGTCCATTCACTAAGGGGTACTGGAAATATGGCTGCCTGGACAGTTGTGCTAATGGCTGGGACTCACCCTGTGGTGGCTTCTTCTCGAGCTGCAGTATCAGCAAATCTATTTCCGCGTGAAACTTCTCCTTCCCCTACCTGATGACCTCGACAATGCATTACTGCCACTTGTTTGGGGGCCCATACAGCATCTAGTAATGTCAATATCTCCGAGCCGTACTTGATGAATTTGCCTCCTGAGGTTATTAACCTTCACTCTTTGTACAGGACCCCATGTGCATGCAATGTTGTGAAGGCATACTTAGAGTATGTGTACACATTTATACAGAGCCCTGTCCCTATTATCAGTGCCCTAGTGAGGGCTATCAATTCAGCTTTCTGTGCTGAGATTCCCGGGGCCAAAGCTGAGGATTCTATTACCACATCCAGGGTCACCACTGCATAACCGGCACATTAATGGGACATCCGTTAGATCAGGGCAACTTGAGAATACAGTGTCCATAACTTCCAAGCAATCATGATCAGGTGGACCTGGACCAATTGGTAACAGCGTAGCAGGGTTCAAGGCTTGACTGACGATCAATTGCAATTGGGGGTTTTCACATAACATACTTTGATACTTCAGCATCCGTGAATTCGTGAACCAGTAGTTTCCTTTGTGTTCCATAAGAGTGGGGTACTGTAACTTGGAGACTCTGACCCAGAGTGAGCTTGTCAGCCTCACCTGCCAGGAGGGCTGTAGCTGCAATGGCTCTCAGGCAAGGTGGCCATCATTTTGCAATGGTGTCCAGTTGTTTTGATAGGTAAGCCGCAGGTCGCTGCCAGGATCTGAGGGATTGAGTCAATATTCCCAAAGCATTTCCACTTGACTCATGGACATAGAGACGAAATGGTTTCTGTACATCTGGCAGGCCCAAGGCTGGTGATGACATCAAGGCTGCTTTCAACGATCAGAAGGCTTTATTCTGTTCTGGGCCCCATTCCAGGGGAGATCGTTCCATTCCTTTGGTAGCCTGATACAATGGCTTTGCCAACAGCGCAAAATTGGGTATCCCTATCCGACAAAAGCCTGCCGCTCCAAAGAAAGCCCTCACCTGCTTTCTGGTGGTGGGGGTAGGGATGCGACACACTGCTTCCTTATGTTCCAGCCCCAATTTCCGAACTCCTTTGGACAGATGGAATCCCAGGTATTTAACTTCAACTTGGCACAACTGCGCCTTGGCTCTTGAGACCTTGTATCCTGCTTCATTCAGGAGATGCAAGAGATCACTGGTGGCATGCATGCATTCGTTTTTGGAGTTGGTGGCTACTAGCAGGTCATCCACATACTGAAGAAGGACTCTCTTTCCTGGAGTCACAGGGTAGCTTGAAAGGTCCTGAATGAGTGCAGCACTGAAAAGGGTAGGTGAGTTCTTGAATCCTTGAGGTAATCGAGTCCAGGTGAGTTGGCCTCACCTTCCTGTGGTAGGATCCTCCCATTCAAACGCGAACAAGAGTTGAATGGTCGATGCTAAACGTATACAGAAAAAGGCATCCTTCAAATCCAAGATGGTAAAGTGAGTAGCCTCAGCGGGGATCAGTCCCAGGAGAGTGTATGGGTTTGGTACTACTGGATGTATGGTTTCAACTGCATTATTCACTCGTCTCAAGTCCTGCACTGGGTAGTAGTCACCTGTCCCAGGCTTTTTGACTGGGAGGAGGGGGGTATTCCAGGGCAATTGGCACTCTCGGAGAAGTCCGTACTTCAGTAGTTTCATTAGATGACAGTGAATTCCTTCAGTCGCCGGTCGCGGGAGAGGATATTGTCGCACGTGTACTGGTTCCACTCCCGGTTTGAGGGTGACATGCACAGGGGCTATATTCTTCGCTAGGCCAGGTGGATTATCCTCCGCCCACACCTCGGGCGGAGCTGAGATTCGGGTGGGGATACAGGGACTGGCTGTCTTACTCGGGAATGCACTGTAGAACCGCCATTCTTCTTCCTGGGGGACAGTCAGCACCAGGGCCGGATTTACCTAGAGTGAGGTCCTACGCCAACAAAAATTGTGGGCCCCCAGAAAAGATAAAAACGAGCACGCCGGATCAGCTGCGCGGTGTTGGCCCTGACGTCATAATTAAACTGGGAATCCCAAAAGCCAAACTTGGAATGTACAACACTGTAGAAATAAACTATACATTAATTTGCTCTTGTACTAAACAAAGCGCAGACGTTAATGATGCACATTTACCAGAGCTGACATATTCCAATTAATAAATTCAAAATAAAGAGAGATTTTTCTACCTTTTGTGCATTTTTTTCAGCTGCAATTGCTCCAGCCACTTTCTTCTGGTTTCTTTGTGTCTTCTGCTAACTCTCCATCGTCTGCTGTCCATTTGTCCTTTCTTCTCTCTTCTAGTTTTTTTCCATTCTCTCTCAACATCTGCTTTAACATACTAATCTTTCTCCTTTTGCTCTTTCCTCATTCCTATTTCATCCACTCAAATTTTACCCCTCCATTCTCAATCCCCACTTACTCTCCCAATACCCGGCCAATTGTAGATTTTTTATCCCTACCCCACAAAATATTTTTCCCTTCTCCATTTTACTCTTACAGCCACATCCCATTCTAATCCTCTCCCAACATCTGCTCACTTCTAGTTACAGCCTCACCCAGCATCCATTCCTTTCTAGTCCTGCATCAGCCCATTTCCAGTCCTAGCAACCCCCAACCCAATACCAGTCCTAGCCCCCCCATCAACCCACTTCCAGTCCTAACCCCCCATCACCCCATTTTCAGTTTAAGCCCCCCCCTATAACCCATTACCAGTCCTAACCCCCCATCAGCCCACTTCTAGTCCTAACCCCATCAACCCATTTCCAGTCAGCCCCCCATAGCCCATTGCCAGCCCCCCATCAGCCCACAGCCCATTACCAGTCCTAACTCCATCAGCCCACCTCAAGTCCTAACCCCTCCCCATCAGCCCATTTCCTGTCCTAGCCCCCCCATAGCCCATTATCAGTCCTATCCCCCCCATAGCCCATTACCTGTCCTAACCCCCCATCATCCCACAGCCCATTACCAGTCCTAACCCCATCAGCCCACCTCCAGTGTTAGCCCCCCCATCAGCCCATTTCCAGTCCTAGCCCCCCCCCATAGCCCATTACCAGTCCAAACCCCCTCCCAACAGCCCACAGCCCATTACCAGTCTTAACCCCTTCTGCCCACCTCGTTTCTTATCCCCCCAGCCCTTTTCCAGTCCTAGTCCCCCCCAGAGCCTATTACCAGACTTCCCCCATCAGCCCACAGCCAATTACCAGTCTTAACCCCCCATAGCCCATTACCAGTTCTAACCCCCCCACAGCCCACAGCCCATTACCAGTCCTAACCCCATCAGCCCACCTCCAGTTTTAACCCCCCCCCAGCCCATTACCAGTCCTACCGCCCATCGGCTCAAGTAAAATTTAATAATAAAATTAAACGCTGGCTGCTGCTGCTGCCGTCGCGGCAGCGGCAGCATGGACTGTCCCGTGGGGCCCCCTCCGCCCGACTGAATCCGTCCCTCCCTCCCTGCCGGCTTTGAGAGGTGCGAAGGGAGAGTGTCTCCCTCGCGTCTCTGTTAAGCCTGCGGGCTTAACAGAGACGCGAGGGAGACACTCTCCCTTCGCGCCTCTCAAAGCCGGCAGGGAGGGAGGGAGGGAGGGAGGGATTGATTCAGCTGGGCGGAGGGGGCCCCCGCGGGACAGTCCATGCTGCCGCGGCAGCAGAGGGGGCCCCGTGGGACAGTCCATGCTGCCGCGGCAGCAGCCAGCGTTTTTTTTTTAATTTAATTTTAAGAACCCTAACAATTTTTTCAATTTTTGTGGGCCCTTGTCAGCTGTGGGCCCTACGCCACGGCGTAGTTGGCGTATAGGTAAATCCGGCCCTGGTCAGCACCATCAGGCCAGCAGATTTCGAGTTCACAGTCATTTCCATTCCTCCCTCAACAAAGGATATCTGGGCCTGGAGCTTAGCAAGCATGTCTCGGCCTAAGAGGGGGATTGGGCATTCAGGCATGTACAGGAACTGGTGTGTCCCCCTAATTCACAGGTGCGGTTCTGCAGAAAGGGTTTTGTGGTTCTGGTTCCGGTAGCGCCGATGATAGTGACGGATCGTGAGAACAAAGGGGCGACTGGTTTGGCCACTACCGAATGTTCGGCCCCCGTATCCACCATGAAGTCCATATATTGGTCCCCGATCTTCAAGCTGACCATAGGCTCCTGGGGACCTAGAGGAAACTTGGAGCCCGGTCTGGCCTAGTCTTCATCCATGCTGTAGCCCTCTTCGGCTGCCATTCTCTCTACAGCTGCTTCTCCCTGTTGGAACTGTATGCAATTCATTCCTCCCTGACGCTGGAATCTTCCCCCTGCTCTCCACATGCTCACTCCTCCCCTCCAGGAGGCAGAGTCAGGGTATGGGCATTCATTCTTCCAATGTCCTTCTTCCTTACAGTAAGCGCACTGGTTTGCACCCAGTGGGGACCGACTATCTCCTCGGCCCCTTCCACGTCCTCGCGTCCTTCGATTAGAGAAACTTCCTCCACGTTTTTCAGCTAAAGCTGCAGCAAGGAGATCCGCTTTCTTCTTCATTTTACGTTCACTTTCCTTCTGACGTTCTTGATCACGATTCACAAACACCTTCTGAGCAACTTCCATTAACTGGGCCGCATTCATGCCCGCAAATCCTTCCAACTTTAGCAGTTTCCATTTTATGTCTCCCTGGGACTGACTCACAAAGGCTGCATTTACCATGCACAAATTTTCCTGGGCCGCTAGATCATATGGGGTATAAAGTCTGTAAGCTTCAGATAAGCGTTCATAAAAGGCTGCTGGGCTCTCGTCTGGTCGCTGGATGACTTCCGCTACCTTTCCAATATTCATGGCCTTCTGGCCTCCTCTCTTCAGGCCTTGTAGTAGGGCCTGGCAGAACCGAGTGAGGGCCTTTGCTCTGGTTGCACTGTTTGGGTCCCACTCGGGATCATTATTTGGGAAATCTGCAGCGGCCGCTTGTTGGGGATCTAGGCCTCCGTCTCCCACGGGATTTTCTTCTAACCATCGGGTGGATGTTTGCACGATCCGTGCTCATTCTTCAGTAGTGCTATTACTGCTACCAATATTCACGGTTGCTATATTGTTACAACTAATCAATGCTACAACTGTTACAACCGTTATAACTGCTGTTTCACTGTTGCATCCTATGCTACAAAAGTACCTAATTAATGTAACATTCACTGCTACTATTTTAAAAGTACCTAATTCACTGTAATATTCTCTGCTTCCTCTATTACCCCTTCACTGACCCTACTCCCAGCCAGTCTTCTGTCCCTTCCATTCTCCACCTCCTACACATTATCCTTGTCCATTTCCTGTTATCACCATACTCCTACCTACCCCAGAATGGTCCCTCTCAAATCCAACCCATTCACCATGAGGGTTGCCCTCATCATTCTATTCATCTCCTTGCTTACCTTCCCTTACGCACTAACTCTGACCCATAGTGCCCCCATTCCAATAATCCGCTCTCCCAGACACCTATACACCCCACATCTATCTCACTCTCATCATAACACCTACTACCGCACATGCAAACTCAAACCCATTAACATAATTCCCAACCCCAAACCCAACTCTCCCTCCAACATCCCCTACCCCCCCTCAAATGCGCCCTACTCAATGTTCGCTCAGCCAGAAATAAAATCCCCTTACTTGCTGACCTTATAACTGATTACGATCTTGATATACTTTGCCTCACTGAAACTTGGTTCCAAGACTCTGACATGGTCCTAATAAACCAACTATGCTCCAAGACATACTCAATTAATATATGTAACGGAACATATGGCAGAGGAGGGGGTGTAGCTATTATTGCCAGATCCAACCTACAGCTCTCAACTACTGAATCCATCTCTACCTCAGGCATGGATTCCATTACAGTTTCCAACTCAACTCTATCCTTGCACCTATTATACCGAGCACTCCAGACCGACTCAACTGATCTCTCTACGATCCTAGACACAGCCTGCTCCCCCCAACCAGCCTTACGCCCCCTTATAATCTTGGGCGATCTAAATTTACACTCCACAACTCCAACCCAATCCTCAACCTTCCTCCAAGCTATGAATGCCCTCCACTTCACTCAAATCCTAAGTCACCCTACACACTCCAAAGGGAACATCCTTGACCTAATATTTATCCCACAACCAGCTCTTTTCGCTGATCAAGTCATACATACTATTCAATCCATACCTTGGTCTGATCATGCTCTCATCCTCTTCTCCTTTCCATACTCTACTCACAAAACCCAACCTTCTACCCATCCTCAACATACCCTAAAATTTAAACAATTCAATGCAGCCAACTTTCTAGAGCAAACTATCCCATCTCTTGACCTACTGAATAATTTGAAACTGAACCAAGAGTCCCACATATCTAAATGGAATGAAATCCTATCTGCAGCCTCTCTACTCCCACCTAAACAATTCTCTCAAAAGCACCACAATAGAGCTCCCTGGTTCTCGACAAAGCTAAGAAACCTCAAAAGAGAACTCAGGCATCTTGAATGTATCTGGAGACGTTCACATGACCCTAATGCATATACTACTTACACAACTAAACTCCAAACTTACTGCTCTGAGACCTTCAACCATAAAAAGAAATATAACGAAAACATGATCCAACGGTGACTCAACAAACCAAGAGAACTTTTCTCCATTGCCAAATCCTTAATAAATGAACCCTCACCACAGGACCAGCCACCAAAAATAACTGCACAAGTTATCGCCAACCACCTAATCTCCAAATTCCTCCCGTCCTCCTCAACCAGTAACTCCCAATCCACCCCCGACTTCAACACTCAACCTCTTGAACCTACCCCCCCCCCCCAACCTCTTGGAGTGAATTTGACCCCCTCACACTAGAAAATGTTTCTAATATTATAAAAGACTTAAATGCCTCTACCTCTGCCCTTGACCCTTGCCCTGTCCCTTGGATCAAATCCACTAGAGATTCTCTCAGCCCCTACATCCTTTCCATTGTTCAAACCTCCCTCCAGACTGGATCTGTACCACCTCCACTTAAGTGTGCCACTATCCGGCCAATTCTAAAAGGAACAAAACTTGATCCTACTTCCCCTACCTCCTACAGACCCATATCTAGCATACCTTTTCTTGCAAAAATAACCGAGAAACTAGTTCAAACCCAACTCCAGAACTATATTGATGACCACTCTCCCCTTGACTTATTCCAACATGGTTTCAAAAAGAACCATGGTGTTGAAACCCTCCTTACCTCCCTACTAGACTCCCTGTACCTGCACACTCAGAATCCTACCCAGGGATGCTTACTCATATTCCTTGATTTATCTGCTGCTTTTGACTCCCTTCCTCACCATCAACTTTTAAACAGACTCCACGAAATAGGACTCAGAGGAACATCACTAAACTGGTTCTGATCCTTCTTAGATGACAGAACCCAACAGGTCCGTATTGGAAATGATACCTCCCTCCCATTTACACTAAAACAAGTTGTCCCCCAAGGATCTAGTCTGTGTAGGGATTATAAGGATATGTTCCTGGTTCATAATCGCTCTATGGCCTTTATTCTGCTCTAATAAAAATATACATCAACCAGTCTGTCATTACAGTGGACAAAGGAAGAAACAGGCCAGCATAAAGAACCATATAAGGAAATATCATATATTATAAGCCTTAGCAAAGTGTATGCTTGGATTGAAGGATCCATGCAGAGACTTTTTGCAGAAGGCACATACACAGGAAACCATGCAAAGCTGGGCCGTTAGTCCTGAAGACAGTAGACGGTTGACAGGTGGTGAGTATAACCAAGACAGAGGCCTGAGGGATGTTGAAACAGGAACAGAGGGGTCAGAAAGGTCAATGACAGGAAACAGAAGGAGAGAGGAGGGGGGGCCTCACAGAGGGATGAATGTGGAGACTATGCATATACGGAAATAATACATGGAAGCAAAAAACGTATATATGTAACACAACTATTGTACTCAGTGGGAGGAGGGATTCTGGAGTTGTCTGGTGTCTGATGGCTGTAAGAAATTCTCCTCCCTACTGCCTGTATTTGTCCATCAGTTATCTAATAAACAGAGATTCTGATTGCACCTGTACTGACCTTTGGATCTGGACTATACAGGAAATTAGTGATAATTAGTAATCGGTCTCTTGTAAGTAACAGGGCCTTACAATTAGTGCCGAAACCCGGGATCGAACCAGGCTACATAATGCTGACTTTTGTGTGACCTTTTGAACTGGTTCAAGCTTGTTTGCAATTTATATAGAATGGTATAATGGTATAAACAGTATTGTGTGTTCTCTCCTTCTGCTCTCTCTCTGGAGAGTAGCGGGTGTCTGCTGCATTATGTTTTAAATGCTGTCATGTATCCAAGAATATCAGGGTTTCACTGCTGTTGTATTTAATCCTTTTTATCGGGTGGCTGCTACACAGTCTGTATCCAGCCCACCATTGTCACCGTTGCTTCCCCCTTTGCTGCCCACTTGAATGATACTAACACTTGGACTCATGTCAGTCAGTTGAAGGTTTCTCCAATGGTCAGCTCTGTTTGATCTACTTCCTTCCTGTATGAACTGTTGCTGACCAAGATAATTGCTGCCAAACCTGCTCCTTGGGACACCATCTGTTTCCTTCATCCTGATGAACAATTAGTTTTACTTCTGCGTGTTCACAGTACAACCCACATCTCCAAAGAAGTTCTCAATCAAACCCTGCCTTGAACTGAATTCTTATTGGAACATTCTGCTGAACTTTTTGATACCCTTGTGTTTTCCATTGCTATTACACATAGGTTAGATGCTGGACTTCCTTGAAACCTTTCCAGACCCCTGCCATAACTGCTGAACTTGGTATGGCTATACACCGTCTGCAATGCTTACTGTATGTTCAAATGAAAGCTGTTATTGATTCTATTAGTAAGCTGTCAGAGTCATTACACAAATGACTCTGCAAAAATAGACAAGCCCTAGATTTGCTCCTTGCATCTGAAGAAGGCCTGTGATCTTTTATTAATGCCACTATTTGTTGTATAGTCATAGCGAATCATTCAGTGTTTGTGCTTAATGCTATGGATAAAATACGCCACCTGTCAGATTTACATATTGATGACTTTAAGGAAGGACTGAATGTAGGTAATTGGTTAACATGCCATACACATGTGAATGCTTCCTATGCCACGGTCCCCACTTCTGAATTCTCTGACTTGGTCTTATCTCCTCCATAATAAAAAATAAATAAATAAAAAATGGGAGAATTGTAGGGATTATAAGGATATGTTCCTGGTTCATAATCGCTCTATGGCCTTTATTCTGCTCTAATAAAAATATACATCAACCAGTCTGTCATTACAGTGGACAAAGGAAGAAACAGGCCAGCATAAAGAACCATATAAGGAAATATCATATATTATAAGCCTTAGCAAAGTGTATGCTTGGATTGAAGGATCCATCCAAGACAGAGGCCTGAGGGATGTTGAAACAGGAACAGAGGGGTCAGAAAGGTCAATGACAGGAAACAGAAGGAGAGAGGAGGGGGGGCCTCACAGAGGGATGAATGTGGAGACTATGCATATATGGAAATAATACATGGAAGCAAAAAACGCATATATGTAACACGACTATTGTACTCAGTGGGAGGTGGGATTCTGGAGTTGTCTGGTGTCTGATGACTGTCAGAAATTCTCCTCCCTACTGCCTGTATTTGTCCATCAGTTATCTAATAAACAGAGATTCTGATTGCACCTGTACTGACTTTTGGATCTGGACTATACAGGAAATTAGTGATAATTAGTAATCGGTCTCTTGTAAGTAACAGGGCCTTACATCTGTCTGCTCTCCTTTTCAACATTTTCCTTCAACCTGTCTGCAGCATCTTCCAAAACTATGATATTCAGTACCAATTATATTCGGATGACATGATGTGCTTCACCCCATTTAATCTCATTAACCCTGACTTTACCAAACTATGTGATTGCATTACCACTCTAAAATCCTGGCTAGCCCAGCACAACCTCCTAATTAACCAATCCAAGACTGAAGTCCTACAGGTGTTTTCCAATACTTCATACACCCCACCTCCAACCATCAACAATGGAGACCTCAATCTTACTATAAAAAACCAAGTGAAATATCTTGGTGTGATCCTTGATCCGAATCTATCCTTCACTAATCAAATCAAGAGAACCACCAACACAATATATGCAAAGCTATGAACCCTCCAGAACCTCAAACCCCTCTTAAGTCCTAACTCATTTCGTTCTGTCTGTCAGGCCCTCACAACTCCATCTCTTGATTATTGTAACCTCATCTATTATGGCCTTCCCAAGAACACCATAAAACCGCTCCAACTAGCCCAGAACATGATTGCGCGGCTTATAACCAACCACCCCAGACGTTCACACATCACACCAGTCCTATATGATCTCCACTGGCTCCCCATTCAATACAGGATTAAATTCAAAGTGCTTACCCTCATACATAAAATCATTTCCAATGAGTCAGCTCCATGCCTCTCCCCACTCATTCCCTTCCCCATTAACACAAGAACCCGCCGCTCAATTACCAAAAACCTTCTGACTATCCCCACAACTAGAAGATATTGCAAACAATCTACCAGTAACAGGGCCTTCTCCCTCTATGCTACATCCCTATGGAACTCCCTTCCTTACGAGCTGCGGAACTGTCCAACCCACTCTGAGTTCCGAAAGAAGCTAAAAACTCTTCTTTTCCTTGAACATTTTTCCCTACCACCTTAGTACCTGACCTTCCTTCCACCCCCTCGCTCCTGCCCTATCAAAAATCTATCATACAGCCACATGATATCCTGGTATTTACCGTTGTAAATAGTTACTCACTGTTCTTGAAATTAATTTTCTTGTTGCCTATATATATCTCTGTTACTTTGTTCCATGTAAAAAGTTGAAACATACTGCCTTAATTGTTTTATGTAAACCGTTTTGATTTGTAGAAAGACGGTTTAAAAATTCAGTTAAATAAATAAATAAATAAATAGTGAAAAGAGTAGACAGGAGTTGGTGGCAATCAGACCAGGTAGGCTGATGGGTTTGCATAATACTGGACATTAAGTCTGTCAATTCTTGGGGCTTCTCAGTATAGGATGCATAATGCGTTTTCCAGTTCAATAAATCTGTGGTGGAGAATGGAACATAAACGAGGCTAGTGGGCCCCACCACAACCTGGTCCCGCTCATTAAGGATAGGCAGACATGGGACCTGGCGCAATGGCATCATGTGACCATCCCTCTGGCTGGCCGTTGTGCTTCTGAGGGCGCAATGCAGTCTGGCATGCCGGAATTCAGCTCCCCTGCTTTGATCTCTGGCAGTAGGTGACCTTGAACTGGCAAATGAATCCCTGCTTGTAGTGTCATCGGAGGACTGTGGCCCTTCCGAGGCACTCTGGACAGAGCTAGGGCTCCCGCTCGGGAGGGGGTGTGCCTCCTCTTGCTGCAGGGGTGGCTGGTGGGTTAGGGGCAAATCGGCGGGAGGGGGTCCTCCCGCGCCGGGCTCGGCCTTGGGTTGTGGCGGAGCTGAGGGGACTGGCCTATAGAGAAACTGGGGCGGATGGGTTAGAATATCTGGCGATTCCGCGGCAGAATAGACAGGCAGCTTCTCTTCTCCAGACTTCCGGGCCCCCCTTGTGGTTGCTACCATCATCCTACACTGTTCCTCGTGGCAACGCTTCATCCAGGAGGGCTGTTTCTCACAAATATTTAATCAGGCATCTATATAGGGGAACTGGTCGGGGTGTTCGCTACGTACAATCTGATGTATTACCCTCTGTTCCAAGTTTAAGTTCCCTGTTATAATGTAAGCACTCCAGTGTTTTCTGATTGTGCAGATCTGTTACTTGTAAACCGCACTGAAAACAAATAGCGCGGTATATAAAAGATGTTAAATAAATAAATAAATAAATGTACTCGGGATATAATTCTAACATCAAAGGTACCACTAGGGGGCCACACGGTGACCAGCACCGGCCACTCCCTGGCACAAAGTATTCCTAATCGGGACGGGGACATTTTTACTCCATAGTCACCGTCAAAACCTTTCTTAAAATTCTTGATCATACACTGTAACGAAGTTTGCGTGGACTCCGTCCCTCCCATAGTGACATACACGACAACAGACAATAGGGGCGGGTAGTCGGGCTGCAGGTAAGGGGTCCGTACAGCCCTATAGACAAATAGGTAGACAAACACCAAATGCTTCCTCCTTTTCATGACCTGGGCGCGGTCGCCCGGCCAGGAACTGCGCTACTCAGGAGTCCGCTCTCACTTGGTCTGTGTTTCAAGACCTCTCATTCATACACACGATGAAACATGCTAGCAACGTTTTCCCAAATTCCCAGGCCTACCTTACTAACCAACAGCAGCTGGTCTCGCGCACTCATGCAAGCTACTTCGGACTGTTGACCCAAGGGCAGTAGTTTCGGCCTCGCGCACTCATGCAAGGCATACTCAGACTGCCCGGAGAGGTGATCAGGCTCTCGGTCTCGCGCACTCATGCAAGACGTACCCCAAGCTAGCTGACTATATGGCAACAAAAGTTCTACTCACCGAATCCGGTACCCGCTACAGAACCAGGTCTTGGGTTGAATCCTGGACTCCCCTTGGGTTCGGAGGTGTTGGCCGGCTGGACCCAGTAATCCGCCGAAGCAAGGCGGAACCCTCTCCGATGCAAGAGGACCGGTGGTGCCTGAGGTTTCCCCTGTGGTCAGGGAAGACACGGTCCCAACCGGGCCAAACCTTGAGGCGGTAATACGTGGTATATTCACTTGAATACCATCCACTACTCGCACATTCCTGGCCAACGCACCAGGAATATGTAGCAGCGAAGTGCACGCAATGAATAAAACCAGGAGTCAATTGCAGGTTCCAAGCCAATTTATTGTGCACAGGCTCAGACAGGAAAGTATCCAAAAAGGACTGAGCAATGGAGGACAGAAGCAAATTCCTTATATACAATTCTTACAGTTTGATACAGGCAAACTTTCTATTGGTCCCAATGCCCCTTACACCTCTGGGCCTAGCTTCTGGTTCCATTCTAACAAAGGCACAGTCTTAGATATAGATACATTTCTACTGTAGAGAAATTATTCATTCTTTAAAAACAAATATCAACTAGATTCGCCAACAAAGTAAGCTAAACCCGACGCCCGCTGAGACGTCTCTTCAGCGTTTTGCATCCAGCTGCATCAGGGGCACACTAAAAATAAAAGAAAAATGCTCACCTACCGTATCACAGTCAAAATAAGCCTACCCTATACCATATAAAGACCATAAACTGTCCATACCATACTCATTGAAGATACTTAACTTCTCATCCACATTTCACCATAGACCGCAGTCAACTTCTTATTCATACATCGCCCTCAGCTTGATCACTCCAGCTCAACCGTTGTTCAAAAAACGCCACCCAGGCGCTCATATACTATCAACCACGTCTTCTTAAACTAATCATCCAATCACATCCCAAGCACAAACTGCAAACACACCCTCCAGTCAATACTAGAATTTAAGCCCTCAGGAGTCATTGTTCCAAGCAAAAAGATCCATCGCTGCTCACGCAGTAGAAGAAACTGATCCCGTGTCTTCTGCCCTAGAGCACCCTGCACATGCTCAACACCAAAACAGCGTAGATCTGAAAACACATGTCCATTTGTCAGACAATGATCAACCAACGGGGCTTCTCGCTTTTTACAATGTAGTCTACTCTTATGCTCACCCAACTGAACTCGCAATACTCAAATCGTTTTCCTTATTTAAAGCAGTCCACATGGGAAAAAAATACCATAAACCACAAAATCCGATTCAAATGTGGGGTTGGGTTTAGCTTGCTTTGTTGGCGAATCTATTTGATATTTGTTTTTAAAGAGTGAATAATTTCTCTACAGGATTGTTTTTGTGGAAAACTGTGTTGTTAATCCTTGAGAAAAGCTGTACAAATTAGATTTTGCCATATTGTTAATAGAGGATTATAGTGAATCATTGATGTTTTTTGTCAAGGAAGACACCTCTGACCCTTTTGAGTAAATTGGTGCCCTTGCAGATTCTGAGATTTGCTTTCCTCAGATTTTGTGTCTAGAGAAAGGTGTTACAGTGTGGTTAGTGAGTAGAGCATCTTTTGTTATCCTATTGAAATATTGTGATTTGCCCTGAAAGTGCCCAATAATATTATTGTATGACTATTCTCAGTGCCTACGTGGCCGCCCATGGCAATGCTCTTCTGCACCCCTAGCACCCACTGCACTGCCCCTTGTGGTGGTCTCTAGTGCTGCAGATGGCCGTTGGCCTGACACAATTTGTGCCAGTGTATCTGTCTGGTGGTTTATGGCTGCCACCATGGCTCGTAGCCCCTCCACGATTGCGCCCATACCCCATACCACACCAAGGCACATTGGGGGTGTAACCCACCTGTAAGGTCTGCAAGTGTAGTCAGTGTATAGTCTTCCATGTTATCCATGATAGACTGTATCATGTCTCTGGCCTGTCGTGGGTCTGCAACTAGTGCAGCAGGTGGTGTGGGGCTGGGTATCCTCGGTGCAGGACCTGGTCTGCTTTCCCTGGATGGTGACTCTGCTGGAATGGTGGTGACTTCCCCATCCTTGCTGCCACTGCTGCTGTTAGATATCTGGAGGCAGAAATCACTCTCATGCTCTTCCACACCATCCTGGGACTCCAACATATGCTAGACCACCCTCCCAGGCACCTCAAGCCCATCTGGGCTCAACTCTGATGTGTGGACAGGCAGACTTGCCTCACCCTGATTCCCAAGGCCCCCTGAAGCACTGTAGCTGTGCCTCTGCTCCAACATCTCTGCAGTCTCCACACTGCTGCCATCATCCACAGCTTCCACCTCCATTGTAATACGTGGGTTATCTGGGGAGAGGCAACAAACAGACATAACAGTTTACATCCTGGCTAATGCCCACCTCCATAAAATGTGACTATGTACAGTGCCTTGCCAATGTGTTTATCTCCTCAGTATATGGGCTGTTATGTCACATTAGATACAAACTGTAATGAAAATGCAGCTCTATTTAAATGTTAGGTAACGGACCTAACAATATAGCCGAATTGTTGAGGCAAAATGATAATACCAAACCTAGTAAATCTACAGGAAACACATCAATAATGAAAGCGTGTGTGTATGCATATATTTCCATCCCTATTGCTTAGAAACACCTACATAAGATTTGGACACATATATCAGCCTTAAACATCACCTAATGAGCTGATTAGGATCCATCTGTGTGCAATCAGTACCACCTGATCTGTAAACATGATACCTGTACAAATATTCATGTTTCAAAAGACCCCTGACTGGGCAACATCACTAAGCGGGCAACATGAACACCATGGGGCACTCAAAACAGGTCAGAGACAAGGTTGTGGAGATGTATACAGTAGATCAGGGTTGTATTGTAACAGATTTCCCCACATGGCAATTACTCCATGGAGCACCCTCACATACATCATGACAATATGGAGAGAATATGGCACCACTACAAACCTGACACGAGAGGCTACCCACCCAAACCCACACACCGGGTATGGAGGTCAATGAGCAGAGATGCCAGAAAGACACTAAGGATAGCACTGAGAGAGCTGCAAAGGTCCACAGTGGAGATGGGAGTATGTGTCCATTGGACCACTAAGCCATACGCTTCACAGAGTGGAACCTCATAAAACAGTGGCCATGAAAGAGCCATTGCACAGAGAAAAACATAGGAAAACATATTTTATGTTTGCATAAAAGCATGTGGCAGACCCCCCACACATGGACGAAGGTCATGAGGTCAGATGATATGGAACCATTAATCCTCTGCCATCATGGGAAGCACCATGTGTTGGCCAAAGTCATCACTTTATTTATTTATTTTATTTATTTATTTAACACTTCTTTTATACCGCGCTATTACAATCAGTGCGGTGTACATTGAACAAGAACATACTACAATGTATACAAGTAACATTGAGTTTTACATTGAACAGGGAACTTCAACAATAGGACAACCGGGGAAACTATGTACACTTCCCATTACCTCGGGGCCACCATTCCCACAGTGATACATAGTGGTGGCGGCAGCATGTTGTAAGGATGTTTTTCATTGTCAGAGACAGGGAAGGTGGGCAGGAGTAATGGCACGATGGATGGCACAGAGGACAAGGCATTTATTGTGGGATGCCTATTAAATATGCTTGAGACTTGAGACAGGGATGAAGGTTCATCTTCCAGAAGGTTAATGACCCATCACATACTGCTAGAGCTTCTCTAATGTGACAAATATGAATGCCGTAGAGTGGCATAGTCAAAGGGCACAATTCAGTCCCATTGGTATCTGTGGCATCACTGCAGGAGTGCTGTACACCAACACATCCCAGCAAGATGAAGGGATTTTGAGTACTTTGGGCCTGAGGAATGGGTTCACATCCCAGTGTCTAGATGTGCTTGGCCAATAGCGGCATTCCCCATGAGAGTTGCAGTGGTAACTGCAGCAAAAGGTTGCTCCACAACCTATTGACAATACAGGAGTGGGGTACACACATAGGCACATTCCTGCCTTCATGTATTATCTGGCCTATATATTTTCTGTGTCTTAATGATGGATATCTTGCTCCTTTACACTTGGCATGTTGTTTATGTTTATGTTTATTAAAAGTTTTCTATACCGCCCAATACTGTAGGCATCTGAGTGGTTTACAATCATTAAAAAAAATACAAGGCTGTGAGAGAAGCAGGAAAGGAATGCCATTTAAAGTAAAAGCAGCAGAGAAAGGAGAGAAAAAGGACAGAGGAGCAGAAAGATCAGAAATACATCAATGGAGAAGGGAAGAAGGGGATGGAGACGAGGGGGGAAGGTCAAACGCCAAACTAAAAAGGTGAGTTTTGAGTTGTGTATATCACGTGGTATTGACCCTCCACGGCTCATATTAATTCCAGGTTGTACTGCGACATGACACGACTAACACATAGGGGATGGATATCTTTGCAATGCACTGTACATACATGCTGCTAATGTGCATGACACTGGTGCATCATCTGATGGTCCAGAGTCACATGCAGCATGTCAACATGGCATTCCACATTGGTGCATGCAGTGACACTGGCATGGTGTAGTTGTCCAGTACACAGGTGTGCAGTGACAGGGACTCAGGGGATGGGATAGAGGGGGTGGTGTGTGACCGCTTGGTACTGTCTTGCTTTGTTGTAGGGAGAGGATGCATGGAGGGACAGTGCAGCCCTCCAATGGCACTGGCTGTGTTATCAGATGTGTGTAGCTGGTCGGGGGGGGGGGGGGTGTCTGCAGCACAACAGCATCCAGGTTGGTGAGTGGACAGCTGCAGGTGAGACAGGAGAGCAGAGTGATGCACACAGTACCTAACCTGGGTGGTTAGGTTGGGCACTGTGGGGACCTTGGCCATGTGACAAGGTTTTGGTCAGCATGTCTGGCATTGGCCATGTGGGGGTGGGGGGCTGTAGGTGGTATGGACTGGCAGTGGTACAGGTTCATGGTGGTTCCAGGTGTGGGGTGGGGGTTGTCATGGCATGGCCACAGCAGTACTAAGAAATGTGATACCGTAAAGACCCTCAATAATATTTATATCATTTTTTGTCGGACATAAATCGTGCAGGGAAGGCACTGTGAACCATCCCCCAATTACAATACGTATCCCTTTTATTCAACCCAACAGGTTTAAAACTATCTAAAAAAACAGAAAAATTCAGTAATAATGGAAAAACCACACTTATCTGAAAACACGCGCGACGTGCATGTTTCGGGGGAAAACCCCCCTGTATCAAGCCCTCTCAGCTCCGCTTGTACAAAACTACAATCCACCATGTAACTGGCAAAAAACGCCGAAATGTTGGCTGATAAAAACGAGGATACTAACTCAAGATTGGCCACCTTGAATCCGCCTATCATCTCAAAACCACCAATCACAAGAAGGGAATCCCCACTAGTTAGGGAATCCCCTACCGTGAAAGGTTAATATCAACCCACACCCAGCCAATCAATTTCACAGTTCATTCCAGTAGAAGAAACAGCTTGTAGAACAAATATCCAACGCTGCTCAAGCTTACGCAATTTAGAAATTCGGTCCCCCCTCCGAGGGTCCTCTGGGACATGGTCAATCACCGTCCACTTCAAATGTTGAAAGTTATGATTGAATTGTAAGCAATGTTGAACCATCGGAGCCATCAATAACATTTGTCTAAGATGACTAGCATGTTTAGTTAGACGGACCTCAATCTTCCATGTAGTACTACCCACATATCTCAAAGGACAAGTGCATTCAATAAAATAAACAACAAATGTGGAATTACACGAAGTTTGCCATCGGCGATGAAATATACAGTCCGTATGTAAATCAGTCCAAGATGAACCCGATATAGTAGTATCGCAAAACTGACATTTAGTGCAAGACACATGTGTCCCAATTCGTTGTGGAGGTTGCACTGGACGGTCCAATGGCACCGTAGAAGAGACTAACTTGTCCCTGAGGTTAGATCCCCTAGAATATGCTATCCGCAAAGGTTTGTTAAGACTCGGATGTAAAGACAAAAGTGGCCAATACCTCTTTAGTATGCCCACTACTCGAGATGAATTGGACATGTATGGTAAAACCCCCGTCACCATATCTGTATCTGCCGTTTTAACCGGTTGCCAATCCAAAAACCACTCCCTATGAGAGAATAAAGCCCTACGATAGGCCCGAGAGATCACCGACTTAGGATATCCTTTATCCAAAAGTCAGGCATTTAAATCAGAAGCATGGTGTTTAAATTGATCAACCAAGGTACATAATCTTCGAAGCCTCAAGAATTGACCATAAGGCAAGCCTTTACGTAAAGGTTCTTGGTGAAAACTATGATAATTTAGCAGACTATTACGCTGGACCGTTTTACGGTATAGTATGGTAGCCTGTTGGGTTGAATAAAAGGGATATGTATTGTGATTGGGGGATGGTTCACAGTGCCTTCCCTGCACAATTTATGTCCGACAAAAAATAATATAAATATTATTGAGGGTCTTTACGGTATCACATTTCTTAGTACTATAATACAATTTTGATTACCGTTAGGGGGTTGCTTGTGGATTTGATGGCCACAGCAGTGGCATTACCACATGGTCAATGTTAGGGCACCTGTGTGGTGTTTCTATGGGCCCAGGAGACATGTCAGGGCTGTCAGGTGATGCGACTGTGCAGATGTACCTACACACTTATTTTGCTACACAAACCCAACATGTAACATTTCATTGTCTCGTCCAAACACACAATGGCATGGTCATGCCCCACATGCCTCTGTTTGGCAACATGGAATCGTTTACAACAGGCAGATGTACATACTGCATTCCCCAGTTGTGGCATCCACATGTTACTCAAGCAGATGCGCCACCCTATATCATGGCCTTTAATGCCTGAATATTGGGTGCCTAAATCACAAGGGCTTTAAAAGAGCAATTCACTAAATACCCAACACCCGCTCTCAATCCAAAGCACCACTCCAATTCACTAATAAGGATGGCTCAAACCCTACATTTAGTGAGAAAACTCACTATAGGGAATAGCTGACGCTCACATCACAGGTCAAATAGCCTCTATACTCATCCAAACTCATTAATCAATAATAACCTCAAACCACATCAATTACTACCGGGAAAACACGTAAGACACTACTATAAACATACACCATTCACAACATACACAATCATACAACAAGCGTCATCATACTGAAGTTGCTGCATAGAGCAGCACAGGAACAGGTTGTGTCCTCCTAAACAAAAAAGAGGACAAATAAATAGCTTATATTCAATAAACAACCAATGCAGGTCAACAAGAACTTATCTCCTCAAATCTTCAACCCCATAGCTGCTCCATCGCAACACAGAAGATTTTCCAATATCCGTAAACTCCAAACCGAAGAGAGCAGAGAGGCGCACAACTAGCAGAATTAATAAATTCACATCAAAATCCCTACGAAAGCTTTCATTTCGCCAAAGCAAGGCTTCTTCAGGGGATTAAACTACCACATAATAATGTGCTAAGCTACACATCTTCATGCTCTCCGCCATCAAAAGGACGGCGTGTGACGCACACTTTATAAAGTACAACAACCAATCAAAACCAACCTACTAAACCACGTCAGCAACTATAACATAATAATACAACATTACCAGAAACATAGAAGTGGAGCTACACAGACACACAAGCTAGAACAGTCAATAGCTACAGGACACCAATAATGCACTTATCAAAAGGCCTCACAAAAATAAAGACCATTCGATTTTATCATTCAAACCATGCGGATGCATAGTATTAAGCAGATATATCCACCGTTGTTCCTTTTGTAACAATATCTTATTGCGATCCCCCCGTCTAATGTTATAGGGGACATGCTTCAACACCGTACAGCATAACTCTTCAAAACAATGGTGAAAGTCAATACAATGTTGTATCAATGGTGTATCAATATAAGCTTTGTTTATAGTAGTGTCTTACATGTTTTCCCGGTAGTAATTGATGTGGTTTGAGGTTATTATTGATTAATGCTTTTGGATGAGTATGGAGGCTATTTGACCTGTGATGTGAGCGTCAGCTATTCCCTATAGTGCATTTTCTCACTAAGGGGGATGTTTACTAAACTGCGGTAATGGTACATAACGCGCATTATGTGACGTTAGCGATCGTTAACTTACGTTAACGTGCGTTATGAGACGTTTTAACGTCTCATAACGCGTTAACGTAAGTTAACGATCGTAAAGTTCCGCGGCGCGGTAAAACACCGCAGAAGGTGGAGCGAGGGCAGAGAGAAGGGGTCATTGGGCGGAGTGTGGGTGGGGAGAGGCTCCCTTCACACTAATGCGCTGATCTGAAGAGATGAATCCTAATGTGAATGAAAACCTGCCGTTAAATGCACATTGCAGGGGAGAGAAACCATTTAGGTGTCAGTAATGTACAGCATAGGCAGGTAAACCTAGAAAAGTGATAAGCGTGATACATGTGCACAGAACAAAAGGGCACATAAACATTGAGAATGACCTCAACAAACTGGAAGAAAACCACAACCAAGCTGGCCAAGAGTGGTAGTAATGGGAAACATCAACTCCCCCCCCCCCCCAAGAAAGCTCCATAGAAAAGATATAAATCGTGGAAGGATCTATGCGCCGTCCCCATACAAGGTGAATGAGCCACAGTGAAATTGCGCTGTGCAGGGTTTCCCTTTCCATCGGAGAGGTGTCCTATGGCATGCACATGTGCAGCAACAGCAGGGCGGACATGTCGGAATGGCAACTGGACAGATGCCGGAAAAGGGGATACACAGGGCCGCAGGTGACACATGCTGTGGTGCAGCTGGGCCACAGTGTGGACTAGGGTGATGCCTAGCTGGCCCATATGAATGCTGAAACAGCAGAGCAGCCAGACAGCAACTGCTGAAGGCCCAACATGGGCATGACTGTGCATCCCACAGTGTCACAGGGGATAGTACCCAGCAGCTACCCCCAAGGGCACGGAACATTGGCAGGCGGTGCTGGGGGGTAGCAGGGAAACATATGCAGGCACCCCTACCCCAGAACCCACACCATAGGCAGCCGCCTACCCGCACACTGGATGGCCTGAGACTGCGCACCACCAGCAGAAGGGACTGTCAGCATGGTGGCAGAGGGTCACTGGTGGTGGAAGGGGCAATGGCAGCTACCCAGAGCAGACCGTGGCCTAGCCCTGTGTAGGTGGGTGCCATGTACTGCAACAGACAGGCCCTGTCCGACGAACAATCATGGTATCACCAGGAAATGTGCCAACTCTGTGAGAACATGGTGGTGCAGTGCACAAGACCAGTGTATTCAGGAGCAGAAGGTCACAGGTTCAAGTCCCAGCTGTGGTTCCTGTCAACCCAGTCCCCTTATTTCACCCACTACTAAAACATGCTAATACAGACAGAACCTTTATTGCAGATGACGTAAACATGCCCAAAACACCTACATATTACCCTACAGAGCACAGACACCATAAACATGCGCATTACCTAGAGCAGGGTCTCCCAAATGCAGTCCTGGAGGGTCAAACACCATTCAGGTTCCATGCTGCCTCTAATAAAGATGTCTGTGCTGCATGTCTATGCGCCGCCCCCATGGTATGCAGATGTATCGCATGCATATTCATGGGGGACGGCATGAAAACCCGAACAGTGTTTGGCACACCAGGACTGGAGTCGGGAACCTCTGCCGTAAAGCAGCAGCCAACAAGGGCAGACACACCCACACCCACAGGTCCCATTGTCCAAAGCCTCCTGGAGAGGCAGGACTTTGGGCCCTGCGTGCATCTCCCAATACTAGCACTGCATACCTTAGCAATGCCACCCTGAACCTGGGAATACGGTACACGTCTATCAAATGGTTGCTATGATTACTGGCAGATAGCAATTCCTAAGTTAAGCATGATTTGCTGATGGAGATGCACCATAGCAACCTTTCTGATGTCTGTGGAGTGTGCTTCAGGTCTGGTGTCTGACAGTGTTTACCACCCTGGGGAGTGACCCCCAACAGTATTGCTTACCATAGCCATGCCTGCATTCTGCCCAGGACTGGTGTGGTGGCCAAGGCTGCCAAACACCTCTATAGGTGCACAATGCTGGCATAGGTGTGGGGAGTGTGTGTCTGTCTATCCAGTGTGTGGTGGCTGCAAACACCCTCCACAGCCCACACTGCTTGCACTGTTGCCAGTATTGGCCTGCCAATGTGCATAATGAGGAGCAAGGTACTGTGGGAATAGCCAGGATAGGATGGCCTGCCCTGGATCCAACTGCACATAGCATAGGGCAATGGCTCGGACATTGTAGTGGCCGGCCACCACATGCACGGACAGGGTGGCCACAGCATGTCCTGCTGGGAGGTCACTCTCACCCTGACTGAACAGTGACCACGGCATGGCTAGGTCCCCCCATAGTGCTATATAGTATTTCTTGTATGTGATATTTATGGGTTCTCTTTTGGGGCCTATTCACTAACATCTGCTTGGTGTGTATGCTGACATCCCAGTTCTGGGTACACGCATCTCCTCCAGGTACATGCACTATGGACTAGCTAGCAGCCTGCCTGCAGCTAGTATGTGTCTGGCTAGAACACCCCAGGGTGCAGAGGCTGGCTGCTGGAGAATGTCAGATAGTGGTGGGGGGCAGCTGGCCATTTCCAGGCCTACTGTCTGTCTGCTATTGCTTTATGGTTGGGTAAAGATCTGCATTGCCTGCCCTGTAGGGTGCCTGTTCCCCAGCAGGACTGGGGTGGATGGTTCCCTCTACTGCTACCATTGCAGGGAGGTGGAATGTGGATCTATTGGTGGTTGATCCTGTTTCCCACCCTGAGCCCCAGAGGGTGGGTTGTGTGGTGGTACATAATCTGCCTATGGGTCCAAACACCCCCCCCCCCTTCATGTCACCATGGCACCAACACAGAATATGCACTATTCTGGGTGCATCATAGCCCATAAGGGCTAGACATGACTGAGAAATACAGAGGGACACAGATGTATCCTAGGTGTGTCTGCAGGAACTACCTATCACACACTGATGGGGACCTGCATCAAGACGTATTTCAGCCATGAAAGGTGCTGTGGACCTGGTTCTGGGTGCCCCACCTCACCCTCAGGGGGAGCACAGTACCCGCACAATGTGACGGTCTGTGGCTACTCTGTGCCAGTACCACACACGGTCAGTTCCCCCTACCAGGCCGAGGTGCTGTGGGGGTGCATACCCCATCCTGTGCCCATCTGTTGACTGCTGATTTGCATGTGCAGTGCATCATGGGTACGGGTGGATTAACCGTATCCTGGTAGCCACAGCAGATGGTTTGTGTGGTGGCGTGCAGTCTTTCTGCAGCCAGCCAGGGATTTGTGAACAGCTATGGAGCTGTAGCCCACTGGTTATGTCACTGCCTGTGCGGCCAGAGGTCATGGGTTCATACCCATGGTGGGGTTATTTGATAGGGCTGTCTGTGGCATTGTCTATTTTTGATGTACATTAGTGCTGCCAGCAAAAACACCCTCAGAGTACTGTAACTTTAAGGTGCCTCATATGGCGCACCATAAGGCACCTTATAGGGCGCCCTATAAGGTGCCTTATAAGGTGTCCTATAGGGGACATTATAGGGTGCCTTGGTGGACAGTGCACTTTATAATGTGCCCTATGGAGTGCGTAATGGGGTGCCTTATGCGGCACCTTAGGTTACGCCACCATGAGGGTGCGTTTGCTGGCAGTACTAATTAAAATAAAAGTAAAATGCCTCAACAACCACTACTTAAATGTAAAGGGTGATGCCTCAGCCAGCCTTATGCATTTGGAACACTGGGGAATCGAACCCATGCCCCTTGTACCATCAGTCAGTGTAGTAACCATTGTGCTACAGCTCTGTTTCTGTGTTTCATGCCTGTGCGTCTTCTTAAGATTAACGCGCGGCACCGTGCCATTAACGCTCATTAATTTAGGGCGCCTTGTAACGTGCGTTATCGGTAACGATGTACCGCCCATGTCCTTATTTGGGATTTCTGCCTGTACCGTGGATCCTAACGCAAATCACACTAATGCAGTTTAGTAAACATACCCCTAAACGTAGGGTTTGAGCCATCCTGAGGTCAATTTTGCCTTTTTTATGTGTTGAATTGTTTATGAAATATTTATTAGTGAATTGGAGTGGTGCTTTGAATATTGGGTGCACCATGTCCCAGTGGTGCATGTTAGACCTATCAGACTACAGACACACTGGCATCACAGGTCCTTCTCTCAGAAGATACACATAAACCCCAGGACTAACCCTGGGGCTCATCTCCATGCACATAACCTCAGCAAACATATGATCAGTGCATCTGCACCAGAGACAGGCCACTCTGCATGCCATATGGTGTGTAAAGCACCAACATGCTGTATGTTACAACCATCATGACAATGGGACCACAATACAAACAAGGCACCTGAGGCACCAACAACATCGCACAATGGCTGCATGCCACCACCCTCACAGGATCCTGTGGCCAAATAGAGATAATTACCAACTCCATGGGCAGAGATGTCTCACCAACGCAGCAGGTACATTGCACCACATGTGCAGTGTACAGGGAATAGCATACCTGGGGATGTTGTTGGATCAGAAGGACAACCTGATGCAACCCAGGATATCAATGCTTGACCCAATACAAGCATTGTGGAACCTGTGTCTTTTGGGGATCCTGCTAGGTACATATGACCTAGATTGGCCACTGTTGGAAACAGGATACTGGGCTTGATGGACCTTGGTCTGACTCAGTATTGCATATCTTATGTTCTTATGTTCTTATCAACATGACAGCACAGACCACCCAACAAAGTGACTCATTATAGAACCTATGCCACCATCTCTGAGATAATGGTGAATGCTCTGTAACCGAGGCTATGGTTGGTGCACACTCTGGTTAGGCCACTACTATCCTCCAGGGGCTCACAAAACACACCTTGCACATCTTACAAATGGCACTGTACACTGTTACATGCATCATCATTTGACCAGATAGGACAGGACACATAACACCTGTCCTACAGCATCCTTGCCAGATACCAGTCACACAGTGTCTGTTACAGGATACCAGGGGCCATCTGTGACACCTGCACACAACATATCACACTGTCATGCTCCAGATACCGACACAACCAGGGCAACAGGACACTGATTCATAGGGCTTACTCATCAAAATAAAATAATTCCGATTTACCAAAAATCACCCTATGTTAGAAAATTATTTTTGTTGGAGAATATCCTCCCAGTGCTGTGTATGCAACCAAAGCACCGCCGTGATGTCTCCTTTTATTAATATTAAATTTGTAAAGAACGGAAGTACTTAACTTCAATAAAGGAATGCCATTGCCATTGCTGCTAGTATGACTGTCCGACGTAGCGCTCGTTTCGGGTTCAATATTTTATCCTGTAAATGAACCCTGCTTCAGGTTTGTCTTTCAGCTGCTATTTGGCAAAGTGTAAAGCTAACAGATGGGATTGTAATCAGCCGTTTAAATCCTCGGCGTCTGACGTCACAGAACAAGTGAAATGCCAAAACCAATGAACTCACTCACCAAAGAGAGGGAACACCCACCAAGCAGGGAATCCCTTTCAGGGAGCGGCAAAGATCTCAAATAATAGTATGCCAGTCTATTTGTTGGTTTAAGCCCCTAGGGGTCACCGAGTCCAATCTATGGATCCAACGCTGTTCTTGATATTGCAATATCTGTTCCCGATCTCCCCCACGGGGGTCCAATGGTATAAAATCTAATATCCGCCAGCATAGTGTAGTAAACAGTGTTCCACAATAGGCGCCGAGAGCGATCTCGTCCTTAATCTTGATGCATGCTCTGATAATCTGACTCGAACCTGATGTTTTGTCCGGCCAACATAATATAGGGAACAGGGGCATACAATGAGGTATACAACAAATGGAGTAGTACAATCCGTATGCCATTTTGTTGAATATGTGCGAGTTGTATGAACATCTGTCCAATCTAGTCCCACTATAGATGAAGTACAATATATACAATCACCACAAATAAAGTGGCCTTTATTCAAATGGCAAACTTGTGGTCGATCTTGAATATCAGTTGTCCTCATAAGAAGATCCCGAATGTTAGTGCCCCTAGAATAAGCTATTTGTAGATCTTTATTTCGAAAGCAGGAATGTATTCCCATTAGCGGCCAGAAACGTCAAAGAAGTTGGGTTACTTTATTAATTCCCCTGATATACGGTAGGACCCCTGTAATCGTCGATTCCTGATTATGATCTCAAATATGGGGTTGTGAAACATACCAGTCATTATGAGTATAGCGTGCTCTCTTGTAAGCCTTATCAATGACTGGCATGGGATATCCCCTAGATAACAAGCGAGATGATAACTCTTTTGAGTGTTTCTTAAATTATATTATGGACGAACAATTCCGTTTTAAACGCAAAAATTGCCCATACGGCAATCCCTGTTTGAGAGCCTTAGGGTGAAAACTATCATAGCGAAGAAGGGTGTTGCGCTGCACTGGTTTTCGATAAAGGGTCGTATGGAAACCCTCAGTTGTTAAAGACACCGTTACATCCAGAAAATCCAATTGTTGAGATGACACTTGTGCAGTAAATTGGATCCTAGGTAAATGAGTGTTTAATCGATCTATGAATGCGTCTAATTTCTCTCGGGACCCCGTCCACAGAAAAAAGACGTCATCGAGGAACCGCTTCCAAAAGGGAACAAGATGAAAATCAGGATCAGTATACACATATAACTCCTCAAAAGACCCCATATATATTGTAGCAATTGATGGAGCTACAGTGGCCCCCATAGCTATGCCATGGATCTGCTTATAGAAGCAATGTTGGTTCAAAAAGAAATTGTTGTACAACACTATTTCAAGTAATTCGAGTACAAACCTCTTTGGAATACGAGCTGGAAGATTCAAGGGGTAATCCCGCAAACATCGTAATGCTTCTCCTTGATCTATGTTTGTATAAAGAGCTTGCACATCAAGAGATATCAGGAACCTATATGAAGATATGTTACTGCAACCTCTTAATTGATGTAGAAAGTCTCCTCTATCACGGATAAATGACCGAACCCCTGCTGCTGCTGGTTGCAAAAATAAATCACAAAACCTCGACAGAGGTTCCAGCATAGAGTCTCTGCATGAGACAATCGGGCGGCCAGGGGGGTTAATGAGAGACTTATGTACCTTAGGTACCAAATAAAAAATTGGGACCTTAGGATGTTGTTTATTAAGAAAGGCCATCTCATGCTGTGTAATCCAATGATTAAAAAACGCTAGAGAGGTCACGGAATAGACCTGCTGTCGAATGGCTTCTGTAGGATCATCCGATAATATTATATAATTTCGACGATCAGCCAAATGAGATTCCAAATTCCATTGATATTGCTCCAGAGAGAGGACCACCGTGGCTCCCCCTTTATCAGCTCTCCGTATCACCAAAGGGGATTCCCGCAGTTGGTCCACCGCTTGGATTTGTTCATAGGACAAATTTGAATAACCTCGAGGTACACATGACTCATCTTCAGTTAAATGTTGAAACACCAGTTCCTGGTAAGTAGAAAGAGCCGCATCTGGGGTCCCTGGTGGGAGCCATCGGGAGGGATTTCGAATCAAAGAAGAGTCCATAGCCTCAGGGATCATAGACATGTGTTGCATAACCCTTAATTTGCGAAAAAATCTTTGAAGAGCTACACGCGTTGGATCCATAGATTGGACTCGGTGACCCCTAGGGGCTTAAACCAACAAATAGACTGGCACTACCATTCCCTAAATGTGCAGGTGGTTTGTGATGCAAATATGCGTATTATGAATGTGGTTCCTAGGTTTCCAGAGTCCACCCATGACTCCTATATCTTCCATCACTCAGCAATATTCCAACAGTTTGAGGACTGTGTCCTACTGGGTGAGTAATTTGTTTCTTTCTACTATGTGCATAATGTTTATGAGATACAGGTAGCATGGCCAGTATCACAGATTGGGCAGGATCACAGACTGTTTTGGGTGGAACGTTTAGGTCAGGATGTCTCATAGCAAGAAAACACATGGACTAATGCATGAATAGTGTTTTTATCTCTGACATGCTACACATTTGTGTTTCTGCCATGGCACATCAAACCACAGCCAGAGCATTAATGCCTTTCTATAGTTGCATTCCAAATGCACATAGTACTCCCTTGTTTTAGATGTCTGTTATTTGGGTTGTGGAAATCTGCAAGGTCTGGTACCTGTCGTTGCTATCTCAGTAGATCACTGTCTCCATACTTATCTGTACAGCACTGTTTGTGTTATCAGGATGACATGTATATGCACTGCTTTTAGACTGTGTTATTTGTGAGATCATTGTGGCCCTTCGGGAATTGATCCATAATACAGTATACCTTTTACTGCCCCAACATGTCCATGAGGCTATGTGGTTTGGATCAGTATTCCAAGCATCTGTTCCATGTGCATGTTATTTGGGCCTCTACAGGTACCTATCTAAATAAGTGATGTGGGCATCATGCGATATTCTCCAACGTGTGCTGGACAGCAGATTTGCGGGTTACACCTCTCATATCCTGGATTTCAACATTTCCATCTACTAGCCTTTGTGGTGTGTCCCTGTTTCCATCCCTTGGCAATCTCTGTCTGTAAGGAGACCTGCAGAGCCCATGGATTAAATCAGCAAAGGAAGAGATTGCTTGTTACATTCATAAGATAGTTCAGGCTTCATTAACCCAAAGATATATGCCCCCCTTGCTAAAGCTAGCCACTATACGTCCTGTCTCCAAGCTCACAACTCCTTCCCCTAATGACCCAACAACATATCACCCAATATCTAGTCTCCCTTTTTTAGCCAATATCCTTGAGAAAACGGTTTATCAACAGCTTCAAGAACATGTTGATTCTCAAGCACCTTTGAACCCCTTCCAATTTGGTTTCCAACCTCTCCACAATATAGAATATCTGCTTACATTGCTTCTAGACAAACTCATCAAGGGTATAAATAACATTAAGACAGGCTTCCTCCTCATCTTTCTTGAAATAATAGCAGCGTTTGATACTGTATCTCACCCTATCCTTCTCAAAAGGCTGGAGTCCATTGGGTTATGTGATATTACACTCAAATGGTTTCATTCATATCTTACTGGAAGACAACAGCAAGTTAAGATGGGCGCAGATTTTTCATCTCCATTTCCATTAATACAAGGAGTACCTCAAGGTTCCTCGTTATCTGCTCTTCTCTTTAACCTTTACGTTCAACCTATCTGCGAAGTCATCAGGCAACATGGAATTCAATATGCTTTATATGCTGATGACATTATGGTATATACTCAATTAAGCTTAGACAAGCCTGACTACGCTCCTATTACCAACTGCCTTCAGGAACTATACTCTTGGATATCTAACAACAATCTTAAGATTAATTTTAAAAAGTCTGAAGAACTTTTCGTCACATGTAATAATAACTTTCCCCCCCTCAGTCCATTGACTTTATTAGTGAATCTATTCGAGTCAAAGAGGAGTTAAAATATCTGGGTGTCATATTAGATAGGAACCTAAACTTTCACTCACATGTTGCTAGGACCAAGAGCGCTTACCACAAGCTATTATACGAAGACTAAAGCCTATCTTACATCTTGACCATTTCAGGACTGTCTGTCAAGCTATTATAACACCTATACTCGATTACTTTAATTCATTATTCCTTGGTCTACCTACCTCAACAATTCGTCCTCTACAGATGGTTCAAAATACTGCAGCCTTACTGGTTCTGCAAAACACCAACACATAACTCCAATCCTGAACCAATTACATTGGCTCCCAATCTTTTTAAGAATCAAATTTAAAACAGCCCTCATCATTTTCAAGATTCAAAGAAGCCTGGCCCCTAACACCCTCAATGATTTAATAAAGATTAAATCCATCAATAGACCAAGACGTAGTCAGATGATTGACACTATTCAGACCCCTGCTGTGTTTTGTAAAACTATTAACTCTACTTCCAGAAGGGTTCTGTCCCTAGCAGCACACTCTGTTTGGAATTCCCTCCTTCAAGATATCAGATCTACTTATGATGCCAAGGACTTCAAAATAAGACTGAAAACCTTTCTTTTCACTGATTATTATGGGACTTCACATTTCCCACCCTTATCTTCTATAAAACCTTAATCTAATGTATATCCTATATATAGATCACTTATAATATTTTAATAAGTTCCCTTGACTCTTATTCTATACCCTCTAACTTTATTCCTTCCCTTCCTTCTTTAGTTCCCATTTCTACCTATCTATACAGAATTCCACTGTATATAATTGAAATCTTATATCTAATGTTTAGATGTTGTTTTTGTTTGGTTATTGATTTTATATCTTTGTAAACCACTTTGATTAAAGGATAAGGCGGTATATAAAATCTGTTAAATAACTAAATACATACATAATTAACAGGTGTTTGCTGTCCTTAATGAGCAATTCACCTATGCTTGATAGCACCTGCAGCACTTTGTTCAACGTTTCCCTGTGGTCAGTGAGGCTGTGTAATGAAACTCTGGCAGCAATGAAAGAACTATAGCAGATATCATCCAGACAACACCCATTCTGGAAAGGACCAAAGGGCCTGTCCATTCTGTAGGAGTGCTGTTTGCACAGAGCCCTGTGTCTTGGAGGGGCCTTCACTACCAACATCACACAAATGCAATTTATCTCCCTGTAGTACCAGCTTCAGAGGGAGACACTCGGCCCCCATCTGACCTATGCACAGCTGCCAGAATGAATTGCACTCAGTTTTATTGCATCAGATAGAAGTGTTCAACTGTAGGCCACTGTCACGGAGGGATTACGGCATTTGGTGCCTCCTGGCACTCTGCACCTGCGGCCCAAACTAGAACTCAGCTACTGCATTCCTGAACAACGGCACTCTTCACCTCAGCAGCTGTACACAGGTGAGCTGTGTCCTGGCAGCTTCCTTTACAGCCAATCTGACATGCACAGCTCTCCTCAGGAAGAGAGGGGGAGGGGCTAGGATTGGAAATGGATGGGCCATGTCCAGCTCTGGAGGCAGTCCATGTATATAGATTGGCCTTAATCTTTGTGCAAGTTGCTCCTCCAGGGCTATGAGGTTTGGAGGGGGATTGCAGGATGGGGGTAGTAGGTGGCAGATGCTGGGTGGGCCTGGAACATGAAGGGAGCTGATGTTGGGGGAGGGCTAGAAGGTGTTGGGGCAGGGGGAGCTAGCATGCAGAGGATAAACATTATTTGTTTGGGGTGGGGAGGGATTTATGATTGTCCAAGTATTGGGAGAGTAGGTGGGAATTAAGGATGGTGGGGTGACATCTGAGTGGGAAACACAGGGATTAAAGGAAGATGTGCAGGAAGAACCGAAGGGGACAGTTCAGTATGTTAAAGCAGATGTAAAGAGAGAATTGCAGAAAACTAGAAGTGAGAAGAAAGGACAAACGGACAACAGACAATGGTGAGCTAGTAGTGGACATGATGAAAACAGATGACAGTGACTGGACCAGTTCAAATGAACATTCACATGTCCAAACCACAAAAGATACTTCAGACCTGTTGTCAAAACAATGTTTAGCTCCACTTTGTCAGGTTTGATATATGTGCACCGTTCATGTCTTTGCATTTTGTCTACTGCCAGAGTAATTTACTTAATATTGTTCTTATCACAGTGTTGTTGTACATTTCAGATTTTGCTTTTTGGGTAATCAGTTGCCTTCCAATTTCCTCATTCTGATCCATTGTTATTTGCTTGCTGACGGACTATGTTTAGCAAGCTTAACACAGCTGAAATAGTCTGCTCAGGTAGTTTATGTAACAGTGGCACTTGTTCTCTTTGACCAGTAGGTGATATGTTGCTTTATGAGATGTCTTTCTTTAATATTTGAAGTGGTGTGTTTTGATAGGTAGGGTTTGGTTCTTTATGAGTCCTGGTACTGCTTTATTGATACTGCAGGTTTGAAATGTGTTCAAAATGGCCACGGCATATAGTAGTACCATATGTGCATGGCAGTTGCTACTAGAGTATGACATTGTGGGACTCTGCTAATCTCTCTTTATCCAGGTGCTCTTGAGGAGATCTGTACTGTAAATATTGGCACATGTTGACATTATGCATTACTTTTACACATGAACCCCTTATGCACATGTGATCCTGCAATGTGTCTCTACACTTGGTCATGCACCACCATTTGTCCCACCCTTGGATGAGTGAGGCAAACTTTGTATCTGCCAGCAAACCATTTGGCCTGTGGTCCACTACATGGTAGCTAGTGTGCTTTGTGGGTGATTTTCAGGTGGGTGCAAGCAGACACATGGACATGTGTGCCATATATTGGTCTGGTAATCCTCTGTTGTGTCATCTGGAACCAACACAATGGCTTTGAGGCACATAGGGGCAATATCCAGCCTTTGCAGAGTACCCATTCTCCTCCCAGGAGGCCACTGTCTTTCAGCAATGTTTGACATATCTTGCAAGAGTTGGTTGAGACAACATGCTGATCTCTCATAATCATGACAATTATTTGGTAGGTTCTGGTATCGTATGTCATGTGGCCCATGATTTTGCATGTTGAACTGTGCAAAGACAATACAGAGATGTGTTAGGGTATGACATCCCACACATCACTGAGAATGTTGTTACGTTGATATCAATCCAAATGTGAACATCTAGACATGTTTACACACATGCATCAATACTGACTAGCTGCCAAGGCCAGTTATGTGCAGTATCTCACACCTGCAGTTATGAGGAGTGTTTGCACATTTTACATCTGCTGGATTTGTGGGCTACCTTTACCATGAAAATGTTTATACATGCCATGTGGATAGGTATGGCATTTTCACATCAACATGCATACTGTGCACATTGTGCTGCTATGTAACTGATTAGGGTGTTCTGTAAATATTAGGGAAATTAAGTTTTTTGTTGCCCAGACTTTAGATCTTCAAAGTCCCAGGATTGCTTGGTGTATATGTGAGACTGTACGCCCAAGAAATTGGAGCGAAGCGTGTGTGTGTCCTTATCCACATTTCCGTATCTCCGCGAGGGGAACGGCTGGGTTTGGATGAAGCGTAAGAACTGTGTGTTTGTTTGAGTCCTGGATATTGTAACTTTGTTTCCTCTGCAGATAAAGAGGTTATTTTTGTAAAAAAACGCGAAGTTACCAGCTCCTCTGTAACTTAAAGAGGTTGCTGGCAGGTTTATTCCTGCCAAAAGGTGAAATTACCAGCAAATTTACCAACTCCTCTGCAAATAAAGAGGTTCGATTTTTATATGTATATCGGTAAAAAATTGAAGTTATTAACAGGATCTTGCCTGTAACTAAAGTGTCCCCAAACAGTGAAAAAACACCAGGTCTACAAAATATAGGAAGAGGGACAGTGCAGGAGAATAACAGACTGTTATAAATAATAAAAAAAAGAGGAAAACTCCTTATCTGGGATGCTCACAGACCAGAGACGGCAACAATTAGATCAATTGAAAAAGAACTAGTCTAGTTACATAACACTGTACACATCAATTGTAATTATGGAGTTCTGAACTTCGAGGTTTGTCCCTTGAACATTGCAGGTCACCTGGCCAGTGCCTAGCTATGTTGAATGAATAACTGCCTCTACAGGAGATGAAGTACAGAACTCTTTTTCGGTGAAGTATAATTCCTCTGTGATTAGCTTTCTAAGTATCTTTTTAACTGATTGCAATGCAATGCAGTATGAATGAATGGGAAGATCTTCCATGCTTTGATGTCTTTAGCTAAACAGTGTCGTTTGTGTGTGCCGTGACAAAGGTTAAGAAACATTGAGTGTTTTATAGGAAGGATGGAAGTTAGTAACCTACCTGGAGAAAAACGAAACAAAACCAAATTGAATTGCTTGCCTTGTTAAGTCCAGTAAGTTATGGAAGAAAGTAAATGATACAACTACATTCAAACAAGTGAATTATGTAATTAAAACAATATTACCAGATTTGATTATTGTCTCGTGGTAATATCATATATATATATATTCCATAAAATTATTAGAAATAGAAGACCATTAACAGCTGTGATAACTGCAGTGATTCAAAAGTTCCTTTGCTTTTTAAAAGCAGTATCTACCAGTACTGCCGTTTCCCCTTCTGAAAGTGCCTGGTTTAGCTCTGCATAACACTCACACAATTTATGTTTTCTTAATTGACTTTTCTGGTCCCTGGAATTGACCTGCCTAGAAGTTCGTTACTAAATCTGAGAAAAATCAGACCAGGAAGATGGAAAATTAAGGAAACTGCTTTTGGTTTTTTTGATATATATATTTGGTTCCCACTGCGTGTGCTAGTGAAATAAAAAAACAACAAATTTTTGTAAACTAAAGAGAGGATATATTGTGCACCTCATGGAGGACAAATTATTGTTCATAAATTGCAGAAACAACAAAACAGAGCTGCAACTATGCTTATATAGGATTTAATATTCTCAAACAACATTTTGTTTTATTTTAACCCTTAGTGTTTACGACTGCTCTGTTTTCCTTCAGCTGCATGGTAATTTATGGCTGCTTTGAAAGTCAGGATTATTTGGCTAAGATAACTCCAAGGCTGGCTTCAAAGCGCTGAGTAATTTGTCTTAAAAAAAAAAATAACTTCTTTGGTTTCAAATCAGCTTAACACCAGTCACTGGTAAGGTTTTAATTTAGCTCTGTGCTGGGGGCTGGTGAACAGGCCAGTGGCACCATGGGGGTTAACTGCACTGTTTTTTTTTTCAGTAAATTCACCTGTTTTTCTGTATTTGAATTTTATGTGTCAGTGTCTAGAAAAAAAAAAGTATTCTTTGTTTTGATTTAGAATGAGCACATATCTCCATTTTAGTATTACACCAATTCCTCATACTGTTATAAGAATCTAAATTTGTATTTTCTGCCTAAAAATAAAAGAAAAATAAAAAACTAAATACAAAAAAAAAAGGGGGAAACATGTTGTGAGGGGTGAAGTGGTATATTAAAAGAAAAGATACTAAGTTTTAATAATTGTCTAATGTTCTTAGCAGCCCTGCCAAATAAAGATGCTGCCTGGTTGAGTTACGTGGGATTGGTAGTACTCCAAGAAGAAGAAGGGGGAGGGGGGAGTACAACATTCTTTTGTTTGTGCTTATAGACTTCAGGCAGCTGGAGTAGTGGAGCAAGTGAAAGACAGTCTGATAAGAAGTTACTTCAGATCTGATGCAGTACAAGAAATTGAACTGGCTCTTCAGTGCTGTTGGCTGTGCCTGTGGACAACAGCGACCCCTACTGAAACAGCATCATGTGGACTGTTGTGTGACTTTTTGAACTGGTTCAAGCTTGTTTGCAATTTATGTAGAATAGTATAAACAGTATTGTGTGTTCTCTCCTTCTGCTCTCTCTCTGGGATGTGGCAAGTGTCTGCTGTATTATATTTTAATGTAATCATGTATTGTCGAATATCAGGGTTTCACTGCTGTTGTACTTAATCCTTATCTTTGATGTTAGGCATTTTTTATCTCTCGTTTTTTTCCTTCCAACTCCATACATTTTGTTTTTATGCCTGGAAGCTAGTGCAGCAGTCTCTATTTCTGTTTTTGTTCTAAGCCATGCTTAAGGCTTCCCTCTTTAAGGCTGTTTTGAATAAGTGATTCCCATATTGTCTATTTGATATGGCTAATTACACTAGAGAGGTTAGACCAGAGCCTCTCTGATTTACTTTGCAGGGCTTCGGATCCTGTTCCAGGAGGTTGCTGATCATGTGGTGACTACATAGTTTGTACCCAGCTGATTATTGTCAACTTGTTTTCATAGGGACTACTGTTTATAGCAAGAAACTGTGCTTGTGCATCCTGGGACTGCTCTACTTTCTCAGGACTGCTGCATCCCCGTTTTGCTGCCTGCTTGAATGATACCGACACTTGGACTCATGTCAGTCATTTGAAAGTTTCTCCAACTGTCACCTCTGTTTTATCTACTTCCTTTGTGTATGAACTGTTGTTGACCAAGATGTTTGCTGCCAAACCTGCTCCTTGGGGCACCATTTGTTTCCTCCTTGCTGTCTCCATCATGTTTGTACTACTTATTGAGTTCCTTCATCCTGATGGACAATTAGCTTTACTTCTGCGTGTTCACAATACAACCCACATCTCCAAAGAAGTTCTCAATCAAACCCCTGCTTTGAACTGAACTCTTATCAGGACATTCTACTGAACTTTTTGATTCCCTTGTGTTCTCCATTGCTATTATTCTTTTGTGCTGTTTGGATTTTGTCCTTTCTAGTCAGATAAGTATGATGTTTTCTTTATTCGTTTGCCCTGCTCTGCTCATTTTATATGATTGGGACCGCTCCCTGCTCACAATGTATTGTCGCTTCCCTGCTCTGGTCACACTATGGGTCAAACCCCCCCTGTACCGCAGTCATTATGACTTTTTCTCCTTTTTTGGGTGGGTTACGGGGAATTTTAATTTTGATGCTGATGTTTATTGCTTGTAATTCTTATTATGTGCTGTGCACTTCCTCTCCTGATTGCATTTGGATGTACATTGATTTAGTCTTCTGCTAAAAACCCTGTATATTGTATAAGGAGACCAGTATGAGCTCTTACCTTTGCAAGATCTTTCCCTGTCACAAATGGTTCTTATTCATAGTCCCTAAATTTGGGTTTCCTGCCTTTGCCCCTCACCTCAGCGAAAAGAAAAAGAAAAATTGGAGAATGTTGGGATATTTTGATATTTTGGGTTTATATTTCGGTTTAGGGATAGTTTTGCTCCTTCAGCTGCTATCTGTGACTATAATCATGGCCTGCCTGCAGTTTGCACGATGAAGAAAAAGAAAATGTCCTGTGGGCTAAGAAAGTATATGCTACAAGACAGCTTTGCGGCCTGCTGTAGTCTGGAGGACTTTCTTTGAGTAGAAGTACGCAAAGTCAGGCTCAGAGGAGAAATTCAGGTCTGCTCAGAGAATTAATTAGCAGAAAACATACTTTCAGCCTTGAAGAAAAAGAAAATGTCATTTAGCACCAGGAGATGAAAAGACCATAAACAGGCCAAGGAATGCAGGAAAGATTTGCTCCACAGCACAGATAAGAAGCACAATTAAGCAAAGACCAGAAGACCTTGAGAGCACCAGCTGTAGAGAAGGTAGCCCTAAGGCATAATTGGCATTATTCATGGAGGGGGTCTCAGAGAAGGAGTTCTAGCAAAGTTTTCTTTCTTTGCAAGTAACTCTGATTTTCTGAGGATGACATCAGAACTTCTAGAAGTTTTTGTGACGGAGAATATCTTTATAAGGGGACGGCTCCATAACTCAGTGGGCAGTCTGCTCCCCAATTCCGGTAAGGGAAGTGGACTGTCCACCACCTTTCTCAGACAGAGTATTTTGCTCTCTGCATTGGTGATTTATTTCGCTTTTGGTATACCAATAAAGAAGCTTTGCATCTGAGCAGAAGTTTGTCTTGAGTAATTTGTTGCTAATTGGTAATTGGTGATATCTAACAGTGAAAAACAGTTGTTGTGGGATACAGGGCCCCACAACATCACAGACAAATAGTACCGATGTCTTGGACAGGGCCATTGTCATCTGATCACTTGAACTGTTTTTAGAAACTGGATCTTTCTGGTAAAACAAGATGCATGGTGGGTACATAGTACAGATCACATATGACCCTTTCCGAAACTATATGCTATCCTTGACACAGACTCAGTCTTACACTGGTGTACTTTATGTGGGTGTGTCAATGACATGAGGCATATCAGGTTCCTATTCCACCCAGCAGGCAGTTGATCTTGTGATTTCCTTACAAATCATGTAGTGGCAACATGTCTGTAGCTTTCAGCTATCTTGGAGATGTCCAACAGATATCTACATGTGTTAGGTAAGGGCCAATTGATGCATGCAGATGGAGCATTCAGTGGTCTCAGATCATATGCATAACACACAACTATCATCACAATGTTGAGGTGTGGTATGGCAATGCTGCAGAATCATAAAGGTTGTTTTCTGAGTAATCTAGATTGTACATGCATTACCCATGCAGTGACGTGCCAGCACTGGACACATGCATAACAATGACAAGAGATCACTGGGATGTCTGTCATTATTCAGGGAACCTGCATCCAGGGGACACATGCCATCATAAGTGTTGTGTGTTCATCACGATATTGTACTTGCTAAATGTTATAACAACATTATTTGTGAGTGTGAAAGATAAGGGCAGGGTGCAATAGAGATGGACAGGCATGTATATCCTGACATCGTGTGCGCACATATGTTACTTGATGAACTGTCACATTTTCTTTCTGCAGGTGATGCTGGATATGGGTGTTGGGCCTGGTTGCTGACCCCTGTGCATTTTCCATGGTCACCTTCAGAGATGAGGTACAATGAGGCCCATGCCTCCACCCACTCTGTCATCGAGCGCACCTTTGGCATGTTGAAGAGTCACTTCAGGTGTCTGGATAAGACTGTGGGGCCTTACAATACCAACCCATGACTGTTGCAAAGATAATTCTGGCCTGCTGCATCCTGCACACATTGCTCTGAGGCATAATATCCCAGTCAACATTAATATGGATCTGGAAGATGATCCTGGGTGCCATCCTGTACGTGACCGTGGAAACACATGCGTGGGCACGGTAATCAGGCAATGTCTAATCGAGCAGCTCTTCTCATGTAAGTTATGCGTATGTGAGGAAATGCATATGTGTACAAATATACATACTATCCTGTGTGTCTCATATCAGCAACCTGAAATATGTGTGTCTGCTATGTTTGTGACTGTACAGAATCTGTTTAGAGGCTATCACTCCAACTGTTGTGGTGAGATACCTGATTAGCCAAAGAGGATCTACATGTGGCCCAAAGTGCTGTGGCTCCATACACATGAAAACATGGCAGTGGCTTGGGACTGGTGAGTCATACACAGAGGCATCAAGGTATGTAATTTATATCATATACCTGCATAAGTTCCACAGGCATAAATTGCTTATGTGCTGATGCTGTAGTGTCAATTGACCTTCATGAATTGAGAGGACACAACAACATTTACATGGGTGATGTTCCCTTATGTTTCTAAGTTAAATTGCTCAAAACCTATTTTGCATACATACATATACACCATGTCTATGATATAGCATTTATGTAACCCTCTGGACTTTGGCAAGTGGAAATTAGATGCCATAGTTTTGATGACATTCCCAACTATGGTGTTGGATGCACACGTGTGATTGGAGTGGGAGTAGTACAAGTTGCATTTATCTTTTTCTTTCCTTTGTTGTCCAAACAGCCACCATAAAAGTGGCCTTGGATGGGCTCATGACATTGCTCCTAGTAGCTTCATCTTTGACCCAGACAGGGGGCATGTTACCAAGTGCACATATATTGTATATTGCAGTGTGTGTGCAGTGAGATCAGCATTGTACAGATACATTGTACAGGCATATGTTTACTAGTGGTTCCTGGTTGTGAGGTGTAATGTCACAGCAGTAATAATGCTGACTTTCAGATGCCACCCTGTGAATGATGTGATCATGTCATGCATTGCGTTCCTTGTGGAACATGTTGTATGTTTGGTCTGATGGTAAATCAGAATGCTTCACCATTCATATCTGCCACATTACAGAACATAATTTAGACAAAAGCAATGATGTTTGAATATGCATACACACATCTCACACTTTCCAACCACCACCTCTGGGTAAGGAATGGCAGGTTGCACACAATCAATAATAAAGCCAGTAAAACTCTGCAATATAATTAGACAACCTGGTATGTTCACTCATAGACTAAAAACCGCTATGAATCGAGTGTTAATTCACCAACATTCTATACTGGTAGCTAACGTGGTCTCAGTATTTGTTGACAGGACAGAAATGCTTCTAATTCACTGTCACGGACTTCACATCAACGACCACTCTAGCGTAGCAACCAATTTTCAAACGTATTACTTAAAAGATTCTCTCTCCATTTGCATAAGACAGTCCAAAAAGTGTGTTCTAATTTTGCTTAGCTTTTGATGACCGGGCTTCAACTTTGGTCCATTAACACAATTGTTAGATTCGCTTCCCAAGCTCTCGCCACTTGTTATTCCCGACGCTAACCAGCGCTAGGCGTTTCGCCATTCAAGGTTCTTCAGGGGAATCGCTAGGCTGTCATAGTAAAGAATATAGTTCACATTAATACCATTGTCTCTATTAGAACACACTTTTTGGACTGTCTTATGCAAATGGAGAGAGAATCTTTTAAGTAATACGTTTGAAAATTGGTTGCTACACTAGAGTGGTCGTTGATGTGAAGTCCGTGACAGTGAATTAGAAGCATTTCTGTCCTGTCAACAAATACTGAGACCACGTTAGCTACCAGTATAGAATGTTGGTGAATTAACACTCGATTCATAGCGGTTTTTAGTCTATGAGTGAACATACCAGGTTGTCTAATTATATTGCAGAGTTTTACTGGCTTTATTATTGATGTCTACTCTGTGCAAGTTGTGACCACAAAATCATTTGTAGGTTGCACACAATGACATCTCCAGGCAGGCCCTGTCCACCACATGCACCACACACCAGCCGTCCTCCACATTAGATAATGTTTGGCTAACATCATCAAACATCATCTATGTAATTAGCTTATTTGTTACTCAGAGTTCATTGAGAATTCATTGTCCTGCTGCATTAATAGACATGATGAGGACTATGACACACCTGAAACACATGGCCATGGACATGTTTCTATGTGCCCAAGCAAATATAAACATAATCTGAACTGATCAGTTTGCATGTCCTACATCTTCAATGGTAGCTGTGCTATGCCAACGTAATGGTTTCATGTTGAATGTTTCCTACTTGATATTTAAAACTTGAAGACACTTGGATGGTAACTCATGATGTATGATGACATGCATACCTATCTGTTTATTATCTTTTTCACAGAGCATGGACTACCCACAGCAACAGGGGGCCAACATTGCATCTGCAGTCACCACCATCAAGTTGGATGAGACAGCAACAACAGGAGATGATGCCTGAGAAGGGGTGGCAGACAGTCATGAAGCATATTTTGAGGGGCACATACCAATACAGTACATTGATATCCAAATAGCAGACCAGGGCATCCAGAAGGGGCACACTGACCTGGCAATACAGTCCAATGCTGGGGTGGAGAGGCCCCTTGGCACACCCTAGTTGTCACAGTCCCTTACTATGGATTCTGCCATCATTATCATTGGCAAACCTCAACCCTCTATGAGACACCCATGGCTGCAGAAAAAGATTTGGCGATAGCTGTGATGCTCCACACACCATTACAACTAGGGAGACAGAGACTAGTGTCAGAGAACAGTCCAGCAGCAACAGTACTGACAACTGCAGTCTGCCAATCCTCAATGTCATTTACACTTTGCTTTTTTTACCATGTCAGTGCTTCATCCTGTGCATCTCATGACAATGTGTCACACACATGGCAAAGGCCGTTTTATGATGTGCTTATCAGTATTTTCAGACATTGATTAGAATGTGTATTCTATGCATAATTTATTACCTGTGCACCTCATGGAAGTAGAGGCATACTGGGACAACCCAAAGCTATTTTATTGAGCTGATTCTGCACTTGTGAGAGACAGTTTTTTACTGTGCCAACACATGTACTTCTCATAGCTACCTTCATCTTAACATTGGAAATCATGGCCCAGATTTCAGAAGGCATTTACACAGATAACTGTCCTAGTTTCCTGTGTTAATGTCTTGGTGATTTTGGGAAGGTACCTCCCTAACACACCCATATGCTATGTAGTTGGCATCAGGATGTGTTAGGGGCATTTTGTGGCAGGGCAGGGGCAGATAAAAATGCTTGGTGGGTAGCAACATTTTTCTATGCAAAACACATAGCCACCTGTGCGTTAAAGCTTGGCACGGATTTTTCTCACCTATCTTTCAGGTTCAGGGTCTGAGTGGTTAGCCTGATCATTTTTGCCTACCTGGCTAGCTCCTGCACCTTCCATGATTTTCAATGGGGGAGTCACATATGACCACAGCATTCAAATCCAGGTTAGACAGATGGTGGTAATGCCATGCACCGACATAACGCTTTGCGCCACCCAGATGAAAATCGGGCACCATATATTTCAGCACATAGCAGCCATACATGGGCTTGGCAGTCACATCTAACTCTGACATCTGCCCAAGGAACATATATTCCCTGAGCCATAGCAGCATTTGCTTTTATTCACACTGCCATATAGCGGCAACATCTTCTGTAGATGCACCTTCTCGTTGCTATCTAGTAGGCCATCAGGGGGCATGCATTGACCTAAACGTGCTGTGCCACATCCGAAAGATTATTGTTCCTACAACTCACAACATCATTTTTTATCATTGCCTACACACTTTCATTACAACATCAGCCATTCCAGGGATAATCACATGCCTTCCAACTCACTCTCCGCACTGCCATCCCAACATCATCAATGGCCAGTGTGGATTTATAACAGACATATCTGTGAGCAGCAACATTTGACAAATATGGCATGCATGATTCAAACCTCCAAGACACAGCACATGTGTACAAAGGTGCACACTGCTAATATTTGGATGTGGGAGCAATGTGTTTGATCACAGATTCACAGCCATGAGGAGTAACATAGTATATGACAGCAGATAAAAACCAGTGTGGTCCATCTAGTCTGCCCAGCAAGGTGGCAAGAGAAGGTGCACCTGCTGCTTCATGCAGGTCATCCTCTCCATGCCTTTGTTTAGGGGGAGTACCCACCGCTCTGTGTAGGTCACCCAGTTTGTTGAATTACAAGATAGTTATGTTTATTTTGATTTTATCCTGTTGCTATAAAGGGATCCACTGGGTCTGTCCCATGCCGTTTTGAATTCTGTCACTGTATTTGCCCCCACCACTTCCATCGTGAGGGCATTCAAAGCATCCACCACCCTTTCAGTGAAAAAGTATTTCCTGACATTGCCTTTCAGTTTACCCCCTTGCAGCTTCATCTTATGCCCTCTAGTTTAACAGCTTCCCCATCTTTGGAAGAGGATTGTTTGTTCATTAATGCTCTTTAAGTATTTAAAAGTCTGAAACATATCTCCCTGTCCCTCCTCTCCTCCAGAATGTACATATTTAGGTCTTCAAGTCTCTTCTCATACGTCTTCTCATGCAGGCTCTAAATCATTTTGGTGACCTTCCTCTGAACCGTTTCCAGTCTTTTTATATCCTTTGCGAGATATGGTCTCCAAAATGGAACACAATATTCCAAGTGAGGCCTCACTAACGACTTGTACAGTGGCATTAGTACCTCTTCCTTTCTGCTGGTAATTCCTTTCTGTATGCAACCCAGCATCCTTCTGGCTTTTGCCACTGCCTTGTCACACTGTTTTTCCACCTTGAGATCCTCAGAAACAATCACTCTGAGGTCTTTCTCCTTGTCCGTGCACATCAATCTCTCACCCCTTATCACATACAATTCCCTTGGATTTCTGCTTCCCAAGTGCATTACACTGCACTTCTTCACATTAAATCTTAACTGCCAAGCATTAGACTATTCTTCCAGTTTTTGTGGCTCATGTTCCCCACTCCATGAGGGGGGAGTCCACACTATTGAAATCTTTGGTGTCATCTGCAAAAAGACAGACTTTTTCATTCAGCCCTTTGGCAATATCACTCACAAATATATTGAACAATATCGGTCCCAAGACCGAATCCTGGGGCATACCACTAATCATCTTGCTTTCATCTGAGTGAATTTCATTTACCATCACCTTCTGTTGTTTGTCAGTCAACCAGTTTCTGATCCAGTTCAGCACTTTGGGATCCATCCCCAAGCTGTTGAGTTTATTGATAAGCCTCCCATGAGGAACAGTAGCAAAGACTTTGCTGAAATCCAGGTAGATGACATCCATCGCATGTCCTTGATCTAGTTCTCTGGTACATTTGTCTTTCACCTGGTCATTTCTCAGAGATAACTATGAGGCTCATATTTCTGTACACATCATACATCAACAGAGCCTTAATTACTGATATCTGACCTGTGATTCACACAGACATCCCTTGCTGGAAAGAAAATGTCAGCTAACTAACACAGTGTCTGAGGCATAGATGACAGGTTTTAAGTATGCTCATATTTAGCAGGACCACCTATTTCTCACATAAGATCCGTAGCCCTGTGACACATGTGGGACTGTCAGCAGCACCCCTGGTGCACACAGCCACCGCATATATATATATATATATATATATATATATATACATTACCTTTACACATACAATAGACTGTTGAGTCATATGCCAGATATCATGGATTGCAGGGAAGCCATCATCTTCATGATAGCTTACCAACATCACTGCACACATTTGTTTTTCATGTGGCTTTCACATTGTGTTTGAAACACACATAGTGACTCAGTGCATGCTACCCATCAAGATACTGTACAGCTGCTCTTCATTGGGGCTACAGCAATAGATGAAATTGTGATGCAACAGGTGTAAGTTGTGACCACATGTACAGAATGAGGCCTTACAGCCTCAACATGCATTCCATGGCACAATTTTCATGAGGTCCACAGCAAGCAGATACACAACAGGGCCCCATAATGGAAAAACAGTTGCATGGGGTTGTGTCTCCATGTCCCTGCAGCTCCATTATGGAGCTCACATCCCAGCCCAGCAACATTGTTATTGCCATGCTGCCAGAGCCACAATATGTCATCCCATAGCCAAGGTTCAGATGCATGTTAGCTCCTGCATACCTTCCTTTCTTTTTTCCATGCCATGCACAGAAATTACCCCACATACAGGATGATTTTTGGCACCTAGTAGGTCAAAGAACATCCCCATCTGAGAGGCCTACCCAGGACATTGATGGCCTATGACAAATTCAGTAAAGTGCATCTAGGTTGATGAGCAACACACAGCCCCCACTTGCACTTCCTTGCACACCCACCATCCCACCCGCGTCAGAGGCTCTCCATACACCTCCACTGTTGGTTCAGGGTATGTATGAGCTGGATTGGCATGGTTAAAAAACAGACAGGAATGTAAAATAGGGCATGGCATAGGTTATCAGTGTTGGTGGCTCAAAATGACTCACATACTGTCTAAGCACAAGCTCATGATAATCAGGCCTGCAGACTGTAGGACAGCAATGAGGGGCATATAGCACAATGCACATAATCCAGCTCCTACACCAGATTTGTCCTGGAGATGAGCTTTAGACATATCAATGATTGTAGACGAGACCTGTGGGCAACATACTTTGAGTCCTTCCCATATCTGAACTACACTACTGGTGCATGGATGAGGGTTTTGGATTTGTTAGGAACTGGGGAACATTCTGGGGAAAGGAGGGGCTCTTCCGAAGGGATGGGCTTCACCTTAACCGGGATGGAACCAGACTGCTGGCATTAACCTTTAAAAAGGAGACAGAGCAGCTTTTAAACTAGATAATAGGGGAAAGCCGACAGTCGCACAAGAGCGTACGGTTCATAAGAATGTATCCTTAAAGGATACTACCAAAACCAGAGAGGTTCCAAAAAAGACTAAAGTAGCCCAAATGCCCTTGAGTATGGAGCAGACTGAGCTTAAAGATTCCAAATTACCCATGCCTACTGATGCTTGTATAAAAATGCTAGAAGACTGAAAAATAAGATGGGAGAGTTAGAATATGTAGCACTAAATGAGAGGTTAGATATGATTGGAATCTCAGAGACATGGTGGAAGGAGGACAACCAGTGATACCTGGGTACAAACTATATCATAATGATAGAGCTGATCAAATTGGTGGAGGGGTTGCGCTCTATGTTAGAGAGGGCATTGAGTCACAAAGGATTAAAGTTTTGCAGGAAACAAAATTTTCTGTAGAATCTCTATGGATTGAAATTCCATGTAAAAAGGGGAAGGCGATGGCAGTGGGGGTGTAATATCGACCGCATGGCCAGTATGAACAAATGCTCAAAGAAATCAAGGAAGCTAACAAAAGTTACAGCACAGTAATAATAATGGGTGATTTCAATTACCCCGGTATTGAATTGTCAGTGTCACGGCAGGACATGCTAGAGAGATAAAGTTCCTAGATGAAATAAATGACTGCTTCTTGGAGCAGCTGGTCCATGAACCGACCAGAGGGGAAACCATATTGGACTTAGGGGTATGTTTACTAAACTGCGGTAATGTCATTCGTGTTAGGTTCCCCGGTAAAGGTACAGATGCCCATATAAAGGTGTGGGCGTTGCATCGTTACAGCAAGCTGTAGCAGCTAATGCATGTTACAAGGCGCCTTAGACTAACGAGCGTTACAAGGCACCTTGTAAGGCACCTTGAAAGGCACCCTGTAAGGCACCTTTTTATTTATTTTATTTATTTATTTAGTAAACATTTGTATACCGCGACTTCCTACGATCAGTAGCGGTTTACTTTACAGAATCATAATGTATTGCAATACAGTGAATTTTTAAGATATACAGTTAGATTGAGTATTGATTTACATATCACAGGAAGATCAATTGGTTTCAATATACATTAGATGAGAACTCACAAATCTAAATATACATTTAATTGTAGGGATGTGGGTGGGGGGCAGAAATATACAAATATACAAGGTTAAATACCGGCTTACTAAGTGCCTTCGCGGCAGACAGAAACCAGGGTGCCTTGCAAGGTGCCTTACAATGTGCTCAGTAAGGTGCCATGTAAAGTGCCTAGTAAGGTGCCCTGTAAGGTGCCTCATAAAGCACCCTATAGGGCCTCCTAGGCTAAGTGCCATATTAGGCACCCTTGGACAAGGCACCGCAGAAGGCACCCTGGGCTATGGAACAATAGGTTAAGGTGGCCTAACAAGGTTATGGTGTCCTAGGTTAGTGTGCCCTAGGGACTGCAAGGTGCCTCAGGATGACATGCATGACCTGTGCGGAACAGAGACAGATTTAGCCCTAACACTAGATAGAGCACTCAGGAAAGGCAATGAACAGGTGAGTGAAGGAGGGAGAAGTGGGAGCCGCTGGACCTGCCGTATCTGCAGGCATCCGGTGTGCCTGCTAGTACTGATGACAAACATGGTGGGGCAGCTGTAACACAGCACATGGTGTTGGCAATGTAAAGTACCGGAAAAACAGTTGGTGACAGACGATGGGAATACGTGTTCCCCAGTGGAGGTGGAGGTGGCAGGATAGATACAATGATGGGTGGACAGAGGAGTGGTGGTGCCATGCAGATCAGGCACAGGCGAGGCAAGCACGATGAGGCGGAATGCAGGAAAGGGTAGCAGGGCATGACATGGGGTGGCAGCCTGCACTGGCAGACAGGACTCTACACAGCTGACAGACGCAGACAGACGGACCGAGGGAAATGTTGGCAATTGTGGCGAGGGTATTATGGGCTGGAAGCACAGATCTGCAAATATATGACCTCTACAGGCATGCACACTATTTGAGTAGGACAGGCATGAGAGGAGGGAACAATGAGGAACTGAACCCATGAACACTGCCAAGAATGGCATTGTATTAACCAGTAGGCTATACCTTGTCACGCCACCACCACTCGCCTCTACCTTAGAGGGGCGTGGATTTTTGAAGGAACTTTCTGCTGTATGCTTTTTCAGCTTTTTTTTAAACTATTTCCCTGCAATGCCCTCTGGGAAATGTAGTCCTTATTCAGCTGTAGGAGTGCACCATGCAGAAAGCTGTAGTCAGGCTCAAGTAGGTAAGGCAAATGACAGAAATGTATTATTTTTATATACACAATGGTTCGATCATACCACACATAGGATTTTTGGACCAGGACTCTTCGAAGCAAAAATTGTCCAAAACATATCCAACCACAAAATGCAGTTTTAAAAGTTTTCTATATTGCAGGATACACAGTCTTTACCAGCAAGCCTTTTGTATTCCCTTCTTAGCCTTGCTGGCTAAAGCACCAAACAAAAAAGCACATTTAAAGTCTGTGGTAAACTTCCCCTCTATAAACACAAGGGAAACACAGCCACTCTGCTTGTGTAATAAGGGTACCTTTTTCCTGGATAACCTTCTTTCAGGACTGGCTTGCTTTGTCTACGTTCTCAGGTTTACAGCTTGGCACAAAGAACAGTACATGGGTGTGTCCTCCTCAATCAGCTTTACCTCGGGCTCTCCCAGCTGCATAGGCTCTGACTCCCCACCTTGCTCACAGTGCTCAGCTAACAGTCTTCCCGGGAATCCTGGAGTCTTTCTTGTTCCTGGCTCCAAACTCTCCTGCAGCCATGCTACATGCCAAATAGCACTCTCTCCAGCTGGAAGGTCCATTCCTCTGCTCTGCTCAGCCTGGCTTCCTGCTTCTCCTTTTCTCTCCACTAAATCATACTCTGCTCTGGGTTTATACTTCCAGGGCTGTAGCTCCAACCCCACCCTACTCAGGTGACTGAAATCAGCCTGACTCCGGACACCTGAGTGCTTGGAGCATTCACTACCTAAGGGGTTCTGAGCCTTGTATCCTCTCCCCTTCATTCCATTAGGGGGAGCCTGAAATGTTTTCCACGTGGAAGTTTTCTGATTCCTGGAGGTGTTTATGGCTTTCCTACCCTGATTTGGTGAAAGGGGGCCCTTTACTAGGGTGAATTCCCTGTCTCTTTGTCCTCCCTTGGACTCTGGATAGGCCTCCTTGCCACATACCCCCCTACTCAAGATATTACGGGCTGGCGGAGGTTGTTGAAGCTCCTCCGAACAGTCCGTAATCCTGAATAAGGCATCTGCATTGTGGTGTAGCTTCCCTGCCCAATGCTCTATCTTAAAATCAAAAGCTTTCAGGGCCATGTACCATCTGGTTAATCATGCATTGTGGTTCTTCATCTGTTGGAGCCACTTCAAGGGTGCGTGATCAGTAACTAGCAGGAATTTTCGTCTGGTGAAGTAGAACCGGAGGGTCTCTATTGCCCATTTGATGGCGAGGCACTATTTCTCAACCATAGAGTAGTGTTGCTCTGCCGAGGACAACTTCCTACTAAGGAACATCACAGGATGCTCTTTTCCTTAATGCTTCTGGGACAAGATGGCCCCTAAGCCTACGTCTGAGGCATCCGTCTGTACAATGAAGGGTTGCGTGAAATCCACCCCGCGTAACACCGGGGCCGTGCATAGCCGCTCTTTCAATCGGTTGAAAACCTCCTCCACCTCCAGGGTCCAACGGAGTTGATTTGGGCAATTCTTTTTTAACATGTCTGTAAAGATGGAGCTTTCTTCCGCAAAGCGTGCTAGGAACCTCCTGTAATAGCCGATTAGGCCTAGAAAGCTTCTTAATTGCTTCTTTGTTGTGGGACGAGGAAAGTTCTTGATGTTGTCCACTTTGTCAATCAAGGGCTTAATCCTTCCCCAGCCTACCATATGCCCCAGGTATTTCACTTCTCGCTTGGCAAAGGCACACTTGCTCGGGTTCAGGGTGAGGCCCGCCTGCCTCATAGATTGCAGGACGGCTTCAACCCTCGGGATATGTTCTACCCAACTACAACTGTGGATAATAATATCGTCCATATATGCGAAAGCATATTCTTGATGAGGACGCAGGACTTGATCCACCAGTCTCTGGCAGGTTGCTGCGGCGCCGTGAAGACCAAAGTGGCATCCTCTTAAAATGGAATAGCCCAATCGGGGTGCTGAAGGCAGTCTTCAGCCGAGATTCCCTAGTCAACGGAATCTGCCAGTACCCCTTCGTCATGTCTAGGGTGGTCAAAAACTGAGCCTGCCCCAAGCGGTCCAAAAGCTCCTTGATACGGGGCATCGGGTAAGTGTCGAATACCGATATGGCATTCACCTGTCTGAAATCTATACAGAAGCGTAATGTACCATCCAGTTTTGGAACCAGAACAATGGGACTGCACCACGGGCTCCTTGATTCTTCAATGACACCCATCTCCAACATCTCGCGCACCTGTGCCACAACCTCCTGCTTTTTAGCTTCTGGTAGGCGGTAGGGTCATTGTTTGACCACCTTCCCCAGTGGCATCCTGATCTCATGCACCACGAGTCGGGTTTCGCCAGGGATCGGGGTCAGTACATCTGGGAACCTCTCCAACAGTCGTGCCAGATCCCGTCTCTGGACCAACGATAATTCTTCCCCTACTTGGGGCTCAATGTTCTTCCTGCAGTCTGCCACTTGAGGTCCCAGGTCGTCCTTCTCAGTCTCCTCCATTCTCTCTCCACAGGTGGCTATCTGGCTATTCCTCCCGGCCCCTACGGTGGATCCAAATCCATTTTGCCCTCACCATTCTCAATTCCAGTCTGTCTTCTGGTTGCTTCCCTTCCCCCTGGAAACACGCCATCATCCGCCCCATTCTAAAGAAACCCTCCCTTGACCCCACTCTATCTTCCAACTGGCGCCCCGTTTCCAACCTTCCCTATCTCTCAAAGGTTCTCGAGAAAATTGTTTTCCACCAACTCAATGCTCACCTCGACTCCACCATTTCTCTACACCCCCGACAGTCAGGGTATAGGCCCGGCCACAGCACTGAAACCATTCTTGTAGCACTCCTCAATGAAATACACTGCGCACACGAAAGGGGTGATTTTTCACTAGCTGTTTCTCTGGATCTCTCAGTGGCATTTGATGTCATCGATCATCACACTCTTCTCACTCGCCTTTCCGACCTCGGTATCCAGGGCACTGTTCATCAATGGTTTCGTTCCTTTCTCTCTTCCCGATCCTTTGCAGTTCACACTGGTTCCCTGTCCTCCACATCCTTTCCCCTTCCCTGCGGCGTCCCACAAGGTTCTATCCTTGCCCCTCTTCTTTTTAACATCTTTCTTGCCCCTCTTGCTCTTCTCATACAACAGCATGGTCTTTCCGCTTCCTTTTTTCAGACGATATTCTCCTGATCCACCACACCCCTTCACTGGCTCCAGACCTTACTCTTCTCAATACCTGTCTAACCACCGTCTCCGATTGGTTCCTCAATAACTTCCTAGTGGTCAATCCTTCTAAATCTGCAGCTATATGGTTCACCTTCAGTGCTTCCCCCCCCCCCCCCCACTCTGCTGCCACACATGTCTGGTTCTCCTATTCCCTTGGTTTCTCACCTACGTTATCTTGGTGTTACTCTCGATTCGTCCCTCTCTTTCCATCAACACATTTCTGGTGTGGTACGTAGTTCTCTTTTTCACCTTCGCAGGATTAGGGCTGTCCGACCACTGCTTTCAGCTCCATCTCTTACCACTCTGGTGATTTCCTTAGTAATTACTCGACTTGATTATTGTAACTCCCTCCTCGCCGGCCTTCCCCACTATCAACTCCGCAGACTACAACTCATTCAAAACACCGCTGCCCGTCTTCTCACCTTCTCTTCATCCCGAGAACATATCACCCCCCATCTCCTTTCCCTTCACTGGCTCCCTATTAAAGTTCGCTACCGTTACAAAATTCTCATTCTTACACACCGGGCCCTCCACACAAGCACGCCCCAGTATCTCTCTGATCTCATTTACCTCCAACCCATACCTCGCCTTCTTCGTTCCTCCCACGGAAATTGCCTCTTTTTACCTTCCCCCACAAATGCACACCTTGAGTCAACCCGCCGCGCCGCCTTCTTCTTCGCAAGTCCCGCTCTCTGGAATTCTCTCCCGCACCCCCTCCGCACTGAAATGTCCTTTTCCCGATTCAAGACCCTCCTTAAAACCTATCTTTTCCACCAAGCCTTCAACCTCCCTGACCCCACTTAGGTCTCTCATGTCATCCATTAAGTTATCCCCATATCACCAGTCATGTTTCCCATACCTCCCATCAATTTACACAACTCTGATCTCCCCATTCCCCGTAACCCCTCGGACCCTTGGACATCTCCTCTTTTAACCACCCAGCCCTTACCCACCTTCCCCTCCTTACCCCCCATTCCCCCACCCTCCCCATTTTTCTTCCCTGTTTGTATTGATATCTGTCCTGTCCTATCTTTCTATCTTTATCTCTTACTCCTTTCCTATAAATTTTTGGCGTTCCTCTCTCTCTTTATTTTCCAGCAGTCCATTGCATTGTACACCACCTTAACGCTTTGGTACAGGGCGGTCTATCAAATACTTTGAATAAAGATAAAGATAAAGATAAAGAGGCTCCTCGTTCCGTAGGAGACAACACGGGGACCTCTTCTAGTGGGGGAAACCCCACTCTCTCGCACAGCAGCTGGGCAATCCGGTCGCCTACCTTCACATGGTAGTCTTCGTTGCCAAAATTAAACAGCAATACCTTTACACTCCCTCTATAATCAGGGTCGATCACCGCAGCGCCGACGTCCAGGAAATATTTCAGAGCTAGACCCGATCGCGGTGCTATCCGACCATAACATCCTACGGGTATCTCCATCTGAAGGCCGGTATCAATGAGAGCCTTTCCACGGCTGGGTATCATCCGATCTTCGGTGCTGCATAAATCATATCCTGCGGCTTGCAGGGACGCCCTCCTGGGAGCCTGGGCCTTCTCGGATACCTTACAAAATTTTAATATAAACTTCCGTTTAAGGGGAGCAACACTTCCCAGGGGTTCTTTGCCTGGGTTCTCACTTGGCTTTCGGGGGTTCTCAAAAAGAGGGCCAGGGACCATTGTCATCATCCCCTCCCCTTTTCTCCAAAGACCTTTCTCTAATCCTTCCCTAAATTGGGGCCAATCCCTTCCCAATACTAAATCATAGGGTAGTTTTGGAACCACTGCCACGAGAACTTCTTTCTGCACCCCAACCCTTTTATCACCACTCTGTACACAGGGTAGAAAGAAGCAGCTCCATGTATGCACCTAATTTGCACCTGCCCTTCTGGCCTCCTCTGGCGAGACTCATCCTGGGCCTCAATTGCCTGCCAAAGCTTTCGTGACACCATGCTTTGGTCGGCCCCAGAGTCGAGCAGAGCATGGGTAGTGACCCCCTGTATGTTAACATTTAAGAGAAATCCCTCTCCTAGATGTTTCACATTGGTACCAGTTAATCCAATGCGGGCTTTGCAACCTCTCCGCAGGTGTCCCATCTCCCCACAATGATAGCATTTTTTCTCAGCCCACTTACCCTCATGAGCAGACACACAAATTTTAAGACATTTTACATTATTTCTCTGTTTCTTTTCTGATAAATCAAAACTGGCCTCTGCCGCTACTTTGTAGCACTCCGCCAAAAGGGTTGCCTCTCCTGTGCTCTGGCAGTTTTGCTGAATCAGAAAAGATTGTACCCTTTTTGGTACTGCAGCCATAAATTGTTCCAATATCACCATATCCACCACCGTATCCATAGTTTTCCCTTCCGGGGCTAGCCACTTTAAAGCTAAACCTCAAATTCTCTGGCTTAAGGCCTTAGGTGTCTCTCCGGCCTTTAAGACCGTGGCTCTAAACATACGGCGATACAACATTTTTGTTAACCCTAATTGGTCTCTAATTGCATTTTTTACTGTATTATAATCCATGGCCTGGGCAGCTAGCATAGCCCTATATGCGGCTAGTGCTTCTCCTGTTAAGGAGGTTGCCAATCTCACCACCCACTGGCTATCTGGCCAACCCATGGCTTGAGCCACCCTCTCAAATGACTCCAAGAAGTCATCTATGTCATCATCAGGAGAACGTTTTCCAAAATTAAATGCCCCGCTGGTGTGTGGGCCTGCTAGATTGTCCATTTGTGGCATCGCTGGTCCCTCCGGGGTTAGTGTTGCTCCACTTCCTTGCCTCTGGGAAGTAATAAGGGCTTCCACTAAGTCCAGGACAGGCCTTTGCTGCTCCCTCATAGCCGCCACTGCATTCTCCTGTGCTAGCTGGGCCAACTCCTGCTGGTGTTGAAATTGAGTGGCCATCCATTGCACCAGCTCTTTTGGATCCATCTCCGGTGATACCTTTCTCCTGTGTTGACTCTCGAAGAAAAAAAAAAGTTGTCTTTTCCGCCAACCTTCTGTGCTATCACTCTTGTAAGTGTATATCCTGGATGGTAGAAAATCCTGAGTGGTAGAAAATCCTCACAACTACGCCACTGTCACGCCACCACCACTTGCCTCTAGCTTAGAGGGGCGTGGATTTTTGAAGGAACTTTCTGCTGTATGCTTTTCAGCTTTTTTTAAAACTATTTCCCTGCAATGCCCTCTGGGAAATGTAGTCCTTATTCAGCTGTAGGAGTGCACCATGCAGAAAGCTGTAGTCAGGCTCAAGTAGGTAAGGCAAATGAAAGAAATGTATTATTTTTATATACACAATGGTTCGATCATACCACACATAGGATTGTTGGTTCAGGACTCTTTGAAGCAAAAATTGTCCAAAGCATATCCAACCACAAAATGTAGTTTTAAAGGTTCTCTATATTGCAGGATACACAGTCTTTACCAGCAAGCCTTTTGTATTCCCTTCTTAGCCTGCACCAAACAAAAAAGCATATTTAAAGTCTGTGGTAAACTTCCCCTCTATAAACACAAGGGAAACACAGCCACCCTGCTTGTGTAATAAGGGTACCTTTTTCCTGGATAACCTTCTTTCAGGACTGGCTTGCTTTGTCTACGTTCTCAGGTTTACAGCTTGGCACAAAGAACAGTCCATGGGTGTGTCCTCCTCAATCAGCTTCACCTCGGGCTCTCCCAGCTGCATAGGCTCTGACTCCCCACCTTGCTCACAGTGCTCAGCTAACAGCCTTCTGGGGAATCCTGGAGTCTCTCTTGTTCCTGGCTCCAAACTCTCCTGCAGCCGTGCTACATGCCAAATAGCACTCTCTCCAGATGGAAGGTCCATTCCTCTGCTCTGCTCAGCCTGGCTTCCTGCTTCTCCTCTCCTCCCCACTAAATCATACTCTGCTCTGGGTTTATACTTCCAGGGCTCTAGCTCCAGCCCCACCCTACTCAGGTGATGGCAATCAGCCTGACTCCGGACACCTGAGTGCTTGGAGCATTCACTGCCTAAGGGGTTCTGAGCCTTGTATCCTCTCCCCTTCATTCCGCTAGGAGGAGCCTGAAATGTTTTCCACGTGGAAGTTTTCTGATTTCTGGAGGTGTTTATGGCTTTCCTACCCTAATTTTGTGAGAGGGGGCCCTTTACTAGGGTGCATTCCCTGTCTCTTTGTCCTCCCTTGGACTCTGGATAGGCCTCCTTGCCACATCCTCCATGGTGTATGTCACAGCAATGTCTGGGTACAGAAGGACTGCAGGTCACCGCACAAACTGTCTGCTCTGAGTGCCAGGATAAGGTAACCCCTCCAGTACCCATGATGCAATGCACATGCTGAATAGCAGTCTACAGCTGATCACCAAATGGGGTCTGCACCTCTCCGGTACCTCAGCTTGGAAAGACAAACTGACAGTGTGTGATACTGGCACAGAGTAGCTACAGACTATGCCATTGTGCAGGTCTGTGTTCACCCTGAGGGATAGGATGGGTGCCCAGCACTAGGTCCGCAGTACATGTGGTGCTAAAGATAGGTCCTGCTCTACATCCCCATCACTAACAGTGTGTGACAGGTGTTTCTTGCAGTGCAGCCAAAGGTAATTTGGTGTCCATCTGTATCCTGCAGTCACATGTGGCCCTGTGGGACCAGACACCAGCCAGATTGGTGTGTACCCCATGTTAGGGTCTGGCTGACATGGGCAGTTGTTATCAGGGCAGAGGGGTTCCTAAAATTGCATGAGGTGTGTGTAGCAGTGCCTTTATAGGTTGCAGTGGTATATACTACATACCCCAAAGGGGCCCACATCACCCTTTTTGAAGGTAAAGAACAGGTGCCCCTTCCCTGAGGAAGCAACCTCCATCCTGTTTGTATGAGACAGCCCTCCCAGGCCATCCACTGTGTAGGTAGGCACCCGCCTAGAGAGCAGATCCCGGGGTGGGGGGCCATACATGGACATCCTCACATCCCCCCCCCCCATCACTGCCTACCAATATTATGTCCCTTCCACATGGGGGCGGGATGGCTAGGGGGATGTCAGGTCAGTGCCCTAGCAACTATTGGCTAGGGTGAACCAGGTAGATATAGGTGGATTGTGTTTGGCTTTGGTCAGCTGCTATCTTGCTGATTTCCGGTTTCTGTGTTCCTATGTGCCACCTAGGTGCCCGCCTTGTACACCCTGTGCCTCAGCTGCCCATGCTACATGTCCCGCCTGCGGCCCCCTATGCCCTATTTGCACCATCACCATAGTGGCCATTCATACTTTGGCATTATGGTGTTGCTGAAAATGGAGCACTACTATCACATTTCTTGGGCTCCCTGCCTTGGCTGTACATTGCTGACACTTAAATGGTTTCTCTCTCCTGCAAATGTGCATCTAACGGCAGGTTTTCATTCGCGGTAGGATTCAGCCCTTCAGTTCAGCACATTAGTGTGAAAGGGACCTCTCCCCACCCACTCTCCGCCCATTGACCCCTCTCTCCGCCCTCTCTCCACCTTCTGCGGTGTTTACCGCGGCCTGGGACGTTAACGATCATTAAGTAATGTTAACGCGCGTTAAAGTTACATAACGCGCGGTATGTAATGTTACCACAGTTTAGTAAACATACCCCTTAGTCCTTAGTGGAACACCAGATCTGGTGCAAGAGATAAGGGTGTTGGAGCCACTTGGCAATAGTGACCCCACCAATGCCTGATTGGCAAACATTGGGGAAGCCACCAACATGTGGCTTAGCATCACAGCCCTGTCTCCCTGTGCGGACTCACAGCTGTGCCTTTCAGGGTTTGTTTGCATAGCATGGTGCTTGCCCCCCTCCTCACCTGTTGTGTCTTCTTTACCTGTGCAGCTGAAGTTGGATGCCCCTCCATATGGCTGTTGACAGCCTCAGTTTTGACCGACAGCCACCCTGAGGTAGAGCATCCCCTCGTGCTGCAGCACACAGCAGACAAGGCTCTCATTCTCATCGGGGCTGATGTTCACACTTCTCCTCACTGCCATTCCACAGGTGTCTTTCCGCCCAGCCATGGGGGCTCTGGCTCAGGCAGCCCATGGAAGCCTTTGTGATGGTGCCATCTATGCATGGGTACACCGCATGGACAGTGCATGGGTACACCTGATGCCCGATATCCGGGGTCATGCATACATGCTATCCTGCTTCTCTGGCTGCTGTTGTTGTTGCATGCACGGGTATCACTTGCCATCCTTGGGTGCAGAGCACGGGTTATGTGCCCTGTGCTTACTCCTGTAGGCCACGGTGCATGCCTGCCACTGTGCTCGGTTTGTGCTGCATTTTTGTAGCCTGCCCATTTTGGCGGCATATGACTCCAGATTCAAGCACTTTTCCTGACTGGGTAATTTTCTGCAGGTATGGCAGACCTCAACCCCTTGTTGAAAATCAGGCCCTTAATTTTTATCGGAATTCAGGTCTGAGCATCCTCTTAGAGTTGGGGGAAGGGAGTTCCACAATGTGGGGACAAATAGGGTGAATACCTGATTACAAGTTAACTGCTTGCTCTTAATCTTCTGAGTTGGGATCATGAGTAAGTTGAGAATGTTATTTCTTTAAAGCCTATCATTCTTGGGAGGTGAAATCAGGGCCTGGAAGCAAGTGGCAGATTCCTTATGTAAGATTTTAAATAATGTGGTGAGAGTCTTGTATCTGATTCTAGCAGTGATGGGGAGCCCATGAAGCTTCATCAGGATGGGGATGATGTGAGCCCAGTGAGGGGCACCATAGATTATATGCACCACAGTATTCTGGGCCATTTGTAGGGGGTGAAGGGTGTGTTTAGGAAGGCCTTGATAAATAATGTTATGTACAGCAGTCCAGAGTGGGTGTGATCATTACCTGGCATATGGTTCATAATAATTCTGAGGTTAGTAGGGGGCGTAGATATTTCAAAGTTCTTAATTTATGATAGACAGAGGTAGTAGTTCTCTTTATGTGTGATTGGAAGTTCTGCTGTTGATCTATTGTTATGCCCAAGGTATTTTACTTCAGTTTTAACTTTGATGACCACGTCTTCTAGGTACAATGTCAACAGTGGAGAGAAGGTTGGAAGAGTGATGACGTATAGGGCTTCAGTCTGTAGGCTGGTGAAATCAGGAGATAGGAGATTAAAGGGAATGTAGAACATTATGTCATTGGTATAGATCTGGTATAGAATCTTGTGTTTTTGAATATTTGACATAATGGCTAGATGAAGAAATTGAACTGGAGGGCCGAGAGGATTGAACCTTGAGGTACTCCCCTTTGTTGAGTGAAGAGGTTTAATGTCTTCTGACCAATTTTTACTTGTTGTCTTCAAGTTTCTAGGTAGGAGTGGAACCAGCTGAGGGTAGTGTCCTGGAGCTCAATATCCAAGAGCCTTTGTAGCAGCTGATGGTGGAAATGGGAGTCGAAGGCAGAGGCAATGTCAAGGAATATTAGGATGAAACCTTTATTAGTGCTTTGCGAGCAGGGTAGGAGTGAGTTTAATAAGGAAGTGATGAGGGTTTTGACCCCATGATACTGTCTGAACCAGTGCTGATGAGGGTCTAGAGGTATGTTTTCAGTGAGGTGGTCTGTATGAAGATGGTCTTGACAGATACAGAATCTAAGGCATCCACATGGGTGGGATTTACATTTGAATCATCAGACAGTGAAAGCGTACTGGCTGAAGAAGATGATTTTGTTAGTGTGCTAGATGGTGAGGAGGTAGGAAGTGATACTGGGAGTTCCAAGAGCAAGAGCACTGCACCAGTAGTGGGGGACCACAGAGAATGAGAAGGATGCTGCTGGCTTTTTATCATTTCTTCCATCCCCAGACTGAGGTCCAGCAGCAGCACCAGGAGCAACTGTCTACTCCTTCAATGATAGCAGAGGGGAAGTCTTGTAACACTTCACAAGTGTGGAAGCATTTTCAGTGCTTGAAGACCTAGAGGGAAGATGGTGGGTCATCTTACAAATATTAGCATGCTGCATCATATGGAAAAACATCACTCTTTGTGCCTCGGCACAAAGAAGGGCGCTAATCCAAGGCTGGGGACTCCATCCAGGAATGGAAATGGCAGCAGTGGGAAAGATACAGAAGACACAAAATTCCTATCTTAGGCTAAGCCCCTAGCCTCTGCTTCCAGTCAAAAGGTGTGGCAGCAGGTCTGACCTACATCAAAGCCAACTATCAAGATTCTATTGAAGATTATTCAAAAGAGACTACAACCATACCTGGAACAAGAACTACCTGAAGTGCAAGCAGGGTTCAGGAAAGGGCGGGGAACGAGAGACATCATTGCGGATGTGAGATGGATCCTTGAAAAGACTAAAGAATACCAAAAGGATATCTATTTATGCTTTATCGACTATAGCAAGGCTTTTGACTGTGTAAACCATGAGAAACTCTGGGCCACATTAAGAAGCATGGGTATACCAGAACACCTGATAGTTCTCTTGCACAATCTGTACATTGATCAAGAAGCAACAGTTCAAACGGAACAAGGAGAAACAGAATGGTTTAAAATAAGCAAAGGTGTAAGACAAGGCCGCATACTTTCCCCCTACCTGTTTAATTTATATGCAGAACAAATCATCAGAGAAGCAGGATTGTATGAAGCCAAAAGAGGTGTGAAGACTGGTGGAAGACTAATCAACAACCTTTGCTATGCTGATGATACTACATTACTGGCTGAAAGTGAAGATTATCTGAAACATTTACTTCTCACAATCAAAGAACATAGTCTCAAAATGGGCCTGCACCTTAATGTAAAGAAGACAAAGCTCATGACAACTGGCATAATCAACAGGTTCATCGTTGAAGGAGAAGAAATTGAAATTGTGAACAACTTTAACCACTTGGATCAACTATCAATAAAGAAGCAACAAGCAGTCAAGAAATCAAATGACGCATTGCTCTTGGCAGAATGGCTATGAAAGACCTAGATAAGATTTTCAAGAGCAGAGATGTCTCTCTCCATACAAAGATTCGACTTGTTCAAGCCATGGTATTTTCAATAACATCATATGGATGTGAAAGCTGGACAGTGAAAAAGACAGACAGGAAGAAAATTGATGCCTTTGAATTATGGTGCTGACGGCAAATACTGTGTATACCATGGACTGCCCGAAGAACAAACCAGTCGATACTAGAGGAGATCAAACCTAAACTTTCTTTAGAAGCTCAGATGACAAGACTTCGACTTTCATACTTTGGACACATCATGCGAAGAGAGAGATCATTAGAGAAAGACATCATGCTTGGCAAGATAGAAGGTCAACGCAAAAGAGGAAGGCCAGCAATGAGATGGATTGATACAATAACAGCAGCTACGGGTACCAGTCTGTCAACAATGAGCCGCCTGACTGAAGACCAAAAACAATTTAGGATAGCTATCCAGAGGGTCGCCATGAGTCGACTCTGACTCAACGGCACTTAACAACAACAACAAATCATGGAAGACATGTAGTGGTTTTTGGCAATATTGTCTTGGGGTAGGTGTCAGGAAGCACTGAGGGTAGTGACAGAGTGAATTAGGGAAATGATAGCCCTGGATTGCCACCCATGAACATTGTTGAGATGGTGGGGTTTAAGAAACTGCTACATCTCTTAATGGTTAATCACTTAGTGCTCTGCAGGATAATTTTTAGTAGGCAGGTAATTCGCAGTCTGTATAATCAGTTGCATCACCAGCTATAGACAGAGCTGGCAAAAGCAGAGGCCGGTGATAGCATACATTTTACCACTGGCAACTGGACTAGTCAGAATGTTTTAGATGCCTACCTCTCCCTGACAGCACACTGATGTCAGATGGATGAGGCAGGTTCAAGCTGTAGGCATAATGGGGGAGCAATAGCATATCAGTGGGCTACGCTGCACAGTCAGAGAATGAGTGACAGTCATACTTGGACCCATATATCAGCAGAAATAAGAACAGTGCTGCAGGTCTGGCATATAGGGCACAAACAGAGCACCATGCTTCCAGGTTTCATGGTAACAGATGGCAGGATAAACATGGTCAAGGCAGTGAAGGAGGGGGACTTTCAGGGGATCATATGCTTTGCAAATTTGCTGAAACTGATTGTAAGATATTCAGTAGGCCTGGGGAGCAAAGGAAGTCACAACCCTGTGAAATGAGGAGAAGAAAAGCTGGGCATTTCTACCTGAGTTTTGAAGGGTGGGCATGAGCTGCATGAAAGGCAAGAAGCAACAGGGGCCCCTGTGCACCATTCCCAGTAGGATGCTGCCACCAGGTGGAATTACAGTTATGATATGCTGGAGAGTTTAGTGGCTGAAGAAAATCACCCCAGAAAGGCAAATCACAAAAATGATTTATATCCAAAGATCAGGGCCGGCCCGTCCATTGAGCAAGAATGTTGTTGGCACAGGGCCCCGCGCTTCCGGGGGCCCCGGGCCAACAATATCCTGCACGCTGTTGGCTCATCTTCTTTAGCGGCTCCTGGCTCCCGGCAGGCTCAGCAACAGCTTGTTACAGCCGCCGAAGTGAGGAGCATTGCTTTCTTCACTTCGGTAGCTATATTGTAATAAAGATGGCTGAAGCACCGAAGGTCAAAGGACATTTCCTGTGTCCTGGCTCTCAGCACATCTGCGATCTTCATTACAATACAGCTGCCAAAGTGAAGGAAACAATGCTCTTCACTTCGGTGGCTGTAAGGAGCTGTTGCTGAGCCTGTCGGGAGCCACAAGCCGCTATAGGAGGTGAGCTGGGGCCTCTACAGCCTGCCCTGGGGCTCTTTAGGAAGGGGAGGAGAGGGGGGGCTTGGGCTTGAAATGGGCTGAGTCGGGGCAGGGGGTAAGATTCCAAATGGGCTGAGTGGAGGGGCCTAAAATTGGAAATGGGCTGGGGGGGGGGGGGGCAAGGATTGGAAATGGGCGGGGGGAGGACTAGGATTGGAAATGGTCTGAGTGGGGGGGGGAGGCTAGGAATGGAAATGGGCTGAGTGGGGGGTGGGGGTGGCTAGGACTGCAAATGATGGGGAGGACTAGGACTGGAAATGGGATTTTGGGGGGTAGGATTGGAAATGGACTGATGTGGTTCTGGAATAGGATTGGACATGTCTGATGGGGGGGGGGGGCTAGTTTTAGAAAGTGTGAATAAACAGGTGGACAAAGGTGAGTCGGTTGATATAGTGTATCTGGACTTCCAGAAAGCCTTAGAAAAGGTCCCTCATCAGAGACTTTTGGCAAAACTAAAGAGTCATGGGATAGGAGGCAGTGTACTACTGTGGATCAAGAACTGGTTAAAAGATAAAAAGCAGAGGGTTGGGCTAAATGGCCAATTTTCCCAATGGAGAAAGGTGAATAGTGGTGTACCCCAGGGATCTGTGCTGGGTCTGCTGCTTTTTGACATATTCATAAATTACCTGGAAAGTGGAATAACGAGTGAGGTTATCAAATTTGCAGATGACACAAAACTATTTAAAGTTGTTAAAACCCAAGAGGATTGTGGAAAATTGCAAGAGGATCTTGATAAATTGGAAGACTGGGCATCAAAATGGCAGATGAAATTTAATGTGGACAAGTGCAAAGTTATGCACCTAGGGAAGAACAACCCAAACTATGGTTACACGATGCAAGGTTCCACTTTAGGAACCACCACCCAGGAAAAAGATTTAGGCGTCATCATGGATAACATGTTAAACCCCTCCGTCCAGTGTGCTGCATTGACCAAGAGAGCAAATAGAATGTTAGATATCATAAGGAAAAGAATGGAAAATAAAACAAAGGATATTATAATGCCTCTATATCGTTCCATGGTGAGACCGCACCTTGAATATTGTGTGCAATTCTGGTCACCATATCTTAAAAAGGATATAGCATTATTAGAAAAGGTTCAGAGAAGAGCCAACAAAATGGTAAATGGGATGGAAGGATACTCTTATGAAGAGAGGCTAAAAAGGTTAGGGCTCTTCAACCTGGAAAAGAGATGGCTGAGGAGAGATATGATAGAGGTCTATAAATTAATGAAAAGAGTGGAACGGGTAAACGTAAATTGATTGTTTACGGTATCAGAATATAGAAAGACTAGGGGACATACAATGAAGCTACAGGGTAACCTATTTAAGACTAATAAGAGAAAATATTTTTTCACTCAATGTGTAATCAAACTCTGGAATTTGTTACCAGAGGATGTAGTAAAAGCTGTTAGTGTAGCTGGATTTAAAAAAGGTTCGGACAAGTTCCTGGAGGAAAGGTCCATAAATCATTATTAAAAGGGACCCAGGATATCACTGTTTGATTCAATACAATCTTTGTGGAACCTATTTCTTTTGGGGAAACTGCTAGGTACTTGTGACCTAGATTGGTCACCGTTGGAATACTGGGCTTGATGGACTTTGGTCTGACCCAGTATGGCAATTCTTGTGTTCTTATGTTTTTAGAACCTTAAGTGAATAAAATGGACATGATAGTCAAGTGAGAGTGAAAGGTTCCTCTCCTGACTATTTGTTTGACAAAAATAGTTTTGGATGTGTTCTACAATGAGGGGTGATCTTTGGATATAGATGGAGAGTTTAGTGGAGCAATGGATGGTCCTGCAGCAGATGTCATCGGAGACCAAAACTGGCATTGACAAGCCTTTGGATTGTCAGAATTGGACAAATATCACACAGATGACAGAAGTCCTAAAGTTCTTTAAGGATTCCAAGAAGGAACTGAGTTCCTCAAGGGTTATTTTAAGCCTTCTCATCCTGATAATGAATATTTTACAGGCAAAGTTAGAGGACTTTCAGCAGCGGCAGGGATTCACACAAAAGGTTTGGGTGATGCTGGCCTTCTTGCATGGTCAGTTGGGAATGGGTTGGAACCTCTTATGAAGATTCTTGTCACTGTGACCCATGAATGAAATGAACTATTGTTCTGCAGGACAATTCACTTACTTACTGAAAGGAAAAACTGGTGAGTGAGATGGAAGAAAGGGAATGCCAGGACCTGAGGGGCGGGGGAAGGGGTCACAGGAAATAGTAGGTACACCGAAAAGCAGTACTGGTATTATGAGCACAACCCTTTCCCCTACCACTCCCCCTACTGGCTTTCAATGCCTGTTGTCCATGAGCCGTAGCCAGGAAAAATCTTTGGTGATCAATACTAAACATCAGAAAACAGCAAGTCAATCTCCTGCATGGATTTCAGTGATATGCAACCTTGCAGAGCCCATTGAAGTCATGCACACAGATCCCCTGGTATGTTTCCTCCAACCAGTTTGCCCTGTGAACATACTCACCATTTTCATGTTGACTGGAAGTGTGGTAGGCGACGGCCTATGATCCATGCTAATTGAACTAAGCAGACAGGCCTAAGCAGCGAATGTGGTAGGCGACGGCCTATGATCCATGCTAATTGAACTAAGCAGACAGGCCTAAGCAGCTTGACCTGTAACTGAAGCCTGTAGTTAGGCCCAGAGGAATGAAAACCCCCCTGAATGATGACACCATAGAATTGAAACTTAACTCAGCTTAACTGAACATAGCTAAGCAGAAACGAAACACTTAGAAAAAGACAGAAAACAGCTCTAATTGGTACTGATAAGAGAGCACAGCTTCTATAGAATTAATTAACTCTGCAAAAAAGCAAGGTTACAGTGCCCTGCTTCCCATATGTTTTAACAAGCTAAGCGACCTTGGAGGAGAGATGTAACAAGTTAGAGACACTGACCATTGTAATTGGGACTAGAAGGGGGGCAACCAGGTGCTGAGCCCAGACCAGGGTCCCGATTGGGTAGCCATATCAGTACCAGGACCAATAGATGGGTGAGAGGGGTTACTGGGACCAATGAAAAAGTTTGCCTATGTCTAGAATGGAGAAGAACGCTATAAAAGTTGTTGTATTGCCAGAGAACATGGCTCAGCCATTTTGAAATTGCTTATTGCTTGAGCCATGTGCACATTAAACTGGCTTGGATCCTTGAAAAAGACTCCTGGTTTTATTTATTGCATGCTTATCTGCTGCTACAGAAGGAGGAATGAATGTAGAGCTGTACTGTGGGGTGTTGCTCACACTCTCTGCCTTCAATGTGTTGCTGTGTTTTTTAGTTTATACTGCAGCCTCTCCAGGATGATGCTCATTTCCATTGGTTACTTTTAATCCCCAATGCCATTACTTAAAAATAAAGAAAACCTTAAAACAAACAGAAAAGAAATCAAAAGAATTGAAAAAAAGTCTTCTGCTGCTGGTGCCCATCTCACTGCCCTGTCAGTTTTTTCATGGCCTGCCTCTTTGAGCCAGTCCTGCTCTTGAGATATAAACCAGTGTTGTTTTGCAGCTGTCATAAATCCTGCTTCTGTCCGCACAACTCTTCTGTGGCCTGCTACCATGCTATCACATTTCCAGTGGGCCCATTTACACCCACATGGCAACCTCTTTCAAATCCAGCTATACTAACAGCTTTTACTACATCTTCTGGTAATGAATTCTAGAGTTTCACTATGTGTTGCATAAGAAAAAACAAATTCTGATTAGTCTTAAATGGGCTACACTGTAGCTTCATTGGTAACATAGTAACATTGTAACATAGTATATGACAGCAGATAAAGACCAGCATGGTCCACCTAGTCTGCCCAGCAAGGTGGCATGAGTAGATGTGCCTGCCGCTCCATGCAGGTCACCCCTTCCAATGCCTTTGTTTAGGGGTGTACTCACTGCTATGTGCAGGTCACCTTGACTTGTTTAGATGACAGAGACAGGTAAGTTTATTTTGATTTTATATTCTTTCTATAAAGGAATCCATTGTGTCTCTCCCATGCCATTTTGAATTCTGTCATTGTATTTGTCCCCACCATTTCCATCGAGTGGGCATTCCAAGCATTCACTACCCTTTCAGTGAAAAAGTATTTCCTGATGTTGACTTTCAGTTTACTCCCTTCCAGCTTCATCTTATACCCTCTAGAATTACAGCTTCCCCGTCTCTTTGAAAAAAGGTTTGCTTGTTCATTAATACGCCTTAGTATTTAAAGGTCTGTATCATATCTCCCCTGTCCCTCTTCTCCTCTAGAGTGTACCTATTTAGGTCTTGGAGTCTCTTTTCATACATCTTTTGGCACAGGCTCCAAATCATTTTGGTTGCTTCCTCTGAACCATTTCCTCTCTTTTTATATCTTTGTCAGAAATGATCTCCAAAACTGAACACAATATTCCAAGTGAGGTCTTACTAGTGTCTTCTACAGTGGCATTAGTACTTCCTATTTTCTGCTGGTAATTCCTCTCTGTATGCAACCCAGCATCCTTCCGGATATGGCCACTGCACATCACACTGTTTTGCCACTTTGATATCTCCGAAACAATCACGCCAAGGTCCTTCTCCTGGTTTGTGCACACTAAACTATTGCCCCCTATCTCATACAATTCCCTTGGATTTCTGCATCCCAAGTGCATGACACTGCACTTCTTCACATTAAATCTTAAATGCCAAGCATTAGAGCATTCTTCCAGATTTTGCAGATCTTTCCTCATGTTATCCACTCCCTCAGAGGAGTCCACACTGTTGCAAATTTTTGTGTCATCTGCAAAAAGACAGACTTTTCCATTCAGTCCTTCAGCAATATCACTCACAAATACATTGAACAGTACTGGTCCCAGGACCAAACCCTGGGGCACGTCACTAATCACCTTCCTTTCATCCGAATGAGTTCCATTTACCGTCACCTTCTGTCGTCTGTCAGTCATCCAATTTCTGAACCATTTCACCCCCTGGGGCCCATCCCTAAGCTGTTGAGTTTATTGATAAGCCTCCTATGAGGAACAGTATCAAAGGCTTTGCTGAAATCTAGGTCAATCATATCCATCGCATGCCCTTGATCTAGTTCTCTGGTCACTCAGTCAAAGAACTCAATCAGATTTGTTAGGCAAGATCGTCCTTTGGTAAAACTATGTTGCCTCGGATTATGTAACCTGTTGGTTTCGAGGAAGTCCACTATCTGCTCTTTCAGGAACACTTCCATTACTTTTCCCACCACTGAGGTAAGGCTTACTGGCCTGTAGTTTGTTACTTCTTCCCAACTACCATTTTTGTGAAGAGGTACAGCATCCAGTCCTGTGGAACTTCTCCTGTCTCTGAGGATCTATTAAAAACATCCTTTAACAGCCCTGCAAGAACCTCTCTGAGCTCTTTCAGTATCCTGGGATGTATCCCATTCGGTCCCATAGCCTTGTCCACTTTCAGTTTTGCAAGCTGTTCTAACACATCATCTTTTATTATTATTATTATTATTATTACAGGCTCTTATATACCGCTCTATTCAGCATCAGCGCGGTTCACAATATAACAACATACCAGAACAACAAAACTGTTTGGTTTTACAGAGAACAAGGTCAGAGAACTTGGATGAAACATGGGACGTCATTACTGCAACTATTTACATGAGTATTTACAAGTATACATAACAGGGTTTGTTCTTAGTTTGGGTAGTGATAAAGATTGGTTAGCTGGTCAAGTAATATTGGGGGAAAAGGTGGAATTTGAGTGCCTTTCTGAAAAGGGATAGATCAGTGATAGCCCGAATCTCTGGAGGTAGAGCGTTCCAGCACTTAGGGACATAGAATCTGAAAGCCCTGTTAGATGTCACTGATAGGCATTTTGTCGCTGCTTTAGGGATAATTAGGATATTTGTTGATATAGTTCTCCTGGATCTGTTGGGTTGAACGGCCTGAATGAGGTCTATTAGAGAGGAGGAGGTGATGCTTTTAGTGGCCTTAAAGGTTAGTAATAATGTTTTGAACAATATTCTGCCATGTATGGGGAGCCAGTGGAGTTGCTCTAGGATGGGTGTTACTTTTGTGAATGGTGTGGTATCTACTCCATTCCCATTTGTGTATTTGTCAATCACAGGTGATCCTTTTCCAGGATTTTCTCTAGTAAAAATAGAGCAGAAGTATTTGTTTAGCATTTTCGCTTTTTCAATATCACTTTCCACAAATCTGTTCCCAGCAATTTTGAGTCCTGCAATTCCACTTCTGATTTTACTCCTCTCCCAAATATACCTGAAAAACGTTTTGTCGCCACACTTCACATCTTTAACCATCTTTTATTCTGCTTTTGATTTTGCTATCCTTGTTGTTAAGTGCCGTCGAGTCGGAGTCGACTCATGGCGACCCTCTGGATGGCTATCCTAAATTGTGTTCGGTCTTCAGTCAGGCGGCTCATTGTTGACAGACTGGTACCCGTAGCTGCTGTTATTGTATCGAGCCATCTCATTGCTGGCCTTCCTCTTTTGCATTGACCTTCTATCTTGCCATGCATGATGTCATTCTCTAATGATCTCTCTCTTCGCATGATGTGTCCAAAGTATGAAAGTCGAAGACTTGTCATCTGAGCTTCCAAAGAAAGCTTAGGTTTGATCTCCTCTAGTACCGACTGGTTTGTTCTTCGGGCAGTCCATGGTATACAGAGTATTCGCCGCCAGCACCATAATTCAAAGGCATCAATTTTCTTCCAGTCTGTCTTTTTCACTGTCCAGTTTTCACATCCATATGATGTTATTGAAAATACCATAGCTTGAACAAGTCGAATCTTTGTATGGAGAGAGACATCTCTGCTCTTGAGAATCTTATCTAGGTCTTTCATAGCCATTCTGCCAAGAGCAATGCGTTGTTTGATTTCTTGACTGCTTGTTGCTTCTTTATTGATAGTTGATCCAAGTAGGTTAAAGTTGTTCACAATTTCAATTTCTTCTCCTTCAACGATGAACCTGTTGATTATGCCAGTTGTCATGATCTTTGTCTTCTTTACATTAAGGTGCAGGCCCATTTTGAGACTATGTTCTTTGATTGTGAGAAGCAAATGTTTCAGATCATCTTCACTTTCAGCCAGTAATGTAGTATCATCAGCATAGCGAAGGTTGTTGATGAGTCTTCCACCAATCTTCACACCTCTGTTGTCTTCATACAATCCTGCTTCTCTGATGATTTGTTCTGCATATAAATTAAACAGGTAGGGGGAAAGTATGCAGCCTTGTCTTAAACCTTTGCTTATTTTAAACCATTCTGTTTCTCCTTGTTCCGTTCGAACTGTTGCTTCTTGATCAATGTACAGATTGTGCAAGAGAACGATCAGGTGTTCTGGTATACCCATGCTTCTTAATGTGGCCCAGAGTTTCTCATGGTTTACACAGTCAAAAGCCTTGCTATAGTCGATAAAGCACAAATAGATATCCTTTTGGTATTCTTTAGTCTTTTCAAGGATCCATCTCACATCTGCAATGATGTCTCTCGTTCCTCGCCCTTTCCTGAACCCTGCTTGCACTTCAGGTAGTTCTTGTTCCAGGTATGGTTGTAGTCTCTTTTGAATAATCTTCACTAGAATCTTGCTGGCATGTGGGATCAGAGCGATTGTGCGATAATTTCCACAGTCAGTTGGATCACCTTTCTTTAGTATTGGTATTAACACAGATCTTTTCCAGTCAGTTGGCCATGATGTTGTCTTCCATATTTCTTGGCAGAGCCTTGTAAGTATGGTAACAGCTACATCAGATTGCTGCAATACTTCTATAGGAATGCCATCAATGCCTGCTGCTTTGTTCTTTGATAAGGCTTTCAATGCTTCTTCAACTTCTTCTTTCATCACCAATGGTTCCCAATCATAAGGTACAGGTTGAAACGGCTGTTGGTCCACTTGATCTTTATCATATAAAAACTCTGTATATTCCTTCCATCTTTTCTTGATCTTCTCAGCATCATTCAACATAGAACCTTGAGCATCTTGTAACATTCCAATTCGAAGCTGGAACTTTTTCTTTAACTCTCGTAGCTTTAGGAAAGCTGATCTTGTTTTTCCTCTAATAGTTTCTGCTTCTATTTCCTTGCATGCGTCGTTGTAGTACTTTTTCTTGTCCTGTCTTGCTGCACATTGGAAATCTCTGTTGAGTTCTGCGATTGTTTCTCTTTCTCCTCTGGCTTTAGCTTCTCTGCGTTTCTGGGCAATTTTCAGAGTTTCTTCCGTCATCCATTTTGGCCGTTTTTGCTTTTTCACTTTTTGTAGAGACTTCTCGCTTTCTTCCAACACAACCTTCTTGATGTCATTCCATAACTCTTCCGGAGCTCTGTCATTTGTATCTAAATCAGCAAATCGATTTTGCAGGCAGTCTTTAAATTCCAGTGGTATATTCTCAAGGTCATATTTTGCTGCATTCATGAGTGGTTTGCTCTTTTTCAACTTTAGCTTGAGTTTGCATACTAGTAGTTGATGATATGTACCACAGTCAGCTCCAGGTTTTGTCTTTGTTGATATTATAGAGCTTTTCCATCGTTGACTTCCACAGATGTAGTCAATTTGATTTTTATACAATCCAAGGGGTGAAGTCCATGTGCACAGTCGCCGCTTGTGTTGCTGGAAGAAGGTGTTTGAGATGAATAGATCATTGGTCTTGCAGAATTCTATCAGTCTTTCTCCAGCTTCATTTCTGTTGCCAAGTCCATATTTTCCAACTACTTTGCCTTCTTCTTTGTTGCCAACTTTTGCATTCCAGTCACCCATGACTATCAGGATATCCTGTTTGCATGTTCTGTCAATTTCAGCTTGTACTTGTTCATAGAACTCTTCAATTTCATTCTCTTCTGCAGCTGTTATTGGGGCATATACTTGAATTATAGTTGTGTTGATAGGCAATCCTCGTAGACGAATAGAGATTAAGCGTTTGCTGACTGCATTGTATTTCATTACAGTTCTTGCAAGTTTCTTCTTTATTATAAATGCAACACCATTTCTACTTTGTCTTTCATTTCCAGCATAGTAGACCATGTGATCATCTGATGCAAAGTGCCCGATGCCAGTCCATTTCAGTTCGCTGACACCCAACAGATCAAGTTGTACACGTTCCATTTCATTCTTGACCACCTCCAACTTCCCTTGGTTCATGCTTCGTACGTTCCATGTTCCAATGTGCAAGACATCTTTACAGCTTCTGACTCTCATTTCATGCACAGCTACATCATCAGTCAGACGTCCCGAGGGCTTTGATCCAACCACATCATAAATGCTGGCTTTACTCTGAAAAGTCTTCAGCTCTTCCCCAGTAGCTAGTTGAGTGCCTTCCAACCTGGGGGTCTCATCTTCCAGCACCATAGCACAATTTGTTTTGTTGTAACTATCCATTGGGTTTTCATGGCAAGATACAGAAGTAGATTGCCGGGCCTTTCTTCCGCGCAGTTTAAGTTTGGTGTTGTTGCCGTTGTCACAAAAATGTGATCCTCCGCCGTCAACACTATCCCATTCTGCTGCTGCCCAGATGGGTGGTTTTTCTTGGTCTGGCACCTCAGCTGAGACCTGTCCATCTTGGGAGACCCTGCCAGTAGTTAAACTACCGATAGTTTAGCTCTCAGCAGCACTGATGCATGCAAGCCCTCACAGCACGACAAGCTGCAAACCAAGTGAGAGTTGGCTATCCTATTTTCTCTTTTTTTTCTCCCTTAATTTGATTGTATTATTTTCTGTATTTCTCTGTTTACGAGTTTCTGAATTTTGTGAAAGCTGTGTTTTTTGTCTTTATTTGTGCAGCCACTTCTTTGGAGAACCAAATAGGTTTCCTTTCCCTCTTGTTTTTATTTACTTTCCTTATGTATGTATCTGTTGCATCTTTTGTTGCCTCGTTTAGTTTAGCCTATTGCAATTCCACTTCCCTTATCTCCTCCCACCCTGCCAACTTCTCCTTCAGGTACTTGGCCATTTTAACTGAAGTCAGTGTTTTTGAAGTCTAGGACTTTGAGCTTGCTGTGATTTGATTCTACCTTGGGTTTTATCTCAAACCACACCATATGGTGATTGCTACTGCTCACATGGGCACCCACCTGGGTATTCAACAGGCTATCTACATTGGTGAGCATTAAATCCAGCATGGACCTTTACCTGGTAGGTTCCATCACCATTTTTTTAAGTAATGCATCTTGGAAGGCATCCACAATTGTTTTTACTTCTTTCCAAATTTGCAGAAGGAAAACTCCAATCCACATCGGGTAGATTAAAGTCACCCAATATGATGACTTCCCCCTTCATGGCTATCTGTGCAATATAAACAATCAATTTGCTATTTATTTCTTCAGTTTCAGTTGGAGGCCTGTAGACCACACCGGTATGGATGACAGTGCCATCTTCTCTTTCCAAGACAATCCAAAGGGCTTCTTCTTTTCCACATGTCCCTTGCATTTCAACAGCTTTAATACTGCTTTTAACATACAGGACTACTCTTCCTCCTTTTCTGCACTCTCTATCTTTTCTAAATAGATTATAGATTATAGCTATGGCTATATCCCATTCATGCAACTTGTTAAAGCATGTTTCTGTAATGGCCACCATGTCCAAGTCCATTTTCACCATTAGGACTTCCAGATCAGGAACTTTGTTGGTTAGGCTTTAAGCATTTGTGCTCATTGCTTTCCAGCATTTGTTGACTGGCTTGCCTGTGTTTTGCATGGATTTTGTTCTACATGCCCCTTCCCGCTTGCCATTGATGTGTGATTCAAAAGTGTGGCTATTTCCAATGTTGTTTTGCTTTTGCTGGGAGTGACGTACTGAACTTGTCCTTCTCCATCTGTCACCCACTTTCCCTAGTTTAAATGCCTATTCACATACTGCCTGATTTTTTCACTTAGGATTGTTTTCCCTGCAATGCAGAGATGTAGTCTATCAGCACAGTATAGTCTCTTGTTAATCCATCTGTTTCCCCAGTAGCCTATATATCTAAATCCTTCATGTTTGTACCAGGTTTGGAGCCATGTATTAAAGTTGTTAATGTAATGTAGCCTCTCTGCCCCCTTACCATGAACAGGTAGAACTTCTGAGAATGCTATAGTGTTAGCAATGGGCTTGAGTTTCTCTCCCAGAGCCTGGAAGACCCTTTGAACTGCAGAGGCACTGTTTCTAGCCAGGTCATTTGTACCCAAGTGGATGACAATATCAGTTTTGGAGTGCTCATTTTCTGCACTAACTATATCAACAATTTGGTTTGTATTCCTGCTGGCTAAAGAGCCTGGGAGACATTTGACCATCCTCTCCTTTGAACTGTGTTCCCAAGTTGGTGCATCCAAGCAGGGGCGGCCCAAGGGGGGTGCGGGGCCATGTGCGGAGACTCGGTGCAGGGCCTCATTTGCATAAGTGGCCTTATTTGCGTAAATATTTGCATAATGCTAACATACACTAACTTTTAGTAAACATGTCTCTTAATGAGTGTATGGATAAAGACAGACTAAAAGATTTCTACATTACTATAATCCAGTGCCAACCGCCAGGCACATTAGGAACTACTACAAACACTGCCCATTTAGTACCCATAGCAAACCCGCCGTATCCTAACAGCACTACCAGGACTCACAAAGCACCATACCCTACCTATCAAAAGGCAACACTGCAAATATTAAACCAATACATTTCAGAGAACAATACATGACCTACTGGGGAAAGAGAACAAGTGGCAATGTCTAATAGGAATTACATAAACAGAATACCTCAGCTCAGTTACACATGCAGAACATAGACCATCACCAAACAAGGAATCACAATTTAGAAACAGGAAGGCAATAATTAAACTGGGAACCCCAAAAGCCAAACTTGGAATGTACAACAACACTGTAGAAATAAAACTATAAATTAATTTTCTCTTGTACCAAACAAAGTGCAGACGTTAATGATGCACATTTCCCAGAGCTTTCATATTCCAGGTAATAAATTCAAAATAAAGAGAAAATTTTCTACCTTTTGTGCATTTTCTTTCAGTTGCAATTGCTCCAGCCACTTTATTCTGGTTTCTTCATGTTTTCTGCTAACTCTCCATCATCTGCTGTCCATTTGTCCTTTCTTCTCTCTTCTAGTTTTTTTTTCCATTCTCTCTCTCTACATCTGCTTTAACATACTAATCTTTCTCCTTTTGCTCTTTCCTCATTCCTATTTCATCCACTCAAATTTTACCCCTCCATCCTCAATCCCCACTTACTCTCCCAATACCCAGCCAATTGTAGATTTTTTATCCCTCCCGCACAAAATATTTTTCCCCCTCTCCATTTTACTCTCCCAGCCCCATCCCATTCTAATCCTCCCCCAACATCAGCTCCCTTCTAGTTCCAGCCTCACCCAGTATCCATTCCCTTCTAGTCCCTGCATCAGCCCATTTCCAGTCCTAGCCCCCCATCAGCCCATTTCCAGTCCTAGCAAACCCCCAACCCAATACCAGTCCTAGCCCCCCCATCAACCCACTTCCAGTCCTAACCCCCCATCAGCCCACTTCCAGTCCTAACCCCCCATCAGCCCACTTCCAGTCAGCCCCCCATAGCCCATTGCCAGTCCTAACCCCCCATCATCCCACAGCCCATTACCAGTCCTAACCCCATCAGCCCACCTCAAGTCCTAACCCCTCCCCATCAGCCCATTTCCTGTCCTAGCCCCCAGAGCCCATTATCAGTCCTAACCCGCCCTAGCCCATTACCAGTCTTAACCCCTTCAGCCCACCTCCAGTGTTAACCCCCCATCAGCCCATTTCCAATCCTAGCCCCCCCATAGCCCAATACCAGTCCTTCCCCCCCCCCCCACAGCCCACAGCCCATTACCAGTCCTAACCCCATCATCCCACCTCCAGTCTTAATCCCCCCAGCACATTTCCAGTCCTAGCAACCCCCCCAACCCATTACCAGTCCTAGCCCCCCATAGCCCACTCCCAGTCCTAATCCCCTTCACCCAATTTTCAGTTTAAGCCCCCCCATACCCCATTACCAGTCCTAACCTCCCCATCAGCCCACTCCCAGTCCTAATCCCACCAGCCCATTTCCAGTCCTAATCCCCCATCACCCAATTTTTAGTTTAAGCCCCCCCAAAGCCCATTACCAGTCCTAACCCCCCATCAACCCACTTCCAGTCCTAATCCCATCAGCCCATATAAAGACTTAGCTCCCCCATAGCCCATCACCACTCCTTACCCCTCATAGCCCCTCCATAGCCCATCACCACTCCTACCCCCCCCCCAGCCCATCACCACTCCTAATCCCCCCCAGCCCAGCCCAGAGAAACGTTTTTTAAAAAAAGCTGTCTTCTCCCGCTGCTGGGGCCACCGCGGCAGAATCGAGTGTGCCGCGGGGCCCCCCCTGCCCAGCAGAGCCTGCCCTCCCCCGTATCACCTCTCTTCATAGCTGCAGTCACACGCGCCGGCTTTCAGAGCTTCCCATCAGACCCCGCGGGCTTAACAGAGCAGCGAGGGAGAAACTCTGACTGCAGCTACGAAGAGAGAGGTGATATGGGGGAGGGCAGGCTCTGCTGGGCAGGGGGGGCCCCGCGGCACACTCGATTCTGCCGCGGCGTCCCCGGCAGCGGGAGAAGACAGCTTTTTTTTTTTTTTTTTAAATTTTACTTTAGGATCAGAATGTTTTTTGCGCGGGGCCCCCTGAAACGCGGGGCCCTGTGCAAAAAACATTCTCGCTCAATGGATGGGCCGGCCCTGCATCCAAGTCGTAGTAGTAGTTTTCTGTTTTGTGATTTTTTTCTTCCTATTTGGTACATTTTCAGTAGATTTGGCATTAAGTCTTTCACTTAAGGGCACTTTAGTTTCCATGGAATGGGCATTCTCATTATTCAAGGCAGAGATAGCATTATGCAGGGACATCTCTTGATGTATAGGGTGTCTCTGTGTTACACGTCACAACCTACTAAAGCTCACTGTGATCCATTTGTTTCTGGGCTGTTTGATTCTTTGTGGGAGCGGTGATGGATTTTGTTCAGTTTGTACCATAGAGGAGGTGTGTTTAACTGCAGCTAATTCTTCCCTTAGTAGAGTCAATTCTTTATGTATAGCAGCTAACTTGAGACATATAGGGCAAGATCTTAGGTTCTAAATGATTCTTTTCAGAATGAAAGCACCACAGTTATTGCATTGAACACACAGCGCTCTGATTCAGCTGTCCTAGGAGGAGAAAAGGAGAAAAAGTGGGTGTAACACCAGATTAAAGGACAGATGTCAATGTATATAATGACTATATCGGCAATCCAACCGTGGGGTAGTTGGGGTGAGGGATAGAGTGGGTGGAAAGATAAGTGTCCCAGGTCAGTAGACCTTCTATGAACTGGGGACACACTGAGATATCTGATTTAAAGGCTATGCAAGGAATGTAGGCAGGTTGAAGATTCCTAAAAAACTATTTTCAACAGTTAAGGTTTATCAGAAAACAGGCAATTGAATCAGAATTGGATATACTGGCTTGTATTTATTTTATTTATTTATTTTATTTGAGATTATGTGCATACTGCCTTTCATTTTTACATGTAGGCCAGCCCAGATTCTGAAGGGCTGCACGCCTAGCCACATCCATGTCGAACTCCACCTGGATCCGTAATGGAGTCGTAGTGCCATGGCACCGTGGCTCCATTATAGAGCTGCCACTGCAAGCAGCTGCCGAGAATGTCCTTTCCCCATAGTCAGACCCCTGATCCGACCTCCCATGGACAGGGTCTAGCTGTGGGGAACCTCCTGCAAGCCTCCCTGCTTTGCCCCTGCTGACTGCATCCAGGTGGATTAGTCCACCTCTGAGGTGAAATAAGTCTCCTGTCTAACTGGCCATACTCCAGACATACAGGACTGAACTCAGAATCGGCCCTGTGCATCCAGGGTAATGGCCCGCCCATGCACTGCCCTCGCTCCGCCTTCCACCCACCCCCTCTCGTCCCCATTTAAGGCTCCCCGTACAACATCGCTGTTCAAGCAGGTAGCCTTGCATGGGAACAAATAGCGGGGATGTACATCCAGGCAGGGCGACATCCCTGCTATTCGTGGCTTGGAATGACCCCCATAGTGTTTATATATCATCATATCACAACACCCATTCCTTCACCCCTCCCTTCCTCAAACAGTTCCCCTGTCACAAATACTGTAACCTTCCCCTCTAAACAAATCTCCTCCACCATGATTTCCTGTAACATATCTGTCAGAATCCCACTCTCTTGTGTGTGCTGCGGACAGCCATACTCCTTGCGTTGTTTACTGGTCTACCTCTCCTCCCCACCCCTGAGCACATATGGCAGAGGGTGAGGGCATGCATACTATTTTAGATAGACTCTGTTGCACTCTCCACTGCCTGCCTCATTAACTGCAGCTCCTGCACTACTGTGTCCATACAGCACACAAGCTCATGAGGTAGGCCTGAGTCACAGGATGATGGAGGAGCTGTGGTGGTGGCCTTTGGAGGGTGATATGGTGCTCTTAGCCTACCCACTCCTACCTGGGCAGCCCTCGGCACCATATCTCTGGAGTGCCAGGTCCTGGTGGGTGTGGAATGGAGCAATTGCAGCCCTTCTGCATCTGAGGCCTCCTCAATCTCCATCTCCATTACTGCTGCCGGCATCCTTGCAGCCACAGTTTCCTCAGATTCTCCAGTCTCCGTTTTTGCTGGCTGCCATTCCCGCAGCTCCACTGCAGAAGCTTCTGGCCACTCTGCCATGCCTTCAGGTCATGTACTCATGTCCTAACCATCATCTTTGTCCTATAGCTCTTCAATGTCTGCCGCTTCCTCCTCTCCCTCCTCCTATCCCTCCTCCTCTTCCTCTCCTATTTTCATTTCCTCATCCTCCACCGCCATGTGTGCTTCCTCCTCTGTGTTGTCACTCCTTTCTTCCTCCAGGCCGAGCTCAGAGCTGCCTTACTATTCTGGCCCCAGGCTCCCAGCTATGTAGGATGTAACAGTGGTTGTGGTGTTGGTAGAAATGGAGCTGTCCCACTGCTGCTGTGATTCTGGGGCAGTGCTGGCCTATGCAGTTTGGTATTGGTGTCTGCAGGCCCCTGTGGAACATCCTGTTGCTGTTCTGCTGCTATACAAAGGGTAGGATCAGTACATGTTTGCCGCATAGAGCCTAAACCACCATGTCACAGCTAGATGTTGCACAGTCACAGAAAGGGTGACATATGTGACCTAAGCTACAGTATCTCATTGTCTATGACTGTTGGACTCATCCTCCCCCCTGTGTGCCTTGATCTTTTTAAGTGGCTTTCAATTCCATAGTACAAATGCTGACTGCCAGGGTTACCTCTCTGACACATCATGTACTACTGAATCCGAGGCCCATATTGTAAGAAGCTACTACCTATGGTGTCCACTTTACTAAGACAGGATTTCCAAGTAGCATTCACCACTGTAGACACAAGTGATATCCCCTCCTTGGAGCTATCCCCATGTATCATCTATCTTCATTCTAGCTGTTCAGGATTCTGATCAAGGCATCAATAGCCATCAGCCTCATCATGGTCATGTTACTCGCCATTGCTATTACCATCCATTATAGACTGGATGTAGATGCAGCAAGATGTGTGTTGTACTCTTAGACACGACTGCCTATGTGTGTTGGTGCCTCAGATGTCATGTCATGCCCTTTTCCATTCAGAAATACACACTAGCCTCATCACACCCTGCTCTTGTCACCCTCTCTGCAAAGATGGGTTCCCTTACCATTCCCCCATGACTATCATACTCCCAAGCTGCTCACTTATCTGTCGTGCCAAGCTTAGTGATGCTGAGGAGCAGGGAGTGTGGTTTACAGGTGTGTCCATAGCAATGTGTGGGCCTTATGTTTATGTTTATGTTTATTGACTTAATATACCGCTCAGCAAATACATATCAGAGCGGTTCACATAGTACAAAAAGGAAACCATATGGAAACCACACAGAGCATAACAGCAGTATTTGGGGTTATTTATTTATATTCTCTTATATACTGTGCTATTCTGCATCAGTGCGGTTTACATTGAACAAACTGAAATTACATTGAAAAGGGCATTATAACTTGGAGATAACTATTTTACAGGGAACATGGGCTATGGAGGGTTAAGTGGTTTGCCCAAGACCACAAGGAGCACCTGTGGGACTAGAAACCCCAGTCCTTCCGGCCCAAGGTTGCTGTCCTCTAGTGGGATTGAAACCCCTGACCTTCCAGCCTGAAGTACCTTGCCCCAACCACTAGGGCACTCCTCCACTTTTGTGGTAATGCTGGTGAGAATGTTATGGGTACATTGTGGGAGGCAGGTGGCACTGTGACAGGAAGGCTGGGGCCCAGCTGCAGGTAGCTGTATGTATGGGTTTCGACAGCATGATGACTCCGGACTCACCTGCTCCAGCTGCTACTCCTCATGGAGGCATTAGATGAGTTCCAGATTCCTGTGCCTCATGATCCTGAACTGGCATTTATTTTATGTATTTATTTATTTTATTTAGGGACTCCAGGATACGCCTCACACCACTATACCTGTGGGAGAGAGATGTCACATCATAGTTGTTCTGTACGTTTAGCACAGCATCTGGGGCCTGTGCCCCCTCCCCCCTCCCCACCTGAACACTGTAACCAATTGTCTCTGCCTCATCTGCTACTGACTCTCATGACTCTATCACTGCAGTCCCTCTCAGTGCAATATCAGCAGCGTTCAGTGTTTGCTCACATATGCATAGATTGTAGGTTGACTGGACCCCAGACTCACTGCATCACCTTTCTCCTACATCAACATACACAGCTACTCTGCCTGTACACTGCCATTACACTCCCCTTGCCCTCACACTCTCTTTCACCTTCCCATGGAAACCCTTGTTCAACATTCCCCTCTACCTCTCTGCGGAGCTGCCTTCGCCACTTGGCTGTTTCAGTCCATGATACCCACAGAATGATGTGTTTCACATCTTGGTTTGTTGGTATAGGGCCCTGTATTCCAGTGACGATAGCTATGTTTGGACTGCGACATGGCAGCGATTGTCAATGTTAAACATTTCAGCTGATGATGTGGAGTCTCCTCCAAGTGAGTGCTGTCCCCTAACTGTTGACTTGCTTTGGAGACCCAGTCCTGTGTTGTGGGGTTGAAGCCCTGCAGTGGCCCCTGGGGTACAACACCCCCTCCCATCTCATGCTAGTTTCTCTGCCTCCTCGATGCTGAAGTTTTCCTGATGTCTTTGGCTCACCATTTTGTCACTGAACACTCCGGGGACCCTACTCCTGGAGTGTGTCAATGGGAATCTGAACTGTGCTCACCCGGGCATTTTGATGTGGGACTTTTTGCTACCCATGTTTTTTTGGGGAGCTGGAGATATTACATGAGTATTGATAGCCATATCCAATGTTACATGGGCATTGCACTGTTACCCGCATATGTATGAGGCCCCATGGGGGCACGGTGTAGTTTGCCATGTAGGCAGCCAGTTGTACGATACACGGACAGTCAGGTGGTGGTGCCTATATGAGGATCTAGGGACTCAGTATGCATTGCCCAGGTTATGCCAATATGGACTGGTTGCAGGCTGCATACAGGGGTTTGTAGCGCCACCTGGCACACAATGGCTGTATCTCATATTCAGTGTTTGCACACATTTAATTCATCTTAGTAGTGATTTCTGCCTTTCTTTGAGCATGTGTTTTATGGCACATTCAGATAGTCTTCGTCACTTTCTCAATATTGGGCCCCTACTGTATTGCAGTTTCCGTGGACATTTACTGCTGTTCTACTAAATTAGACATAGCAAGGTGCTCAGTGTGACAAAGCAGTGCTTTTCCTTTTTATTGCTCACTACACATCTCCCCTGGAGCTATTTTCTTGTTTACTTTGGCAAAGGAAGATGCTGATTGTGAAAGAGATTCAGTACAAGGCAATTTCAGCAAGGGTGGAGCAGAGCTCATATACAGTAACCGTGTTCCTAAGTTTCCTGTATCCTTCCTCTTCTACTAAAGTAGAGCTTCCCCGAGCCCTGAAAGAATGAGTCACAGCAGGGAAACAGGAACTATTAGGTTTAATTGAGGTTCTCCATGGACTGCAGGATTGCGTCAGCCACAGTTGGTGACGTCCTCCGGGCGGCGCCAATTTCGGAAGTGCTCTCAAGCTCAGGACTGAGCGTGCCCCAGGTAGCCCACCTCCTGGTCCCGCCCCTAGCCTGGCCAGTTCTAATTCTTCTGCCTTGCCATCAAGACGGATCTGCTCTCACTCCTACTTTTCATCAAGATTCAGCATTCAAACACTCACCGCAATGCCCAAACAGGGCTCAAGAAAATGTTCCTGCGGTAAGAGGCTCATCTCTTCTGATCTGCACGACTTGTGCCCACGCTGCTTGGGACCTTCTCACAATCCAGAATGCTGTCCCCCCTGCATCAAGATGTCCAGGAAAGCCTTCATACATCCGCAGCACGACTCTCTCACCGCCGTGAGCAACGCGGGTCCAGCTGGCTTCCCTACTATGCCCAGCACAGCTGCTGTCTGCATGGCCCAGGATGTGCCCCTTAGGGCCTCCATCCCTGGCCTGGCCGTCGGTGCCCTGGTATTGCCTGCTCCGGCCCCTGCCCGGGAGGACCCGATGCCTTCTACTTCCTATGCCTCCGACTGCACTACAACCGGACACGCGGCTTCCCACGCGGCCAGTAAAGATGGCGTTGGTGAGTCCCTGCTTCCTTCCTCGCTGGGATCCCCCCTGGCCGCCGCCGCCACTAGTCCCGCCCCCGCGCGTCATCTTCCTCCGACGCTGGGCACTCCTCTGCTCATCGCGGCTAGCCCCACCCACGGACGTCATCTTCCTTCGACGCCGGGAGCTCCGCATCATCGGGCCTCGACCTCTGGATGCCTGCCCGACAAAGAAATCAGCAGGGCAGAGCCCCAACGATCCCGGAATGCTTCAAAACGCCAGCGGTCCAGAAGCAGAGACAGGAATGCGTCTCCCCTCCGTGCCAGCTCTCGGGGCACCCGCAAGAGCAAGAAGAAGCACAGACATGTGCACTCCTCCAGCCCTTCCGACTCCAGCAGCTCCAGCTCCGATCACAGGTACTCTGCCTCTCTCTCGAGACACTCTTCCAGGCGCAGATCATGCTCCCACAGAAGCGCATCTGTCTCCTCCAACTCTGCTACCTCTTCCGCTATCCTCCAACTGCTGACCCAGCTGGTGCAGCAAACGGCACCCCCTCCTGGTGCTCCCACTGCAACCTCCTTATCCTTGGGGATCCACCGCCACAAGCGGTGGATCCCCCACAAGCTAAGGCTTCAGCTACTCCTCAAGCAGACCTCTCCTCAGACAGCTCTGCAGAGGAACCAGAGGAGGAAGTGGCAGTCGTAGGGTCAGCTGCCTCGGACCGGACCTCCTCGGCGGCCAGGCAGTCCCCCGAGCCTGATGAGTGCCAACCTCCTCCAGGGGATCTTACCTATCCCAATTTCCTCAGCAAATTGTCAACAACATTGGGCTTTACATCCACCAACACCTCGGAGGAGGTAGAACCTGAGGTACTCAAATACCTCACTACCACAAAAACACCCTTTGCCTTGCCTTTGCACCGCAAGCTGAAAGAGACCCACTCGAGACTTTGGCTCACACCTGCATCAGGGCGCGCAACCTCCAGGAGGCTAGACTCGAAGTACCTTATTCAGCCTTCCCCAGGATTCGAGAAAGCGCAATTGCCTCATCAATCCATTGTAGTAGCCTCAGCTCTTAAGAAAGCCAAGTCTTCACGTACACACACCAACCACCATCCCGGGCGAGATCACAAGCTGCTCGACGACATCGGGAAGAAGGTGTTTCAAGGGGCCATGCTCAGCGCTAGAATCTCCGCCCACCAATTTCAACAGGTCCTCTTCCAGGACACCTGCGTAGCGAATATCAGGAACGCAGTCTCCTCTCTACCCAAGGAGTCACAGGCCTCCTTCTCCGCCGCATTCAGTGACATGGCAGAATGCAACAAGCACCTGGCCAGCACAGCCTTTGACACCTTCGACACGTCCGTACGTACAGCAGGCACAGCGATATCCGCAAGGAGATGGGCATGGCTCAGGGCTTCCAGACTGAGGGAGGACTCTCACGACAAGATTGCCGACGCCCCCTGCGGGGGCGAATCTCTCTTCGGAGAAAAAGTCTCGGACATGGTAAACAACATGAAGGAGGACTGCAATACCCTGCAAGTCCTGGCAGAGGACGGGTTCGAGCGCTACGGCCGCACCCAAAAGAACACTTACCAGCGGAAACCCTATTACAACTACAATAGGAAATATTCTTCCAACAAGAAGTGGCAGGGCTCCAGGTACAAGTCTAACTCCTACCAAGGACCCTCTCACCAGCGCCAGTTCCAAAGAGAACGCAAGCAAAAGAAGACCGGCAACACGCAGACCACCAAAGGCGGTCCTTCTTTTTGACAATTATGGCCTACCCCCCTCCCAAATCGGGGGGCGCCTCTCCTTCTTCCTCCCGGAATGGGAGAGGATCACCTCGGACTCCTGGGTACTACGGATCATCCACAAAGGATACCGCATACATTTTTCAACCCCACCCTTCCAGCGCAGCAGACCCATCACCAGGACGCCTCCGCACCTGCAGAAAGACATGACAATGGAGCTGATACGCTTACTGTCCTCCAATGCGATAGAACCAGTTCCACCATCCGAGATCAATACCGGCTTTTACTCAAGATATTTCCTCATTCCCAAGAAATCGGGCGGCGTACGCCCCATCTTGGACCTGCGCAAATTGAACAATTTTGTCACCAAGGAGAAGTTCAGAATGTACTCTCTCAATTCCATCCTCCCTCTGATTCAGACAGGAGATTGGCTCGCATCCATGGATCTGCAGGATGCTTACACACACGTCAGCATCCACAAGGAACACAGGAAGTTCCTCCGATTCCAGGTGCTGGGGAAGCACTACCAGTACAAGGATCTCCCCTTCTGGCTGTCCCCGGCTCCACGCGTATTCACAAAGTGCGTGGCAGTGGCAGCAGCCCACCTCCGCAGACAAGACATCGCGGTGTACCCATACCTGGACGACTGGCTCATCTCAGCCCCCTCTCTTCAGGAGCTGATAGCATCCCTCCACACAACCATCACCTTGATCTCCTCCCTGGGATTTGTCATCAACTTCAGCAAATCGCAACTTCGTCCTGCTCAACGGATGGAGTTTATTGGAGCGGTCATCGACACTCAATCCTCGAAAGCTTACCTTCCACATCAGAGACTGCTGACCATCAGCTCTCTATCTGCCAAAATAGCGGCTGCAACAAACCCATCGGCTCGATCACTATTACGCCTCCTGGGACACATGGCAGCCACAACCTCGGTAATCCCAACAGCAAGAATGCAGATGCGCATGCTGCCATGGCATCTCCGGACTCACTGGTGCCAACACTCACAATCGCTGGCCTCCAAAATCCCTATGACCTCCCCAGTCAGGTCACAACTCCACTGGTGGACCTTACCAGCGAACCTCTCCATGGGCAAGCCCATCCACCAGCCCCAGCACCAGGCAACCCTCACCACGGACGCCTTCTGCTCCGGCTGGGGAGCCCATTTCGGCCAGCTCAGCACTCAAGGAGCATGGTCACAGAACGAGCGGATGCTGCACATCAACTTTCTGGAGCTAAGAGCCATCAAATACGCCCTCCAGACCTTCCTGCCGCTCCTACGGGACACTTCCATCCTCATCCAGACGGACAACCAAGCGGCTATGTTTTACATCAACAAACAGGGGGAACAGGCTCTCGCCCCCTTTGCAAGGAGGCACTGGCGATCTGGACGCTAGCCTTGAAGAACAGGTGCTGGCTACGCGCCTCTTATCTTCCCGGAGAAATGAACGTCCTGGCGGACAGACTAAGCAGACAACTACAGCCCCACGAATGGGCTCTCCTTCCAGAGGTTGCCAACACTCTCTTCGTAAGGTGGGGAGTTCCGGAGGTCGACCTCTTCGCCTCCGAGGAGAATGCCAAATGCACCCAATTCTGCTCGAGACACCCATCCAACAAGAGACTCTCAGGGGATGCATTCGACGTGTGCTGGGGGGAGTGGTCTCTGGTGTATGCCTTCCCTCCGACCCCCCTCATCCCAGCGACACTGCAACGCATCATCCAGGACAAAGCACAGATCATCCTCGTAGTTCCTCACTGGCCACGACAAATGTGGTTCACACTCCTGAGACGGCTGGCACAAGAGGGACCGATTCGCCTACCGCTGTACCTGGACCTTCTAACGCAGAATGCAGGACTCACCAGACACCCCAACCTCAAAGCCCTGTCGCTCACTGCATGGAAGTTGAGTGGATGAATCTGGCCTCCCTCCAGCTCCCCGCTGAGGTGCAGGACGTAGTCCTAGCAGCCCGGAGGCCTTCCACTAGAAAGTCTTATGGCCTCATATGGAAGCGGTTCAGCCTCTGGTGTGCGGCGTGAGGCCTTGACCCGTCCACCTGCCCAGTCAGCCGCATCTTACAGTACCTCAGCTCCCTCGCCGATCTCGGCCTCCAAACACAATCCGTCCGAGTGCACCTTTCCGCCATTGCGGCTCTCCATGCTCCCGTCGAGGGAGCCGACTCCCTAGCGACGCTTCCCCTCACGGCGCGCTTCATGAAAGGGCTGTCAAACCTACGGCCTCCTGTGAGAGCCCCGGTTCCTTCGTGGGACCTCGGCGCAGTCCTCCACCGGCTTACTCAGGCCCCCTTCGAACCCCTGCAGACTGCGGACATAAAATACGTCACCTGGAAAACACTATTCCTGGTGGCCATCACCTCTGCCAGGAGGATCAGTGAACTCCAAGCTTTGGTCGCATACCCTCCATATACTCAGCTCCACCAGGACTGCGCCTCCCTGAGGACCAATCTGAGATTCGTGCCAAAGGTGCCCTCGGCGTTCCATGTCAACCAGTCCATCGAGCTGCCCTCCTTCGTTCCGGAGCCACACCACTCAGAGGAGGAACGGCGCCTACATACCTTGGACTGCCTCCGCACCTTACGGATCTACCTAGACAGAACACGCGTCGCCCGGAAAGGTGAGCAGCTGTTCATCTCCTTTGACCCACACAAGCCTGGGCAACCGGTCACAAAGAGGACCCTATCCCATTGGGTCGCCTCCTGCGTCTCCTACTGCCTCGACCCAGCTGGAAATCACCCGCAGACCAGAGTGGGACCTCATCAGCTGCGAGCATTGGCCACCTCCATAGCCAACCTACGGTCAGTCCCCCTAACTGACATCTGCAAAGCAGCCACGTGGTCCTCGCCTCACACGTTCCAGAAACACTATTGCCTAGACCTCCGGTCTCAGGAGAGCTGCGCGGTTGACAATGCCGTCCTAGCCTCCGCCCTTCAGCCCCCTCAGCCCAAGGTGTGAGGGCTGGCCTACGGCACCTGACTCCAGGCACCCTCTGATAATACTGCCTCTACTGCCTGTTTTGCAGAAGGTTGATTGCACTGTTATACATTATTGTTCTTGCACTAGACTTATTGCACTGTTTGCACGATTGTTTGTACCTTTGTTGCACTGTTTGCACTGTTGTTTGCACTGTTGACCTGACTGCACTGTTCTTTCTGTCGACTGTAATGTTCTCGCACATGTTGCCTACTTTCTTGCTGCTACCATTGTTCTGGGAACCTATGTTTGTCATTGTTCCAGTAAAAATAATTTGACTCTGACTTGGTAGCATTCTAGCCTTCTTTCAGGCCTCCCTCCTCCACCTCAGCGCGCTGCGCACAGCTCGGGAGTCACCAACTGTGGCTGACACAATCCTGCAGTCCATGGAGAAAGCGAGGTTACTTACCTGTAACGGGGGTTCTCCGTGGACAGCAGGATAAGTCAGCCACACATCCCGCCCACCTCCCCTGGAGGAGGTCTGCCTGAAGATCCGCTCCCTAGCCGGGTTATCAAGCTGGGAAAACAACTGGCCAGGCTAGGGGCGGGACCAGGAGGTGGGCTACCTGGGGCACGCTCAGTCCTGAGCTTGAGAGCACTTCCGAAATTGGCGCCGCCCGGAAGACGTCACCAACTGTGGCTGACTTATCCTGCTGTCCACGGAGAACCCCCGTTACAGGTAAGTAACCTCGCTTTAGCTTCTGGTTCAGCCCCAGGCTATTCTGAAGAATTGTACAATTGTTTTTCTCAGGCACATAGCTCTAATGAAAGCATTTCCTGCTGTTGCTACAGGTTCAATCTCATAAGCCTCATATGCCACTTGACTTAGAGAACATTTGCCTTTATTCAGTTTCCCATGGTCGCTTCGATGCACTAATCCATCAACATGACAAAATCTCACTGATAAAACAAAACCAGGTTGCTACATGCCCCAATTTAGGTTAGAAATCATAAGTGATTCCATATATTGCCTTGCAGAAAAACGGTATATAAAATTCAGTTAAATAAATAAATAAATAAATATATCTGAATCATGTATAGTGGGGAAGAGGAACTAAGGAGCTAAGCTGTTTAAAATGTAAAACCCTTGTTTTATTTCAGTCAGGCTTTGTTATTCCTCTTTAACACATATACAGTCCAGACCTTACTGTGATACTCATACCCTTCCACACACCAACCTCTTCATAATGTTTTCAGTTCTCATAATTTTATCAAATTTTATCACTCCAAATCATCCCTTGCTACTTTCCCCTTATCTTATCTGGGATCAACTGCTTTTCCTAATGGCTCTTCAGCATTGCTAAGCAACACTGAGTCACAGTCATGGCCAGCTTTAGGGGTGTGCAAACAGGATGATTACAAGGGATCCCCAAGTCAGCTTGAGGATGAAGAAGGCACAGCCTGCCTGGGAGCTTTGGAGCCTCCTACCAAATTTCTGCCCTGGGACCCCGCTAGGGTTGCCAACTGGCCGGTTTTCAGCCGGCCTGGCCGGTTTTTCCATGGCCAGGCCGGCTGCCGGCGCAGAGGCAAAACCGGCCCTTGAAAAGCCGTTTTTTTTGCTCTGGCCGCAAGATCGGGAGCGGCCAGAGCAAAAAAACCGGCTTTTCTCCCAACCCGGAGAGTTTCAGAGGGAGCCGGGGAAGCCCGCGCGAGGCCCCGGCTCCCTCTGAACAGCTGCCAGCGTGAAGAGCCTTTTCCTTCACGCTGGCGGCTGTTCCTGTGAAGCCACGATTGGTGGGAAAGGTTAAAGGCAATGCCCTTTAACCTTTCCCAGCATTCGCGGCTTCACAGGAACAGCCGCCAGCGTGAAGGAAAAGGCTCTTCACGCTGGCAGCTGTTCAGAGGGAGCCGGGGCCTCGCGCGGGCTTCCCCAGCTCCCTCTAAAGCCTCAGACAGCCGCGGTTTTGGGGGGGGGAGGCCAAGGACTGCCTGGGCTGTGATGGGGGGAGGGGGCCTGGACTGGAAAAGGGCTAGGTGGGGGGAATTGGACGGGAAATGGGTTGTGATGGGGGGGGGGGGGGACCTGGACTGGAAAGAAATGGGCTGTGATGGGAGGGGACCTGGACTGTAAAAGGGCTATGGGGGGGAGGACATGGACTGGAAATGGGTTTTGATGGGGAGGGGGACCTGGACTGGAAAAGGGCAGGGGGGGGGACATGGACTGGAAATGGGTTGTGATGGGGAGGGGGACCTGGACTGGAAAAGGGCTATGGGGGGGGGGGACTTGGACTGGAAGAGGGCTATGGGGGGGGGGGAACTTGGACTGGAAATGGGCTATGGCGGAGGGAGGGGGAACTTGGACTGGAACTAGGCTGTGATTAGGGGGACTTGGACTGGAAATGGGTTGTGAAGGGGGGGGGGACTGGACATGAAAATGGCAATGGGGGGGAATTGGACTGGAAAGAAATGGGCTGATATGGGGACGGTGACCTGGACTGTAAAAGGGCTATGGGGGGGGGGGGACATGGACTGGAAATGGGTTTTGATGGGGAGGGGGACCTGGACTGGAAAAGGGCTATGGGGGGGGGGGGAAATGGACTGGAAATGGGTTTTGATGGGGAGGGGGACCTGGACTGGAAAAGGGCTATGGGGGGGGACATGGACTGGAAATGGGTTGTGATGGGGAGGGGGACCTGGACTGGAAAAGGGCTATGGGGGGGGGGGGGAACTTGGACTGGAAATGGGCTATGGTGGAGGGAGGGGGAACTTGGACTGGAAATAGGCTGTGATTAGGGGGGCTAGGACTGCAAATGGACTGTGATGGGGGGGGAGTAGGACTGCAAATGGGCTGTGATGGTGCGGGAGGACTCCGACTGCAAATGAGATGTGATGGGGGGGGGGCCTAGGACTGGAAATAGGCTGTGATGGGGGACTTGGACTGGAAATGGGCTGTGATGGGGGGGGGGCTAGGACTGGAAATGATCTGTGATGTGAGGGCTAGCACTGGAAATGGGCTGATGAAGAGCTGGAATAGGACTGGAAATGGGCTGATGTGGGGCATGGGAGAATGGGATTAGAAGGGAGTGGATGCTGGGTGGGTCTAGAACTATAAGGGAACTGATTTTGGGGGAGGACTAGAATAGATGGGGAATGAGTGGAGAGGGGAAAAATATTTTGTGTGGAAGAAAAGTCTATGATGGGCTGGGTATTGGGAGAGTGAGGGGCTTGAGAATGGAAGGGTGAAATTTAAATGGATGATAAAGGAATAAGGAAAGAATTGGGGGAAAGAGCAAAAGGGAAACAATCAGTATGTTAAAGCAGAAATAGAGAGAGAATGGAAAACATCTAAAAGAGAAGAAAGGACAAATGGATAGCTCGCAGAAGACACGAAGAAACCAGAAGAAAGTGACTGGAGCAATTGCAACTGAAAAATAAAACGCCCAAACAGAAGGTAGAAAAATACTTTTTATTTTGAATTTATTAGCTGGAATATGTTTGGTCTGGGAAGTGTGTATTGATAACATCTTTGCGTTTTTGTTTAGTGCAAGAGGAAATTACTTTATAGTTTTATTTCTCCAGTGTTGTACATTTCATGTTTGGATTTTGGGGTTCCCAGTTTAATTATTATCTGACCAAGGAAGTTAGCCTACACGTATCCTCGGTAATTTTTGTGGGTGGGGCTGGGGCGGGGCAGGGGTGGGACTAGGGGCGGAGAATGGGTGGAGCATGGCGAGCCACAGGTGTCGGGTTTTTCTCGGTGAAAAAGTTGGTAACCCTAGACCCCGCATGTGTAACAGCGACCTTGGTCACATTCCATATTTCAAGAACCATCCATATGTTGTTTTTCATAAATGATCTCCATGAAGAAACAAACTTTGCAGAGCACAGTCCCTGTTCTTTCTGGGTGGAACCAATTCACTGAACCTGTTCCCCTTATGGTGTCTACTTCCTGTAACACCAGCAGCTCCATGCTGTTTGAACTTTGTTAGTCTCAAAGTCCCTGCAGTCACTAAGTGTTGTTTGTTAGATATGGTATATACATTTGATCATCAAGCCTCTGCCATGATTAAGTCCTGCAACAAATAAGATCTACTTAGTCATTTCTAGAACCCAGAGTTGCCAAGTTACCCAATTTCAGGAGTGAGATTTTAAGCCCGTCCTTGATTTCTGGCAATCTCATCCTGATGTATTCTGGGACCTGCAGCACTGACTCAACTGCTAAAATCAAGGACTACAAATACCATACTCAGGGCCGGATTTACCTATACACCAGTTACACCGTGGCGTAGGGCCTACAGCTGGCAAGGGCCCACAAAAATTAAACAAAGTGTTAGCTTTTTTAAAATTAAATTAAAAAAAAAACGCTGGCTGCTGCCGCGGCAGCATGGACTGTCCCGCGGGGCCCCCTCTGCCCGGCTGAATAGCTGATTATCAACAGACCTCCGACTCTTTTCAGACCGCACCTTCCTCACACGTCACATCCCCGTCACCTTTCACTGCCGAACCTCCATTGAACCTAGGCGGCGCTGCTCTCAGCCCATGATATCCCCTGTGCTTCAGGTACGATTGCTCCGCGTTCGGCTTCTTTTCCCTAACCCATCGTCACACATCTTCTCGGGCTTGTACTGACGCGAGGATCTTCCAGCATCCGGCAGGTTTCTGAGTCCCATTTGAGATACATTTGCGCGTTTGCAGCTGATACGTCAGGTCCTACTTCTTTCGACTCTGTCTACGACTGCGAGGGAGTTGCGTGCACCGCAAGGGGCAGCATGACGTCCGCTTTGGAGAACTACATTAACCGTATCCTTACGCGCCTATGTCTCCTTTTTGCCGTCTGCCAGTAAGACGAGAACCCCCGTCCTTGGTCGTGACACTAGAGGGATGGAGTAGTTCAAATCTGTCCCGGTCCCATCGAGATAGCCTTTACTATTAGGATATTCAGCACACTGAAACGCTTCGTGACCTCCTCATCTTTGCACGTTGCATCCTAGGGCTTGCAGTCCATAGGGACAGAGAATTGGTGCTTTAAGGCAAGGTTAGGTTAAATCCTGGTACTAGACTTACAGCTTTGTATGCAGTAATAGTGGTCTGCTTTGCTCTCCTTACTGCTGCATTTCAGTAGTCAAACTGAAGCTGGAGGAAATGGGTTTCTTTGCAGATCGTCATACATTTCCTTGAACCTTTTGTCTAATTCTTCTCGGGGGATCACAAACTTGGATTTGGTGCAGAAGCTTGTGTAGTTTAAAGTTTGTGAGGCAGAGCTTTCTGGTAGTGACGCTTTTATAAAAACAATCGGCCAAAGAATGCACCATAGATTTCCCCCAAGTAGGGGATTTTGCTACAAGCTGGTTTTATTTATAGAAATTTATATCCTGTCAATCAAAACATAATGTTTGGTTGGGTTACAATAAAATAGGCATTGTAAAACAGAATACATTTAATTCTTTCATCGGTGCCTACAAAATAGTTAATTTGTTCCCTTAAGTTTAACTTGCTTATAAACTTTTAAACAGAAATAAACTGGTAGGGCCTAATAGATTTAAATTAGGTAAAAGATGGCTGACAGTTGATAATAAGGCAGGAACCCATGCTACCATAATAGCATAGTCATTGATGGCACATAAAGACCAGCACAGCCCATTGAGTCTGCCAGCTTTGTGCTTATATTTTGTGTTATAACTGCTACTCCATGCATATTACCCTGACTCTTTGCGTTTTGTGATTTATAAAAATCATTGGAGTTTTGCTTTGAGTTCCTCTTGTTATATAGTGGTCTAGTGGTTAGGACAAGGTACTTCAGGCCGGAGGGCCGGGGGTTCAAGTCCCACCTGGGGACAGCAATCTCAGGCCGGAGGGACTGGGATTTCTAGTCCTATAGGCACTCCTTGTGGTCTTGGGCAAGCCACTTAACCCTCCATTTCCCATGTTCCCTGTATGTATTAGTGTGTGTGTCTCATATCCCCTCATGTTAAATGTACCAATTGACCGCTTTGACCCGGTGAAAAGCGGGATATAAATACAGCTAAATAAATAAATAAATAAATATGAATCTTCTGTGTTTATCCCATGCCTTTTCAAAATCCAGTCACTCTCCTCACAACCTCTGCATTTGCGTCGGTGCAGAGAGCTGCCCCGGGAGCCGGAACTGTTTCGGCGCGGAATGCTGCCCCGGGAGCTGGAACTGTGACAGCGCGGAGGGCTGCCCCGAGATCGGGACCAGCGTCGGCGCTGAAGAGAACTCCTTCGTCGGTGCCGACTCAGAGGGGAGTAGTGGGCTGTCCTTCGGGAGTTGGAGCCAATCGCGGCTTGCGGGGCGGTGCCCAAGCTGTGGGGCGGTATCGAAGCAGGAGCCAATCGCGCTCGCAGGGCGGTCCCGAAGCAGGAGCCAATCGCGGCTCGCAGGGTGGGGCCCATGGACAGTCCAATCAGAGTAGGAGGGGCAGCCTGCACCTGAGCCGATACTCGCTGGGGGGTGCTCAGTCAGGGCCGTCCAGCCAATGGAAACAACGGGGGCAGAAGGAATGCTGGGCACAAGATGGCCGCCTCCAAGAGGGTCCCCACATGTGCCTGCCGGGGAAGCAGAGAGGGTGCTTTGCCATACTCGTTCTGCTTCCTAGATGCAGGTTGATAGCCTGGAGGAGCAAGGATGATGCCCCCATGTCCTCCCCGCGTGAATGGAAGGTATCCGGAGCAGCTGTTTAGCGGGGGCCAGAGACAGAGGCCTTGTTAGGCACGTCTTGAACTGCCGCGGGGCTTCCATATTTAGGACTCCTGTGTCGTGGGAGAGAAGCCAGCTTCGTCGCAGGTGCCGGGGGGCAGCCGCTTGGGGCTTCTTAGCCCATTCCCTGGATTCCTTTCCTTCCTGGCACGGAGCAGAGAGAGGTAAGGCTGGCTAGCCGGGGATGGAGGCCTAGATAGGCACATCCTGGACTGCCGCATAGGCAACTGCCACCTGGACACTTCCTCTTCCAGTGGCAAACAGCACAGCTCCCTGACCACCAGTGGATTGGCGCTGACCCTTTAAACATTTCCCATCTGCCCCTGCGGGCTTAACAGAGACGCGAGGCAGACACTCTCCCTTCGTGCCTCTCAAAGCCGGCACGGAGGGGCTCAGCCGTCGCGGAGGGAGGGAGGGATTCAGCCGGGCAGCGGGGGCCCCGCGGGACAGTCCATGCTAGGGAGGGATTCAGTTTACTTGAGCCGATGGGGACTGGAAATGGGCTGGGGGGGGTTAAGACTGGAGGTGGGCTGACACGAAGAAACCAGAAGAAAGTGGCTGGAGCAATTGCAGCTGAAAAAAAATGCACAAAAGGTAGAAAAATATCTCTTTATTTTGAATTTATTAATTGGAATATGTCAGCTCTGGTAAATGTGCATCATTAACGTCTGCGCTTTGTTTAGTACAAGAGCAAATTAATGTATTGTTTATTTCTACAGTGTTGTACATTCCAAGTTTGGCTTTTGGGATTCCCAGTTTAATTATGACGTCAGGGCCAACAGCGCGCAGCTGATCCGGCGTGCTCGTTTTTATATTTTCTGGGGGCCCACAATTTTTGTTGGCGTAGGGCCTCACTCAAGGTAAATCCGGCCCTGACCATACTGCATTGCAATGCAAATTTGAAACCAGAACTGGGTAACTTGGAAACTCTAGAATAAGGTATAAACCTCTTGCCCTATCACCTAAGTCTCTTTATACAGAAACTCCTCTTTATTTTATTTGCTCAAGGTTCTTATTCCTTATCATTCTGCAAAAATCCTGCACTCTCAGTCCAGCAAATATAGCTTCACCTACAGTTATTTGCCTTGAAACTTCCCATTGCACCTTCTTCCCTTTTATGGCTTTTTAAATTTGTAATGCCCTTTCATCCTATCTTACAGGTGTGTACATTTTAGGTTCAATTGGCCATTTGTTTGCACACCTAAATTTTAAGTGTATGTGCAAATTGCCTCTGCAGGCGTTTATGGATAGTACATGCACAAATTTGGAAGTATATCCATGCACAAGCAACTTACACATGCAATAGGCATGTACTCACAACAAAAGACAAAAAATGTTTGGTTGGCATGTGAGAAATACAATGAAAATCTTGGACATTCTCATCTCTACTAACTTAGGCTAGAACATCCCAGGAACAGGGGCAGCCCAAGGGGGATGTGGAGACATGTGCAGAGATTCATTGAGGGACCTCATTTGCATATGGAGCCTCATTTGCATAATTCATTTTTAGTAAACATGTTTCTTAATGAGTGTGCGGATAAAGAAAGGCTACCAGATTTCTAAATTACTATACTCCAGTGCCAACTGCCAGGCCCATTAGGAAGTATTATAAACACTGACCATTTAGAACCCAAGAAAACCCACCGTATCATAACAGCACTGCCATAAAAGCACTACCACAAAGCACCAAACCCTACATATCAAAAAGGCAACACTGCAAATATTAAACCAATACATCTCAAAGAATGCCAATACATCTCACTGGGGGGAAGAGAACAAGTTCTCACCCCAGCAGTCATTTGGATTTTTATATTGTACACCACTGTATGTCTTTTGATTTAAGCGGTATAGCAAATGTTTGGATAAAGATAAAAGATAAAGTGGGACTGTCAAATAGATACTACATGAACAGAATACCTCAGCTCGGTTACACATGCAGAACATAGACAATTAACACACAAAGCACATGGGATCACAATTTAGAAATAGGAAGATAATAATTAAATTAGGAACCCCAAAAGTCAAACATGAAATGTACAACACTGGAGAAATAAAATTATAAATTAATTTCCTCTTGCACTAAACAAAAACACAAAGATGTTAGCAATACACACTTTCCTGACATATATTCATAAAAACATAGAAACATAGAAAAATGAGGACAGAAAAAGACCACATGGCCTATCTAGTCTGTCCTTCCATATCAACAACTACAACAGCCCCCTTTTTTCCTTTAGAGATCCTCTGTGTTTGTCCAATGCTTTTTTGAATACAGATACTGTCCTCATCTCTGCCACCTCCACTGGGAGACTATTCCACAGATCCACCACTCTTTCTGTAAAGAAGTATTTCCGCATATCACTACTGAATCTATCCCCTTTCACCCTCATCCCATGTCCCCTCATAGCAGAACTTGCTTTTAATCGAAAGAGGCTCTCCCCTGAGTATTTATGCCATGGAGGTATTTAAACGTCTCAATCATATCACATCTATCCCGCCTTTCCTCTAAGGTGTACATATTAAGATCCTTAAGTCTGTCCTCATATGTTTTATAATGAAGACCACTAACCATTTTAGAAGCCATCCTCTGTACTGACTCCATCCTGTTTATATCCTTTTGAAGGTGTGGTCTCCAGAATTGCACACAATATTCCAAATGAGGTCGCACCAAAGACTTATACAGAGGCACTATCACCTCCTTTTTCTGCTAGCCATTGCTCTCCATATGCACCCAAGCTCCTTCTAGTTTTTGATGTCACCTTTTCTACCTGTTTAGCTACTTTTTTTTTTTCAAAAATGTCTTTATTAAGTCACACAATAAAATACAAAACTCTGCAAACAGTCTCGTTTTTTCCATTGATCAGCATAACAAGCAAACATACCTCGGGCAGGGCTGTGTCTTGTCCACTGCCCGAGGGTTAGCAAAGATACAAACAAATTTTTTTTTCAACTTCCTAATAACACCTCTCCCATCCCCCACCCCACCCCCCACCCCTCCCACAGCCACAGGGGGCGCATATCTCACTATGCAGCAAAGGCCCTCAAGGAGCTCCTCAACACCTTACTCCAGGCTCAAAACAGCACTGCGAGATTGCGGCCGCAATGTTTGAATATAGGGCATCCACACCAAAAGAAAGGAAGCCCAGCTCCTGGGGTGACGCTGCGCACTCCTCCGCTCCAATAGCATAAACTGATGGAGCCCATTGCGCCACTCCCAGAAGGAAGGGGCCGCCGGCTCCAACCATCGCCTCAGCACCGGAGCCTTCCTCACCAGACATGCCTTCTGTAACAATAGTTGCTGCCATCGGCCCTTCGGGTGGAGTTGTCCCATCTGATCCAATGTCACCAATTGCCCCGTCCAACAAACCGGCTGCTGCAGAATAACACCCAAATAATGTGCAATCTGAACCCAGTAACGACGTATATAGGGACAGCCCCACCACATATGGCCCAAGTCTGCGAGCGGGCAGGGGCATTTCGGACATCCACCGTGTACCGTGAGACGACTACGCAGTGCACGCCTCGGGGAGAAGTGGGCGCGCAAGATGCATTTAAATTGGATCTCCCGCCAATAGGCTCCTTCCGCCAGTCGGGCAATGCGACCCAGCGCAGCACGAACTGAACCCGGAGCCACCTCGCACCCCAACTCCCGCGCCCAGGACACCTCTTCTGCTGAGTAGTCCGGCAGTGGCACCAAGGGCATCAGGGCTTTTTTGAGTATTGCTATAGTAGGCGGAGTTTCAGTCCCAAGGGCAAAGAATTCTAAGATCTGCGCGGAATGGTCCTCCAACAATTCTCGCCCCATTAATGATCTCACATAATGGGAAAGCTGCAAATAGGGGAACAAAGAAACTCCGGGGGGCAGGCCGTACTCTCGACACAACACGTCCAGGGGTTAACACTGCCCCTCCAAGTCAATTACGTGCCCCAGCAACCGTATCCCCGCCTGCGCCCACCGACGGAAGGGAGCTGACTCTGATCCCGGGAGAAATTGGGCATTGCCCTGCAGCGGCAGCCAGCTCGAAACCGCCGACGAACAGCCCCACGCTTTATTCAACCATTGCCAGGTGCGCCTCGCGGCGTTAACCAGCACACTGTGTGTCACTCGAGCCGGCAGGATTGCACGCTGTAAGTGTAAAACTGCCAGCAAGGAATGCGGCACCACCAAAGCTTCTTCCAGTGCCCTAGGGGTATACACCTAGGTACTACCCAACCAGTCCCCCAAATGCCGAGCCTGGCAAGCCAGGGCATAAGTCCAGAGATCTGGTACACCCATGCCCCCAAATCTCCAGCCCCCTCTCAGGCAGTTCATCAGTATGCGTGCTCTGGCCCCCCGCCACAGAAATCCGCGAAACTCACGCTCTATACGTAAAAGGTCACGGCTAGCAACCAAACCGGCAGGGTCTGTAGCCAGTATGGGACCCGCGGCAGGACCACCATCCCCAAGGCGGCCGCTCTGCCTGACAAGGATAGTGGGAGAGGGGACCAAGCCTGGAGCTGTGAGTGAATCCGGGCCAGGACGTGCTCAAGGTTCCGCTTATACAATATCGACAGGTCTCTAGTAAGCTCAATCCCCAAATACACAAAGGACCAGCGCAATGGGAAGTCCCCTCCCCAAGTCCCCTGAAGCCGACCCCCAATGTCCAAGGCTTCTGATTTATCTCGGTTAATTTGCAATCCCGCAAATTCCCCATAACGGGAAAATTCAGCCAGCAAACACGGCAGTGACTGTTGAGGGTCGCGCAGGTGGACAAGAATGTCATCCGCAAAGGCTGCGATTTTAAACCCGCAGGGCCCGATAGACACACCCCGAATGTCATCAGATTCCGCTATACTCCGCAGCAACGGGTCGAGCGTCAACACAAACAGCAGTGGAGAGAGCGGGCAACCCTGGCGTGTCCCCCTCTCAAGGTTAAAGGTATCCGATAGCACCCCATTGCAGAGAATGCTAGCCGTTGGGTTGGTGTACAATAACTCCACCATCCGAAGGAAGGAGTCGCCCAGGCCATACCGGGGCAAAGGGAACCTCATGTAGTCCCAGTTGACCCGGTCGAATGCCTTCTCCGCATCAAAACTGATCAGCAACGATGGTTCAGCACGCACACGCACCCATTCTATAGAGGCTAAAATTTTCCGCAGATTCCGCACGGCATGGCGCCCTACCTGTTTAGCTACTTTAAGATTATCAGACACAACCACGCCTAAGTCCCGTTTTTCTTTAGTGGACAAAAGTACTTCACCCCCTATACTATATTGCTCCCTTGGATTGCTGCAGCCCAAATGCATGACCTTGCATTTTTTAACATTAAATACCAGCTGCCAAATTCTAGACCATTCTTCAAGCTTAACTAGATCCCTCCTCATGTTATCTACACCTTCCTGGGTTTCTACTCTATTGCAGATTTTGGTATCATCCGCAAAGAGGCAAACCTTACCCGACAGCCTTTCCGCTATATCACTAACAAAGATGTTAAAAAGAATCGGACAAGGACAGATCCCTGGGGCACACCACCGGTAACTTCCTTCTCCTCAGAGTGAGCTCCATTTACCTGTACTCTTTGTCGCCTCCCACTCAACCAATTTCTAACCCAAGCAACTTTTTTTTTAAAATTTTCCCTGGGCCGATGGGGGGGGGGGGAGGGGGAATAGGGCTGGTAATGGGCTGTAGACTGATGGGTGGGTTAGGACTGGAAATGGGATATGGGGGGTCTAAGTCTGGAAATGGGGTGATGGGGGGTCAGGACTGGTAAAGGGATATGGGGGGGCTAAGACTGGAAATGGGCTGATGGGGTTAGGACTGGAAGTGTGTTGATGGGGGGCTAGGGCTGGTAATGGGCTGGGGGATGCTAGGACTGGAAATCGGCAGAGTGGAAGGGGAGGCTTGAACTGCAAATAGCTGATGGGGAGGGGGGCTTGGAATGGAAATGGGCTGTGAGGGGAGGGAGCTAGAACAGGAAATGGGCTGATGGAGCAGCTAGGATAGGACTGGAAATGGGCTGTTGGGGGAGCTAAGATTGGAAATGGGCTATGGTGGGGGCTTGGATTGAAATGGATTCATGTAGGGGCTAAAACTGGAAGTAGGCTCATGGAGGGCTTGGATTGGAATTGGGCTGAGTGGAGGGGAGCTAGGATTTGACATGGGCTGATGGTGGGGCTAGGAAAGGACTAGAAATGGACTGATGGAGGGCTGGGATTAGAAATGAGCTGATGGAGAGACTAAAAGGGAGCGGATGCTGGGTGAGGCTGGAACTAGAAGGGAGCTGATGTTGGGGAGGATTAGAATGGGATGGGGCTGGGAGAGTGAAATGGAGAGGGGAAAAATATTTTGTGTGGGATGGAAGAAAAATCTACAATTGGCTGGGTATTGGAAGAGTAAGTGGGGATTGAGGATGGAGGGGTACAATTTGAGTGGATGAAATAGGAATGAGGAAAGAGCAAAAGGAGAAAAATTAGTATATTAAAGCAGATGTAGAGGAAGGATGGAAAAAATTAGAAGAGAGAAGAAAGGACAAATGGACATCAGACGATGGAGAGTTAGCAGAAGACACAAAGACACCAGAAGAAAGTGGCTGGAGCAATTGCAACTGAAAAAAAAATGCATAAAAGGTAGAAAAATATCTCTTTATTTTGAATTTATTAACTGGAATATGTCAGCTCTGGGAAATGTGCATCATTAATGTCTGCGCTTTGTTTAGTACAAAAGGAAATTAATTTATAGTTTTATTTCTACAGTGTTGTTGTACATTCCAAGTTTGGCTTTTGGGGTTCCCAGTTTAATTATTGCCTTCCTGTTTCTAAATTGTGATTCCTTGTTTGGTGATGGTACTGCATGTGTAACTGAGCTGAGGTTTTCTGTTTATGTAATTCCTATTTGATATTGTCACTTGTTATCTTTACCCGGTAGGTCATGTATTGTTGTTCTCTAAAATGTATTTGTTTAATATTTGCAGTGTTGCCTTTTGATAGGTAGGGTCTGGTGCTTTGTGAGTCCTGGTGGTGCTGTTACGATACAGCGGGTTTGCTATGGGTTCTAAATGGGCAGTGTTTGTAGTAGTTCCTAATGTGCCTGGCGTTTGGCACTGGATTATAGTAATGTAGAAATCTTTTAGTCTTTCTTTAGTCATACATTCATTAAGAGACGTGTTTACTAAAAGTTAGTGTATGGTAACATTATGCAAATATTTATACAAATAAAGCCACTTATGCAAATGAGGCCCCGCACTGAGTCTCCACACATGGCCCCGCACCCCCCTTGTGCTGCCCCTTGCCACAGACCCCTGTCAATGGGCATGAGGCCACCTGGGTGTAGGGCAGACCTGCACAGATAGGCAGGTGCACCCACAATAGCACCAAGATTGACCACAGAACCCTGTCAATGGGCATGAGCCATCTGGGTGTAGAGCTGACCAGCAGAGATAGGCAGGCGCACCTACAATAGCAACAGGATTGACCACAGATCCCTGTCAATGGGCATGAGCCACTTGGATGTAGCGCAGACCTGCACAGATAGGCAGCCGTACGTTCAATAGCACCACGATTGAAAAAAGACATCTGTCAATAGACCTGAGACCACCTGGGAGTGGGGCAGACCTGCACACAAAAGCAGGCGCACCTACAGTAGCAACAGAAAAAAAAAAACAGATCCCTGTCAATAGGCCTTAGGCCACCTGGATGTAGTGCAGACCTGCACAGATAGGCAAGCACACCTATAGTAGCACCAGGATTGAACACAGACCCCTGTTAATGGGCATGAGGCCACTTGCGGGTAGAGCAGACCTGCACAGATAGGCAGGGGCACCTACAATAGCACCAGGATTGACCACAGACCCTTGCCAAAAGGCCTGAGGCCACCTGGGGGTGCGGCAGACCAGCACACATAAGAAGAAGCACATACAATAGCAACAGAATCAAACACAGACCCCTATCAAAAGGCCTGAGGCCACCTGGGTGTAGGGCAGACCTGCACATTTAAGCAGGTGCATCTCCAATAGCACCAGGATGGACCACAGACCCCTGTCAATGGGCATGAGGCCACGTGGGTGTAGGGCAGACCGGCAGAGATAGGCAGCTGCACCTTCAAAAGCACCAGGATTGAAAAAAGACACCTGTCAATGGGATGAGGCCACCTGCGTGTAGGGCAGACCAGCGCAGATAGGCAGGCGCACCTATAGTAGCACCAGGATTGAACACAGACCCCTGTTAATGGGCATGAGGCCACATGGGGGTAAGGCAGACCTGCAAAGACAAGCAGGCGCACCTACAATAGCACCAGGATTGACTAGAGACCCCTGTCAATAGGCTTGAGGCCACCTGGGGGTGGGGCAGGTCAGCACACATAAGCAGACACACTTACTATAGCAAGAGAATCAAACACAGACCACTATCAATAGGCCTGAGGCCACCTGGGTGGACAGCAGACTTGCACAGATAGGCAGGTGCATCTACAATAGCATGAGGATTGAACACAGATACCTGTCTATGGGCAGGAGGCCACCTGGATGTAGGGCAAACCTGCACAAATAGGCATGCACACCTTCAATAGCACCAGGATTAACAAAAGAACCCTGGCAATGGGCATGAGGCCACCAGAGGGTAGGGCAGACCTGCACAGATAGGCAAGTGCACCTACAATAGCACCAGGATTGACCACAGACACATGTCAATAGTACTGAGGCCACCTGGGGGAGGGGCAGACCAGCACAACCAGGCAGGCGCACCTACGATACCACCAGGATGGACCACAGACCTCTGTCAATGGGCATGAGGCCACCGGGGTATAGGGAAGACCTGCACAAATAGGCCCACTACAATTGCACAAGGATTGACCAAAGACCCATATCAATGACATGAGGCCACCTGAGTGTAGGGAAGACCTGCACAGATAAGCAGGCACACCTACAATAGCACCAGGATTGACCACAGACACCTGTCAATAGGCCTGAGGCCACCTGGGGGTGGGGCAGACCAGCACAGATAAGAAGGGACATCTACAATAGCGCAAGGATTGACAGCAGACCCCTGTCAATGGGCAAGAGGCCACCTGGGTGTTAGTCAGACCTGTTCAGATAAGCAGGTACACCTACAATAACACCGGGATTGACCAGAGACCCCTGACAATAGGCCTGAGGCCACATGGGGGTAGGGTAGACAAGAACAGATAAGCAGGCCCACCTACAATAGGACCAGGATTGACCACAGACACCTGTCAATAGGCCTGAGGCCACCTGGGGGTGGGGCAGACCAGCACAGATAAGAAGGGACATCTACAATAGCGCAAGGATTGACCGCAGACCCCTGTCAATGGGCAAGAGGCTACCTGGGTGTTAGTCAGACCTGTACAGATAAGCAGGTACACCTACAATAACACCGTGATTGACCAGAGACCCCTGACAATAGGCCTGAGGCCACATGGGGGTAGGGTAGACAAGCACAGATAAGCAGGCCCACCTACAATAGGACCAGGATTGACCACAGACCCATGACAATAGGCCTGAGGAAAACTGGGTGTAAGACAGACCTGCACAGATAAGAAGGTGCACATACAAAAGCACCAAGATTGACCACAGACCCCTGTCAATGGGCATGAGGCCTCCTGGGTGTAGGGCAGACCTGTACAGATAGGAAGGTGCAACTACAATAGTACCAGGAATGACCACAAATCCCTGTCAATAGGCATGAGGCCATCTGGGGGTAAGGCAGTCCTGCACAGATAAGCAGGCACAACTACAATAGCACCAGAATTGACCACAGACCCCTGCCAATAGGCCTGAGGCCAGCTGGGGGAGGGGCAGACAAGCACACATAAGCAGGCGCACCTACAATACAATAGAATCAAACACAGATCCCTGTCAATGGGCATGAGGCCATTTGAGTGTAGGACTGACCGGCACAGATAGGCAAGCACACCTACAATAGCACCAGGAATGGCCAAAGACCCCTATCAATGGGCATGAGGCCACCTGGGTGTAGGGCAGACCTGCACAGATAGGCAGGTGCAACTACAATTACACTAGGATTGACCACTGACCCCTGTCAATAGGCATGAGGCCACTTAGGGGTAGTTCTGACCAGCACAGATAAGCAGGCACACCTACAATAGCACCAGGATTGACCACAGACCCATATCATTAGGCCTGAGGCCACCTGGGGGTGGGACAGACCAGCACAGATAAGAAGGGGCATCTAGAATAGCGCCAGGATTGACCGTAGACCCCTGTCAATGGGCATGAGGCCACATGGGTGTTAGTCAGACCTGCACAGATAAGCAGACACACCTACAATAACACCGTGATTGAACAGAGACCCCTGACAATAGGCCTGAGGCCACATGGAGGTAGGGTAGACCAGCAGAGATAAGCAGGCCCACCTACAATAGGACCAGGATTAACCACAGACCCCTATCATAAGGCATGAGGCCACCTGGGGATAAGGCAGACCTGCACAGATAAGCAGGCACAACTACAACAGCACCAGAATTGACCACATACCCCTGCCAATAGGCCTGAGGCCAGCTGGAGGAGGGGCAGACAAGCACAGATAAGCAGGCGCACCTACAATACAACAGAACCAAACACAGATCCCTGTCAATGGGCCTGAGGCCAACTGAATGTAGGGAAGACCTGAACAAATAGGCAGGTGCACTTACAATAGCACCAGGATTGGCCACAGACCACTGTCATTGGGCATGAGGCCACCTGGGTGTAGGGCAGACCTGCACAGATAGGCAGGTGCACCTACCATAGCACCAAGATTGACAACAGACCCCTGTCAATGGGCATGAGACCATCTGGGTGTAGGGCTGACCAGCACAGATAGTCAGGTGCACATATAATAACAACAGGATTGGCCACAGACCCCTGTCAAAGGGCATGAGCCACCTGGATGTAGCACAGACCCACATAGATAAGCAGGCGCAACTACAATAGTGCCAGGATTGACCACAGACCCCTGACAATAGGCCAGAGGCCACCTGGGGTTGCGGCAGACCAGCAACCATACAAAGACACACCTACAATAGCAACAGAATCAAACACAGACCCTTGTCAAAAGGCCTGAGGACACCTAGGTTTAGGGCAGACTTGCACATTTAAGCAGGTGCATCTCCAATAGCACCAGGATGGACCACTGACCCATGTCATTTGGCATGAGGCCATCTGGGTGCAGGGCAAACCTGCACAGATAGACAGCCGCACGTCCAATAGCAAGAGGATCGAAAAAAGACACCTGCCAATGGGATGAGACCACCTGGGTGTAGGGCAGACCAGCACAGATAGGCAGGCACACCTATAATAGCACCAGGAGTGACTAAAGACCCCTGTCAATGGGCATAAGACCACCTGGGTGTAGTGCAGCCCTGCACAGATAGGCAGGCAACCTATAGTAGTACCAGGATTGAACACAGACCCATGTTAATGGGCATGAGGCCACATGAGGGTAGGGCAGACCTGCACAGATAAGCAGGCATACCTACAATAGCAACATGATTGACCACAAACCCCTGACAATAGGCCTGAGGCCATCTGGGGGTGGGGCAGGGCAGCACACAAAAGCAGACACACTTACAATAGCAACAGAATCAAACACAGACCCCTGTCAATAGGCTTGAGGCCACCTGGGTGTAGGGCAGACCTGCACAAATTGGCAGGCATACCTTCAATAGCACCAGGATTGACAAAAGACCCCTGGCAATGGGCATGAGGCCACCAGGGGGTAGGGCCGACCAGCACAAATAGGCAGGTGCACCTAATTACTAAACAAGCCACGCAAGCTCTTCAATTTAGCAAAAGCACTACCCAAGGAGCCCTCACCGCAGCAACAGGAATTTATCCAACCACAACAGTATTCTAACTATATCCAATCTAAATTAGTTAAAACAAATTCAACTACATTACATATATCACCCCAATCCACTCAGTCCCAAGCTCCACTCCTCAAACTATCACCCTCTTCAGCTAAAACCGTTGAAGAAATTATTGCTACCATAAATACCACTACTGCAGCTAATGACCCATGTCCAGCACACTGGATCAGAACAATGCGCTTGGAGCTCAGCCCTTACATAGCTAAAATCGCAAACCTCTCCTATTCAAATGGAACTTTCCCAGCTGCCCTTAAGCAGACTTCAATACGTCCACTACTAAGGAGCAATCATATGGATCCAAAGAAGGAAGAATCCTACCGCCCAATCTCGAGTATCCCGCTACTCGCCAAAATACTGGAGAAGGAGACTCAGCGCCAAATACAGCAATACATAGACACAACATCCCCGCTAGATCCTTGCCAACATGGATTCAGGGAAGCGCATGGAGTGGAGACTCTCATGACCTCCTTAATCATTGTGCTCATCTGTGGGATTGACAACATAAATACAGGCATCACAATGATTTTCCTCGATATATCTGCGGCGTTTGATTCAGTCGACCATAAGATTCTCCTAGCGAGACTCTATGAAAAGGGTATCCAAGGCCTAGCATGGAACTGGTGCAAATCATATTTAGAAGATCGTTGGCAACAAGTTTGCATCGACTCCAACATATCTGAACCATTCCGTCAAACTCAAGGAGTTCCCCAAGGCTCTTCGCTTTCTGCGCCGCTCTTCAATATATACATGCAGCCAATTTGCCAAATCACCAAAGCTTTTAATGTATCCTGCCTCATTTATGCAGATGACGTGCTGATCTTCACCCCGATTGACGTCACAAGTCCAGACTATACAGCATTAACCAACTGTTTCAACGCAATAGCAGACTGGCTTCAAGGTCAGAACATGCAAATAAACTTTAAAAAAACGAAGTGCTAGTGATCACAAGAAACAAAGAGTTTTCTCCCCCAGCAGCCCTCAAAGTAAGAGATGCAGAGCTGCCAATCAAGAACACAATTCGATACCTTGGTGTGATACTCGATCAGAGACTTGACTTTACAGAACACAAAAAGTACAGTAAAAACCATTTACTTCAAGCTAAAAACCTTGCGTCACCTAAGACCCTTGTTAGAGCCTAAAGACTTCCGATCAATTTTCCAAGCTATAGTCACTCCGCACTTTGTCTATGCGAATATCGTGCTACATGGCCTACCCAAGAACACCCTTAACCCACTGCAGCTAGCGATGAACGCTGCAGCCCGCATCTTAGTGGGAGCATCTAGGAGAGACCATATCACGCTGATCCTAAGGGATCTCCACTGGCTTCCAATAGGCTGCAGAATTTCCTATAAAGCTCTCCTCATCACATTCAAGGCCTTCAACAAAATATTACCATCATCGATCTCAGACCTTCTCAGTCATGCACCAAACATTAGATCCAGGAGGACACTTACTGAAAACACTCTAGTCATTCCTCGTGAATCCACAAATTTGTCCCAATCAGCTAACAACAGGGCATTTATGTCTTTTGCCCCTAGATGTTGGAACAGTCTCCCCCATAATATCAGAGCAATACAAGACATTAGTCAATTCAGAAAAGCCATCAAGTACCATTTATTTGCTAGGTACTTCCAGTTACTGTAACATGGCCTTCTGCCCACCTGCAATCAAAGCTAAATGTCTCCTATAAGTTAAACGCCTAGAGAACCAAGATATTCACGATGTCGATATATGTACATTACTGTAGATATCAGATTATATGTAAATAGTTTACCCAGTTCTTCCATGTTAAGTTCCCTGTTATTTGTAAACTATCTTATTACTATGTTGTCTAGACAGGTTTGTTTAATGTAAACCGCACTGATGACGAATAGCACGGTATATGAAAGATGTTAAATAAAATAAAATAAAAATAAATAAATATAGTAGCACCAGGATTGAACACAGACCCATGTTAATGGGCATGAGGCAACATGAGGGTAGGGCAGACCTGCACCGATAAGCAGACCTACCTACAATAGCAACAAGATTGACCACAGACCCCTGACAATAGGCCTGAGGCCATCTGGGGGTGGGGCAGGACAGCACACAAAAGCAGACACACTTACAATGGCAACAGAATCAAACACAGACCCCTGTCAATAGGCCTGAGGCCACCTGGGTGTAGGGCAGACCTGCACAGATTGGCCAGCACACCTTCAATAGCACCAGGATTGAGAAAAGACCTCTGGCAATGGGCATGAGGCCACCAGGGGGTAGGGCGGACCAGCACAAATAGGCAGGTGCACCTACAATACCACCAGGATGGACCACAGACCCCTGTCAATGGGCTTGAGGCCACCTGGGTGTAGGGCAGACCTGCATAGATTGGCAGCTGCACCTTCAATAGCACCAGGATTGAAAAAAGACAACTGTCAATGGGATGAGGCCACCTGGGTGTAGGGCAGACCAGCACAGATAGGCAGGCACACCTATAATAGCACCAGAATTGAACACAGACCCCTGTTAATGGGCATGAGGACACATGGGGGTAGAGCAGACCTGCACATATAAGCAGGCATACCTACAATAGAACCAGGATTGACCACAGACCCCTGTAAATAGGCCTGAGGCCACCTGGGGGTGGGGCAGGCCAGCACACATAAGCAGACACACTTACTATAGCAACAGAATCAAACACAGACCCCTGTCAATAGGCCTGAGGACACCTAGGTGTAGAGCAGACTTGCACAGATGGGCAGGCACACCTTCAATAGCACCAGGATTGACAAAAGACCCATGGAAATGGGCATGAACACAGCAAGGGGTAGAGCAGAACTGCACAGATAGGCAAGTGCACCTACAATACCACCAGGATGGACCACAGACCCCTGTCAATGGGCATGAGGCCACCGGGGAGTAGGGAAGACCTGCACAAGTAGGCACAACTACAATTGCACTAGGATTGACCAAAGACCCATATCAATGACATGAGGGCACCTGGTGTAGGGCAGACCTGCATAGATAAGCAGGCACAACTACAATAGCACCAGGATTGACCACAGACCCCTATCAATAGGCCTGACACCACCTGGAGGTGAGGCAGACCAGCACAGATAAGAAGGGGCATCTACAATAGCATCAGGATTGACCACAGACCCCTGTCAATGTGCAAGAGGCCACCTGGGTGTTAGTCAGACCTGCACAGATAAGCAGGCACACCTACAATGACACCGGGATTGACCAGAGACCCCTGACAATAGACCTGAGGCCACATGAGGGTAGGGTAGACCAGCACAGATAAGCAGGCCCACCTACAATAGGACCAGGTTTGACCAGAGACCCCTGACAATAGGCCTGAGGAAAACTGTTTGTAGGACAGACCTGCACAGATAAGAAGGCGCACATACAATAGCACCAAGATTGACACAGACCCCTGTCAATGGGCATCAAGCCTCCTGCGTGTAGGGCAGACCTGTACAGAGAGGCAGGTGCAACTACAATAGCACTAGGATTGACCACAGACACCTGTCAAAAGGCATGAGGCCACCTGGGGGTAGTTCCGACTAGCACAGATAAGCAGGCGCACCTACAATAGCACCAGGATTGACCAAAGACCCTGTCAATGGGCATGAGGCTACTTGGGTGAAGAGCAGATCTGCAAAGATAATAAGTTGCACTTAAAATAGCACCAGGATTGACCACAGACCCCTCTCAATGCGCATGAGACCTCCTGGGGGAGGGGCAGACAAGCACACATAAGCAGGCACACCTACAATACAACAGAATCAAACACAGATCCCTGTCAATAGGCTGGAGGCCAACAGGGTGTAGGGCAGACCTGAACAAATAGGCAGGTGCACCTAGAATAGCACCAGGATTGGTCACAGACCCCTGTCAATGGGCATGAGGCCACCTGGGTGTAGGGCAGACCTGCACAGATAGGCAGGTGCACCTACAATAGCAACAGGATTGATTACAGACCCCAGTCAATGGGCATGAGCCACCTGGATGTAGCGCAGACCTGCACAGATAGGCAGCCGCACATTCAATAGCACATGGATTGAAAAAAGACAACTGTCAATCGGCCTGAGACCACCTGGGAGTGTGGAAGACCTGCACACAAAAGCAGGCGCACCTACAGTAGCAATAGAGAAAAAAACAGATCCCTGTCAATAGGCCTTAGGCCACTGGGTGTAGTGCAGACCTGCACAGATAGGCAGGCACACCTATGGTAGCACCAGGATTGAACACAGACCCCCCGATAATGGGCATCAGGCCACCTGGGGGTAGGGCAGACCTGCACAGATAGGCAGGTGCACCTACAATAGCACAGGAGTGACCACAGACACTTGACAAGAGGCCTGAGGCCCCCTGGGGGTGTGGCAGACTAGCACACATTAGAAGATGCACCCACAATAGCAACAGAATCAAACACAGACCCCTGTTAAAAGGCCTGAGGCCACCTGGGTGTAGGGCAGACCTGCACATTTAAGCAGGTGCATCTCCAATAGCACCAGGATGGACCACAGACCCCAGTCAATGGGCATGATGCCACCTGGGTGTACGGCAGACCTGCACAGATAGGCAGTTATACCTTCAATAGCACCAGGATTGAAAAAAGACACCCTGTCAATGGAATGAGGCCACCTGGGTGTAGGGCAGACCAGCACAGATAGGCAGGTGTGCCTATATTAGCACCAGGATTGAACACAGACCACGGTTAATGGGCATGAGGCCACCAGGGGGTAGGGCAGACCTGCAAAGATAAGCAGGCGCACCTACAATAGCACCAGGATTGACCACAGATCCCTGTCAATAGGCCTGAGGCCACCTGGGAGAGGGGCAGGCCAGCACACATAAGCAGACACACTTACTATAGCAACAGAATCAAACACAGACCCATGTCAATAGGCCTGAGGCCACCTGGGTGTAGGGCAGATCTGCACAAATAGGTGCAACTACAATTGCACAAGGATTGACCAAAGACCCATATCAATGACATGAGGCCACCTGGGTGTAGGGAAGACCTGCACAGATAAGCAGGTACACCTACAATAGCACAACCTTATATAGGTGGCGCGTGAGGTCCTCTACCTTCGCTCCAGGCAGGCATGTTATCAGGCGATCCTCACGTCCACCAGCCACCCAGCTATCTACATGCCTAATGATCGAATCACCAACTATAACGGCTGTTCTAACCCTTCGCTCATGGACACATGGCCCTGGAGAAACTTCCTCGGTGCGAGAGGGTTTTACATCACCTGGAGGACAGGTCCTAGTTACAGGATCACTTCCTGCCACAACAGGGTGATGCTCTCCTGTCACGTGACCTCTCTCCTCCATGGCAACAGGGATGCTGCCAGACTGGAGGTGGGACCTCAGGACTATATCCCTGTAGGTCACGTCTATGTACCTCTCTGCCTTTCTTATGTTTTCCAAGTCTGCTACTCTAGCCTCTAGAGAACGGACTCGTTCCCTGAGAGCAAAGAGCTCCTTGCACCTAGTGCACACGTAAGACCTCTCACCAACTGGGAGAAAATCATACATGTGACACTCAATGCAAAAGACTGGAAAGCCCCCATCCCGCTGCTGGACTGCTGTCTGCATCTTAGTTTTAAGCTTTTGTTTAGATCTTTAAGTTCTTTACTTACTAAGGGTTGCTATGGATATTTATACCAATAAAACTGTACCTAATACGTTTAACATACCTTGTTCACCTGAAGCTTAATTAATTTCAGGTCCTTAGTTTATGTCTGATTTGGGTAACAAGCTTCACCTGAGAGCACCTCCTGTCTTTTAAGATGTGTAAGTACCTATAAAGCTATGATCATTTATTTATTATTTATTACATTCTCTTATATACCGCGCTATTCTGCATCAGTGCGGTTTACATTGAACAAACTGAAATTACATTGAACAGGGCATTATAACTTGGAGATAACTATTTTACAGGGAACAGGGGGCGGGTGGGTGTGGGGACGGAGGGAGGGAAATAACACTTATTAAAAGAGGGCTGCTACACAGTACCCTGTCCTGTGCTGCTGAGGTAAGCTATATTCTTATTTGATTTAAATTATAGCTCTTTGTTGCTGCTAGGCTCTAACTTATTATGAAATTTAAACTACAAGCTCTCTTCTGGGTTCTAAATTTAACCAGAAAGCTCTCTTCTGTGTTTTAAATTTAAACTAAAAATACTTTGCTGATACTAGGCCCTGAGTGACTATTAAATTAAAAGGTTTCACAGATCTCTTGCCCCCTAGGTAGAAGGCCTCTTTATAAAGGTCTCTAGAAGACTTTATTTGCTGCTCAAAGAGTACTGACCCTGTTTTGCCTTTTGTGCTAATCTATATTCTTATTTGATTTAAATTATAGATCTTTACTGCTGCTAGGCTCTAACTTATTATGAAATTTAAACTACAAGCTCTCTGCTGGGTTCTAAATTTAACCAGAAAGCTCTCTTCTGTGTTTTAAATTTAAACTAAAAGTACTTTGCTGATGCTAGGCCCTGAGTGACTATTAAATTAAAACTATAAGCTCTCTGCTGGGTATGAAATGTGTTTTAAATTTAAACTTAAACTTCTGCTACTAGGCCCTGACTTATTTAACAAAAAATAGTGGGTTCACAGATTAAATAGCTTTAATAGAAAGAAAGAATACCTTTCAGAAAATTCCCGGAAGTATATACTCACAATTGCAGATCTCTCTCCAGAAGTAACAGTCCCTTTTTCTAGTCCTTCAAGACTGAGGATCACAGAGCTCTGGTTGAGCTATTTATGCCTGTGCTGCTGAGGTAAGCTGTGACCAACTTCCTGGATGATTAACAGTCCTTGCTTGGATAGAATGAGTCTTTCAAAATGGCCTTTTGAACTGCCACCTGGTGTTAACACCTATTGAAAAGGTTTCACAGATCTCTTGCCCCCTAGGTAGAAGGCCTCTTTGTAAAGGTCTCTAGAAGACTTTATTTGCTGCTCAAAGAGTTCTGACCCTGTTTTGCCTTTTGTGCGAATCTATATTCTTATTTGATTTAAATTATAGCTCTTTGCTGCTGCTAGGCTCTAACTTATTATGAAATTTAAACTACAAGCTCTCTGCTGGGTTCTAAATTTAACCAGAAAGCTCTCTTCTGTGTTTTAAATTTAAACTAAAAGTACTTTGCTGATGCTAGGCCCTGAGTGACTATTAAATTTAAACTACAGCTCTCTGCTGGGTATGAAATGTAACCAGAAAGTTCTCTTCTGTGTTTTAAATTTAAACTTAAACTGCTGCTACTAGGCCCTGACTTATTTAACAAAAAATAGTGGGTTCACAGATTAAATAGCTTTAATAGAAAGAAAGAATTCCTTTCAGAAAATTCCCAGAAGAATATACTCACAATTTCAGATCTCTCTCCAGAAGTCCCTTTTTCTAGTCCTTCAAGACTTGGTTGTAGGACAGAACTGCACAGATAGGTAGGCACACCTACATTAGCCAATAGACCTGAGGCCACCTGGGGGTGCAGCAGACCAGCATACATGAGATGACGCACCTACAATAGCAACAGAATCCAACACAGACCCCTGTCAAAAGGCCTGAGGCCACCTGGGTGCAGGGCAGACTAGCACAGATAGGGAGGGACAACTATAATAGCAACAGGATTGACTAAAGACCCCTGTAAATAGGCATGAGGCCAACTGGGGGTAGTTCCGACCAGCACAGATAAGCAGGAGGCACCTACAATAGCACCAGGATTGACAACAGGCCCCTATCAATAGGCCTGATGCCACCTGGGGGTGGGGCAGACCAGCACAGATAAGAAGGGGCATCTACAATTGCGCCAGGATTGACCACAGACCCCTGTCAATGGGCAAGAGGCCACCTGGGTGTTAGTCAGACCTTCACAGATAAGCAGGCACACCTACAATAACACCGGGATTGACCAGAGACCCCTGACAATAGGCCTTAGGCCACATGGTGTAGGGTAGACCAGCACAGGTAAGCAGGCCCATCTACAATAGGACCAGGATTGACCACAGACCCCTGTCAATAGGCATGAGGCCACTTGGGGGTAGTTCCGACCAGCACAGTTAAGCGGGTGCACCTACAATAGCACCAGAACTGACCACATACCCCTGTCAATAGGCCTAAGACCAACTGCGTATAGGGTGTAGTTCTGACCAGCACAGATAGGCAGGCACAAATACAATAGCAACAAGATTGACTTCAGACCCCTGTCAATGGGCATGAGGCCACCTGGAAGTAGGGTAGATCTGTACTGATAGGCAGGTGCAACTACAATAGCACCAGGATTGACCACAGACACCTCTCAATAGGCATAAGGCCACCTGAGGGAAGAGCAGACCTGCACAGATTAGCAGGCACACGTACAATAGCACCAGGATTGACCACAGACCCCTGTGAATAGGCCTGAGACCACCTGGGGGTGGGGCAGACCTGCACACAAAAGCAGGCGCACCTACAATAGCAACAGAAAAAAAAAATCCCTGCCACCTGGGTGTAGGACAGACCTGCACAGATAGGCAGGTGCATCTACAATAGCACTAGAATTGACCATAGACCCCTGTCAATAGTCCTGAGGAATCCTGGGAGTGCGACAGACCAGCACACATAAGAAGACACACCTACAATAGCAACAGAATTAAACACAGAAACCTGTCAATAGGCCTGAAGCCACCTGGGTGTAGGGCAGACCTGCATAGATAGTCAGGTGCATCTCCAATAGCATGAGGATGGAGCACAGACCCATGTCAATGGGCTTGAGGCCACCTGGTTGTAGGGCAGACCTGCACAGATAGGCAGGTGCACCTACAATATCACCAGGATTGACCAAAGACCCCTGTCAATGGGCATGGGGCCACCTGGTTGAAGAGCAGACCTGCACAGATAGGCAGGCGCACCTACAATAGCACCAAGATTGAACACAAACCCCTGTCAATAGGCATGAGGCCACCTGGGGGTGGGGCAGGCATAAGCAGGCACACCTACAATAGCAACAGAAGCAAACACAGACCCCTGTCAAAAGACCTGAGGCCACTTGGGTGCAGGGCAAACTAGCACAAATGGGGAGGGACACCTATAATAGCAATAGGATTGACTAAAGACCCCTGTAAATGAGTATGAGACCACCTCGGGGTGGGGCAGACCTGCACAGAAAAGCAGGCGCACCTACAATAGCAACAGAAAAAAAAACAACAAATCCCGGCAAATAGGCCTTAAGCCACCTGGGTGTAGGGCAGAACTGAACAGATAGGCAGGTTCACCTACAATAGCACCAGAATTGACCACAGACCCCTATCAATGGAAGTGAGGACACCTATGCGTAGGACTGAACAGCACAGATAGGCAGGCACACCTACAAGAGCTACAGGATTGACCAAAGACCCCTGTCAATGGTCGAGGCTACCTGGGTGTAGGGCAGACCTGCACAGATATGCAGGTGCACCTTCAATAGCACTAGGATTGATCACAGACTCCTGTCAATGGGCATGAGGCCAGCAGGGTGTTGGTAGACTTGCACTTATAAGCAGGTGTACCTACAATAGCACCAGTATTTACCAGAGATCCCTCACAATAGGTGTGAGGTGACAAGGGGATAGGACAGTCCAGCACAGATAAGCATGCTCACCTTCAATAGCAGCAGGATTGACCACAGACCCCTGTCAATGGGCATGAGGCCAACTGGGTGTATGGTAGACCTGCACAGATTGGCAGGTGCACCTACAATAGCAACAGGATCGACCACAGACCCCTGTGAATAGGCGTGATGCCACCTGGGATTGGGGCAAACCATCACACAAAAGCAGGCACACCTACAATAGCAATAGAATCAAACACAAATCCCTGTCAATAGGCATGAGGCAACCAGGATGTAGGACCGACCTGTACAGATTGGCAGGTGCAACTATAATAGCACCAGGATTGACCACAGACCCCTGTCAATAGGCATGAGGCCACCTGGCTGTAGGGCAGACCTGCACAGATAGGTAGGCACACCTACAGTAGCACCAGGATTGACCAAATATCCCTGCCAATAGACCTGAGTCCACTTGGGGGTGCATCAGACCAGCATACATAAGATGACACACCTACAATAGTAGCAGAATCAAACACAGACCCCTGTCAAAAGGCCTGAGGACACATGGGTGTAGGGCAGACTAGCACAGATAGGGAGGCGCACCTACAATAGCACCAGGATTGACTAAAGACCCCTGTAAATGGGCATGAGGCCACCTGCGTGTAGTGCAGACCTGCACAGATAGGCAGGCATACCTACAGTAGCACCAGGATTGACCATATTTTTTTTTTATTTATTTATTTAGTAGACACTTGTATACCGCTCCTTCCTGCGATCAGCAGCGGTTAACTTTACAGATCAGGTTGCACTGCACAGTACAGTAATTTGTATGATTTACATTTTGATTGGTTAAAGATTTGATTTGAAACAACACAACGCAGGGTCATTTGATTTACATTTGATTAATTGTGTGCGGGTTTGCTTACCTATATACATATACATTAGGATGCGTGGGTGGGGGTGTGCTACGTATATACATATATACAATATGACAGATCAATTGGAGATATCAATGTGTTGGGACCATTTTGGAGCAGGGGTTACTGGTTCGTTCAGCCTATAATGGGACTGAAAAAGGTGCGTTTTGAGGTTTTTTCTAAATTCTTTTAAGTCACTTATTAGTCGTATGTCATGAGGCAGCTGATTCCAGAGCAGCGGTGCAACATAAGAGAAAGCTCTGCGGCTTGTTTCTGCTTTGACCTTTCTTATGCTGTTTGGGACGCTGAAGGTGTTTTGAGTTATGGTTCTTCTGCATCTATTGGATGACTGGATGGTGATTAGATTGTTGAGGTATGATGGGGCTATGTTGTGAATGAGCTTGAAAGTGGTTACTAGTATTTTGTATAAGATGCGGGCAGTAATGGGGAGCCAATGGAGTTCAATGAGTACTGGAGTGATGTATTCAGAGACGCCTTTTTTCATAATGATCCTGGCAGCGACGTTTTGGGCCATTTGCAGTATGTTTAGGGTGCTCTTCGGAAGGCCTTGAAGAATAGCGTTGCAGTAGTCCAGGTGTGGAATGATAAGAGCTTGCGTCACTGTTCTGAAGTCGGAATGGTCAATGATGTTGCGGAGTGGTTGAAGAACTTTTAATTTATGAAATATGGCCCGGTTTGTTGCCCGTAGGTGTTTTTCCATCCTCAGGTTGCTATCAAGTAGTACCCCTAGATACTTTATTTCGGGCTTGGTGTGGTAGACGTTATTGTTGAGGGTGACGGTGGTGGGCGGGATGAAGTCCTTTTTCTTGGAGATGACCATAGACCCCTGTCATTAGGTCTGATGCCGCCAGGGAAGGCGGGGCAGGCCAGCACACATAAGTAGTCACACTTACAATAGCAACAGAATCAAACACAGAACCCTGTCAATAGGTCTGAGGCCACCTGGGTGTAGGGAAGATTTGCAGATAGGCAGGTGCACATACAATAGCACGAGGATTGACCACTGATACCTGTCTATGGGCAGGAGGCCACCTGGATGTAGGACAGACCTGCACAGATAGGCAGGTGCACCTTCAATAGCACCAAGATTGACAAAAGACTCCTGGCAATGGGCATGAGGCCACCTGGGGGAAGGGCAGACCAACACAAATAGGCAGGTGCACCTACAATACCACCAGGATTGACCGCAGACCTCTGCCAATGGGCATAATGCCACCTGGGTGTAGGGCAGACCTGCACAGAAAGGCAGGTGCTCCTACAATAGCACAAAGATTGACCACAGACCCCTGTCAATGGGCATGAGGCCATCTGTGTGTAGGGCAGATCTGTACTGATAGGCAGGTGCAACTACAATAGCGCCAGGATTGACCACAGACCCCTGTGAATAGGCCTGAGACCACCTTGTGGGTGGGGCAGATCTGCACACAAAAGCAGGTGCAACTACAATAGCAACAGAAAAAAAAACAAATCCCTGTCAATAGGCCTTAGGCCACCTGGGTGTAGGGCTGACCAGCACAATTAGGCAGGTGCACCTACAATAGCACCAAGATTGACCACAGACCCCTGTCAATGGGCATGAGACAATTTGGGCATAGGGCTGACCGGAAATGATAGGTAGACGCACTTACAATAGCACCAGGAATGACCAAAGACCCCTGTCACTGGGCATGAAGCCACCTGGGTGTAGGGCAGACCTGCACAAATAGGCAGGTGCACCTACAATAGCACCAGGATTGACCACAGACCCCTGTCAATGGGCATGAGGCCACCTGGGGGTGCGGCAGACCAGCACACATAAGAAGACACACCAACAATAGTAACAGAATAAAACACAGACCCTTGTCAAAAGGCCTGAGGCCACCTGGGTATAGGGCAGACGTGCACATTTAGGCAGGTGCATCTCCATTAGCACCAGGATGGACCACAGACCTTTCTCAGTGGGCATGAGCTCACCTGGGTGTATGGTAGACCTGCACAGATAGGCATCCGCACCTTCAATAGCACCAGGATTAAAAAAAGACACCTGTCAATAAGCCTGAGGCCAAATAGGGGTGGGGCAGACCAGCACAAATAAATAGGCGAACCTACAATAGCTACCGAATCAAACCTAGACCCCTGTCAATAGGCTGAGGCCACCTGGGTGTAGGGCAGACCTGCAGAGATAAGCAGGCACACCTACAATAGCACTAGGATTGATCACAGTCCCCTTGTAAATAGGCATGAGGCCACCTGGGTTTACAGCAGATCTGCAGAGAGAAGCAGGCACACCTACAATAGCATCAGGATTGACCACAGACACCTCTCAATGAGTATAAGGCCAGCTGGGTGTAGGACAGAATTTCACAGATAAGCAGGCGCACCTACAGTAGCACCGGAATTGACCAGAGACAACTGACAATAGGTATGAGGCCACATGGGGATAGGGCAGACCAGCACAGTTAAGCATGCTCACCTAAACTAGTACCAGGATTGATGACAGACCCCTGTCAATTGGCATGAGCCCACCTGGGGGCGCGGCAGACCAGCACACATAAGAAGACACATCTACAATAGCAACAGAATTAAACACACACCCCTGTCAATAGGCCTGAAGCCACATGGGTGTAGTGCAACCTGCACAGATAGGCAGGTGCATCTCCATTAGCACCAGGATGGACCACAGACCCCTGGCAATGGGCATGAGGCCACCTGGGTGTAGGGCAGAATAACATAGACAAGCAGTCACACATATAATAGCACCAGAATTGAACACAGACCCCTGTAGATAGGCATGAAACTACCTGGGGGTAGAGCAGACCTGTGAAGATGAGCGATGCACCTACAATAGCACCAGGATTGACCACAGACCTCTTTCAATGGGCATTCGGCCACCTGGGTGTAGTGCTGAGATGCACAAATAGTCAGGTACACCTACAACAGCACCAGGATTGACCACAGACCCCTGTCAATAAGCCTGGGGCCACCTGGGTGTAGGGCAGACCTGCACAAATAAGCAGGTGCACCTACAATAGCACCAGGATTAACCACAGACCCCTGTCAATGGCCATGAGGCCACCTATGTGCAAGGCAGACCTGTACAGATAGGCAGGTGCAACAACAATAGCACCAGGATTGACCACAGAACCCCGTCAATAGGCATGAGGTCACCTGGGGGTAGGGCAGACCTGCACAAATAAGCAGGCACATCTACAATAGTACCAGGATTGACAACAGACCCCTGTCAATGGGCATGAGGCCACCTGGCGACGCGGCAGACCAGCACACAGAAGAAGATGCACCTACAATAGCAACAGAATTAAACACAGAAACCTGTCAATAGGCCTGAAGCCACCTGGGTGTAGGGCAACCTGCACAGATAGGCAGGTGCATCTCCAATAGCACCAGGATGGAACACAGACCCCTCTCAATGGGCATGAGGCTTCCTGGTTGTAGGGCAGACCTGCACAGATAGGCAGGCGCACCTACAATAGCACCAGGATTGATCACAGACCCCTGTCAATGGGCATGACGCCACCTGGTTATAGGGCAGACTAACACAAATAAGCAGTTACTCCTACAATAGCATCAGGATTGAACACAGACCCCTGTACATAAGCATGAGGCCACCTGGGTGCAGGGCAGACCTGTACAGATAGGCAGGTGCAATAACAATAGAACCAGGATTGACCACAGACCCCCGTCAATAGGCATGAGGTCACATAGAGGTAGGGCAGACCTACACAGATAAGCAGGCGCATCTACAATAATACCAGGATTGACGACAGACCCCTGTCAATGGGCATGAGGGCTCCTGGGGGCACTGCAGACCAGCACACAAAAGAAGATGCACCTACAATAGCAACAGAATTAAACACAGACCCCTGTCAAGAAGCCTGAAGCCACCTGGGTGTAGGGCAACATGCACAGGTAGGCAGGCGCACCTACAATAGCACCTAGATTGAACACAGACCCCTGTACATAGGCATGAGGCCACCTGGGGGTAGGGCATACCTGCAAAGATGAGCAGATGCACCTACAATAGCACCAGGATTGACCACAGACCACTGTCAATAGGCATGAGTCCACCTGGAGGTGGGGTAGACGAGGACACATAAGCAGGCCCACCTAAAATAGCAATAGAATCAAACACAAATCCCTGTCAATAGGCCTGCGGCCACCTGTGGGTAGGGCAGGCCAGCACACATAAGCAGGCACACGTACAATAGAAACATAATCAAACACAGACCCCAGGCAATAGACCCGCACAGATAGATAGGTGCACCTACAATAGCACCAGGATTGACCACCGACCCCGTCAATGGGCATGAGGCCACCTGGGGGCATGGCTGACCAGCACACAGAAGAAGATGCACCTACAATAGCAACAGAATTAAACACAGACCCCTGTCAATAGGTCTGAAGCCACCTGGGTTTAGGGCAACCTGCACAGATAGGAAGGTGCATCTCCAATAGCACCAGGATGGACCACAGATCAATGGCAATGGGCATGAGGCTTCCTGGTTGTAGGGCAGACCTGCACAGATAGGCAGGCACACCTACAATAGCACCAGGATTGACCACAGACCCTTGTCAATGGGCATGATGCCACCTGGTTGTAGGTCAGACTAACACAGATAGCCAGGCGGACCTACAATAGAACCAGGATTGACAAAAGACCCCTGTCAATAGGCATGAGGTTACCTGGGGGTAGCACAGACTTGTACAGATAAGTAGGCGCACCTTCAATAGCACCAAGATTTTCCACAGACACCTGTCAATAGGCCTGAGGCCACCTGGTGGTAGGGCACTAACACAGATAAGCAGGGACATGTACAATAGCACCAGGATTGACCAAAGAGCCCTGTCAATGTGTATGAGGCTACCTGGGTGTAGGGAAGACCTGCTCAGATAGGCATGTGCACCTACAAAAGCACGAGGATTGACCACAAACCCCTGTCAATAGGCCGGAGGCCACCTTGGTTAAGGAAACCTGCACAGATAGGCAGGTGCACCTACAATAGCACCAGGACTGACCACAGACCCCGGTTAATAGGCCTGAGGCCACCATGGTATAGGGCAGACCAGCACAGATAAGCAGGTGTTCCTATAATAGCACCAGAATTGACCACAGACCCCTGTCAATGGATGTGAGGACACCTGGGTGTGGGACTGAACAGCACAGATAGGCAGGCACACCTACAATAGCAGCAAGATTGACTTCAGACTCCTCTCAATGGGCATGAGGCCACCTGGATATAGGGCAGATCTGTACTGGTAGGTAGATACAACTACAATAGCACCAGGACTGACCACAGACATCTCTCAATAGGCATAAGGCCACCTGAAGGTAGAGCAGACCTGCATAGATAAGCAGGCACACCTACAATAGCACCAGGATTGACCACAGACTGCTGTGAATAGGCCTGAGACCACCTTGTGGGTGGGACAGACCTGCACACAAAAGCAGGCGCACCTACAATAGCAACAGAAAAAAAAAAAACAAATCCCAGTCAATAGGCCTTAGGCCAACTGGGTGTAGGGCTGAACAGCACAATTAGGCAGGTGCACCTACAATAGCACCAAGATTGACCACAGGCCCCTGTCAATGGGCATGAGGCAATTTGGGTGTAGGGCTGACCGGCACAGATAGGCAGGCGCACCTAAAATAGCACCAGGATTGACCACAGACCCCTGTCAATGGGCATGAGGCCAGCTGGGGGTGCGGCAGACCAGCACACATAAGAAGACGCACCTACAATAGGAACATAATCAAACACAGACCCTTGTCTAAAGGCCTGAGGCCACCTGAGTGTAGGGCAGACCTGCACATTTAGGCAGGTGCATCTCCAATAGCACCAGGATGGACCACAGACCCCTGTCAATGGGCATGAAGCCACCTGGGTGTGGGGCAGACCTGCACAGATAGGCAACCGCACCTTCAATAGCACCAGGATTGAAAAAAGACACCTGCCAATAAGCCTGAGGCCAAATAGGTGTGGGGCAGACCTGCACAAATAAATAGGCTCACCTACAATAGCTACAGAATCAAAACTAGACCCCTGTCAATAGGCCTGAGGCGACCTGGGTGTAGGGCAGACCTGCAGAGATAAGCAGGCACACCTATTGACATTGACCCCTGTCTGAAGCCACCTGGGTGTAGGGCGACCTGCACAGATAGGCGGGTGCATCTCCAATAGCACCAGGATGGACCACAGATCCCTGGCAATGGGCATGAGGCTTCCTAGTTGTAGGGCAGACCTGCACAGATAGGCAGGCATACCTACAATAGCACCAGGATTCACCACAGACCCCTGTCAATGGGCATGATGCCACCTGGTTGTAGGGCAGACTAACACAGATAGCCAGGCGGACCTACAATAGAACCAGGATTGACAAAAGACCCCTGTCAATGGTTATGAGGCCACCTGGGTGTAGTGCTGACCAGCACAGATAGGCAGGCGCACCTACAATAGCATCAAGATTGACTTCAGACCCCTGTCAATGGGCATGAGGCCACCTGGGGGTGCGGCAGACCAGCACACATAAGAAGACGCACCTACAATAGGAACAGAATCAAACACAGACCCTTGTCTAAACAGACCTGCACATTTAGGAACGTGCATCTCCAATAGCCCCAGGATGTACCACAGACCCCTGTCAAAGGGCATAAGGTCACCTGGGTGTAGGGCAGACCTGCACAGATAGGCAACCGCACCTTTAATAGCACCAGGATTGAAAAAAGACACTTGTCAATAAGCCTGAGGCCAAATGGCTGTGGGGCAGAGCAGCACAAATAAATAGGCGCACCTACAATAGCTACAGAATCAAAACTAGACCCCTGTCAATAAACCTGAGGCCACCTGGGTGTAGGGCAGACCTGCAGAGATAAGCAGGCACACCTACAATAGCACTAGGATTGACCACAGACCCCTGTCAATAAGCCTGAGGCCAAATGGGGGAGGGGTAGACGAGCACAAATAATAGGCCCAACTAAAATAGCTACAGAATCAAACATAGACTCTTGTCAATAGGCCTGATGCCCCCTGGGTGTAGGGTAGACCTGCACAGATAGGCAGGTGCACCTACAATAGCATCAGAATTGACCACAGACCCCTCTCAATGGACGTGAGGACACCTGGGTGTAGGTCAGACCAGCATAGATAGGTAGGCGCACCTACAATAGCACCAGGATTGACCAAAGACCCCTGTCAATGGGCATGAGGACACCTGGATGTAGGGAGACCTGCACAGATAGGTAGGCACACCTACAATAGCACCAGGATTGACCACAATCCCCTTTAAATAGGCATGAGGCCACCTGGGGCTAGAGCAGGGACCTCTACAATAGTACCATGATTGATGACAGACCCCTGTCAATGGGCATGAGGCCACCTGGGGGCACAGCATACCAGCACACATAAGAAGACACACCTACAATAGGAACAGAATCAAACACAGACCCTTGTCTAAAGGCCTGAGCCCACCTGAGTGTAGGGCAGACCTGAACATTTAGGCAGGTGTATCTCCAATAGCACCAGGATGGACCACAGACCCCTGTCAATGGGCATGAGGCCACCTGGGTGTAGGGCAGATCTGCAAAGATAGGCAACCGCACCTTCAATAGCACCAGGATTGAAAAAAGACACTTGTCAATAAGGCTGAGGCCAAATGGGTGTGGGGCAGACCAGCACAATTAAATAGGCGCACCTACAATAGCTACAGAATCAAAACTAGACCCCCGTCAATAGACCTGAGGCCACCTGGGTGTAGGGCGACCCGCACAGATAGGCAGGTGCATCACCATTAGCAACAGGAAGGACCACAGACCCCTCTCAATGGGCATGACGCTTCCTGGTTGTAGCGCAGACCTGCACAGATAGGTAAGCAGACCTACAATAGAACCAGGATTGAGCACAGACCCCTGTCAATGGGCATTTGCCACCTGGGTGTAGGGCAGAATAACATAGATAAGCAGTCGCACCTACAATAGCACCAGGATTGAACACAGACCCCTGTACATAGGCATGAGGCCACCTGGGGGTAGGGCAGACCTGCAAAGATGAGCAGATGCTCCTACAATAGCACCAGGATTGATCACAAACCTCTGTCAATGGGCATGAGGCGACCTGGGTGTAGGGCAGACCTGCACAAATAGTCAGGTGCACCTACAGCAGCACCAGGATTGACCACAGACCCCTATCAATAGGCCTGAGGCCACCTGGGGATGGGGCAGACCAGCACAGATAAGGAGGTGCACCTACAATAGCAACAGAATCAAACACAGACCCCTGTTAATAGGCATGAGGACACCTGGGTGTAGTGTAGACCTGCACAGACAGATAGATGCACCTACAATAGCACCAGGATTGCTCAGCAACCCCTGTCTATGGCCATGAGGCCACCTGGGTGTAGGGCACACCTGAACAGATAGGCACGCGGACCTACAATAGAACTAAGATTGACAAAAGACCCCTGTCAATAGGCATGAGGACACGTGGGAGTAGCGTAAACCTATACAGATAAGTAGGCGCACCTTCAATAGCACCAGGATTTTCTACAGACACCTTTGAATAGGCCTGAGGCCACCTGGTGGTAGGGCACTAACACAGATAAGTAGGCGCACCCACAGTAGCACCAAAATTGACCAAAGACCCCTGTCAATGGGTATGAGGACCCCTGGGTGTAGGCAGACCTGCACAGATAGGCAGATGTACCTACAATAGCACCAGGATTGACCACGGTCCCCTTTAAATAGGCATGAGGCCACCTGGGGCTAGAGTAGACCTGCACAGAGAAGCAGGCACACCTACAATACCACCGGGATTGACCACAGACTCCTGTCATTAAGCATAAGGCCAACTGGGGGTAGGGCAGAATTGCACAGATAAGCAGGCACACCTACAATAGCACCAGGATTCACCAGAGACAACTGACAATAGGTATGAGGCCACATGGGGATAGGGCAGACCAGCACAGTTAAGCATCCTCACCTACAATAGCACTACGATTGACCACAGACCTCTTTCAATGGGCATGAGGCCACATGGGGATAGGGCAGACCTACACAGATAAGCAGGCGCACCTACAATAGTACCAGGATTGACGACAGACCCCTGTCAATGGGCATGAGGCCACCTGGGAGCACGGCAGACCAGCACACATAAGAAGACACACCTACAATAGCAACAGAATTAAACACAGACCCCTGTCAATAGGCCTGAAGCCACCTGGGTGTAGGACAATCCACACAGATAGGCAGCTGCATCACCATTAGCACCAGGATGGACCACAGACCCCTCTCAATGGGCATGAGGCTTCCTGATTGTAGCGCAGACCTGCACAGATAGGTAGGCAGACCTACAATAGAACCAGGATTGAGCACAGACCCCTGTCAATGGGCATTTGCCACCTGGGTGTAGGGCAGAATAACATAGATAAGCAGTCGCACCTACAATAGCACCAGGATTGAACACAGACCCCTGTACATAGGCATGAGGCGACCTGGGTGTAGGGCAGACTTGCACAAATAGTCAGGTGCACCTACAACAGCACCAGGATGACCACATACCCCTGCCAATAGGCCTGGGTCCACCTGGGTGTAGGGCAGACCTGCACAAATATGCAGGTGCACCTACAATAACACCAGGATTTACCACAGACCCCTGTGAATAGGCCTGAGACTACCTGGGGGAAGGGCTGACCAGTACAAATAGGCAGGTGCACTTATAATACCACCAGTATTGACCACAGACCCCTGCCAATGGGCATGAGGCCACCTGGGTGCAGGGCAGAACTGCACAGAAAGTCAGGTGCACCTACAATAGCACAAAGATTGACCACAGACCCCTGTTAATGAGCATGAGGCCATCTGGGTGTAGTGCTATCCAGCACAGATAGGCAGGCAGACCTACAATAGCACCAGGAATGACCAACGACCCCTGTCAATGGGCATGAGGCCACCTGGGTGTAGGGCTGACCAGCACAAATAGGCAGGTGCACCTACAATAGCACCAGCAAAGACCAATGACCCCTTTCAATGGGCATGAGGCCACCTGGGTGAAGAGCAGACCTGCACAGATAGTAAGGTGCACTTATAATAGCACCAAGATTGACCACAGACCCCTATCAATGGGCATGAGGCCATTTGGGTGTAGGGCTGACCGGCACAGATAGGCAGGCGTACCTACAATAGCACCAGGAATGACCAAAGACCCTTGTCAATGGGCATGAGGCCACCGGGGTGTAGCGCAGACCTGGACAAATAGGCAGGTGCATCTACAATAGCACCAGGATTGACCACAGACACCTGCTACTAGGCCTGAGGCAACCTGGGGGTGCGGCAGACCAACACACATAAGAGGACGCACCTACACCCAAACACAGACCCTTGTCAAAAGGCCTGAGGCGACCTGGGTATAGGGCAGACCTGTACATTTAGGCAGGTGCATCTTCAATAGCACCAGGATGTACGACAGACCCCTGTCAATGGGCATGAGGCCACCTGGGTGTAGGGCTAACCGGCACAGATAGGCAGGCACACCTACAATAGCAGCAGGAATGACCACAGACCCCTGTCCGTAGCATTGAGGCCCCTTGGGAGTTGTGCAGACCAGCACAGATAAGCAGGCGCACCAACGATAGCACCAGGATTGACCACAGACCCCTATCAATAGGCCTGAGGCCACCTGGGGATGGGGCAGACCAGCACAGATAAGGAGGTGCACCTACAATAGCAACAGAATCAAACACAGACCCCTGTTAATAGGCATGAGGACACCTGGGTGTAGTGTAGACCTGCACAGATAGATAGGTGCTCCTACAATAGCACCAGGATTGCTCAGCAACCCCTGTCTATGGGCATGAGGCCACCTGGGTGTAGGGTATACCTGAACAGATAGGCAGGCAGACCTACAATAGAACCAGGATTGACAAAAGACCCCTGTCAATAGGCATGAGGACACCTGGGAGTAGCGTAGACCTGCACAGATAAGTAGGCGCACCTTCAATAGCACCAGGACTTTCCACAGACACCTTTGAATAGGCCTGAGGCCACCTGGTGGTAGGGCACTAACACAGATAAGCAGGTGCACCCACAGTAGCACCAAAATTGACCAAAGAGCCCTGTCAATGGGTATAAGGCTTCCTGGGTCTAGGGCAGACCTGCACAGATAGGCATGTGCACCTACAAAAACACCTGGATTGACCAGAAACCCCTGTCAATAGGCCTGAGTCTACCTGGGTATAGGAAACCTGCACACATAGGCAGGTGCACCTACAACAGGAACAGGATTGACCACAGACCCCTGTCAATAGGCCTGAGGCCACCTGGGGGTGGGGAAGTCCAGCACACATAAGCAGGCACACTTACATTAGCAACAGAATCAAACACAGACCCCTGTCAATAGGCCTGAGGCCACCTGGGTGTAGGTCAGACCTGCACAGATAATCAGGTGCACCTACAATACCACCAGAATTGACCAGAAACCACTGTCAGTAGGCGTGAGGCCACCTCGGGGTGTGGTAGGACAGCACACATAAGCAGGCACACCTAAAATAGCAACAGGATTGAGCACAAACACCTATCAATAGGCCTGAGGAAACCTGGGTGTAGGGCATACCTGCACAGATAAGAAGGTGCACCTACAATAGCACCAGGATTGACAAAAGACCCGTGCCAATCGGCATGAGGTCACCTGTGTGTAGGGCAGACCTGCACAGATAGGAAGGTGCACCTACAATAGCACCAGGATTGACCAAAGACCCCTGCCATTCGCACGAGGCCACCTGGGTGTAGGGCAGACCTGCACAGATAGGCAGGTGCACCAATAAAAGCACCAGGATTGACCACCGACCCCTCTCAATAGGCCTGAGGCCACCTGGGTGTAGAGCAGACCTGCACAGATAGGAAGGTGCACCTACAATAGCACCAGGATTGACCAAAGACCCCTGCCAATTGGCATGAGGCCATCTGGGTGTAGGGCAGACCTGCACAGATAGGCAGGCGCACATACAGTAGCACCAGGATTGATCACAGATCCCTGTCAAAAGGCCTGAGGCCACAGAAGAGAACATAGAAGATAGTTTTTTGGTTAAATTTAGATCTGAGCAGAGAGCTTGTAGTTTAAAATTCATAATTAGTTAGAGCCTAGCAGCAGCAAAGAGCATACATTTATTTGCACGTTAATCTCTGGATTTTCTAATCTAATGGATTATTTTCAATTTCCCATTTTACCCTTTTGGAGATTCTTTCCCTAAATACAGCACACATTTTCTCTCAAACTCAGATCAAAGATTTAATTCCTGACTTCTGGCCATGTGGGGCTAGTACCTGTAGTTTTTAGTTCTTTTTATGCATTATTGAGTCATTATCATACATGGACTATTAAAAGGGCAGACTAGATAGGCCATGTGGTCTTTTTCTGCCGTCATGTTTCTATGTTTCTATAGTTTTGCATAAAAGGCAAAACAGGGTCAGTACTCTTTGAGCAACAATTAAAGTCTTCTACCTAGGGGGCAAGAGACCTGTGAAACTATTTCAGTAGGTGTTAATACCAGGTGGCAGGTCAAAAGGCCATTTTGAAAGACTCCTTCCATCCAAGCAAGGACTGTTAATCACCCAGGAAGTTGGTCAGAGCTTACCTCAGCAGCACAGGCATAAATAGCTCAACCTCAGAGCTCTGTGATCCTCAGTCTTGAAGGACTACAAAAGGGGACTGTTAATTCTGGAGAGAGATCTGCAATTGTGAGTATATACTTCCGGGAATTTTCTGAAATAACTTCCTTGTATTAAAGCTAATTAATCTGTGAACCCACTGTTTTTTGTTAAATCAGTCAGGCCTAGTAGGAACAGCTTAAGTTTAAATTTAAAACACAGAAGAGAACTTTCTGGTTACATTTCATACCCAGCAGAGAGCTTGTAGTTTAAATTTAATAGTCACTCAGGTCCTAGTATCAGCAAAGTACTTTTAGTTTAAATTTAAAACACAGACGAGAGCTTTCTGGTTAAATTTAGATCCCAGCAGAGAGCTTGTAGTTTAAATTTCATAATAAGTCAGAGCCTAGCGGCAGCAAAGAGCTGTAATTTAAATCAAATCAGAATATAGCTTAGCATAAAAGGCAAAACAGGGTCAGTACTCTATGAGCAACAAAAAAAGCCTTCTAGAGACCTTTACAAAGAGGCCTTCTACCTAGGGGGCAAGAGACCTGTGAAACATTTTCAGTAGGTGTTAACACCAGGTGGCAGGTCAAAAGGCCATTTTGAAAGACTCCTTCTATCCAAGCAAGGACTGTTAATCGCCCAGGAAGTTGGTCACAGCTCACCTCAGCAGCACAGGACAGGATACTGTGTAGCTGCCCTCTTTTAATAAGTGTTATTTCCCTCCCTCCCTCCCCAAATCCCACCCACCCCTGGGATAATCGTATCTTTATAGGTACTTAAACATTGTAAAGGACAGGAGGTGCTCTCAGGGGAAGCTTGTTACACAAATCTGTCATACACTAAGGACCTGAGATTAATTAAGCTTCAGGTGAACAAGGTATATTAAACGTATTAGGTACAGTTTTATTAGTATAAATATCCATAGCAACCCTTAGTAAGTAAAGAACTTAAAGATCTAAACACAAGCTTAAAAATAAAATGCAGACAGCAGTCCAGCAGCGAGATGGGGGCTTTCCAGTCTTTTGCTTTGAGTGTCACATGTATGATTTTCTCCCAGTTGGTGAGAGGTCTTACGTGTGCAATAGGTGCAAGGAGCTCTTTACTCTCAGGGAACGAGTCCATTCTTTAGAGGCTAGAGTAGCAGACTTGGAAAACATAAGAAAGACAGAGAGGTACATAGAAGAGACCTAAAGGGATATAGTCCTGAAGTCCCACCTCCAGTCTGGCAGCATCCCTGTTGCCATGGAGGAGTGAGGTCACGTGACAGGAGAGCATCACCCTGGTGTGGCAGGAAGTGATCCTGTAACTAGGACCTGTCCTCCAGGTGATGTAAAACCCTCTTACACCGAGGAGGTTTCTCCAGGGTCATGTACCCATGAGGGAAGGGTTAGGACAGCTGTTATAGTTGGTGATTCAATCATTAGGCATGTAGATAGCTGGGTGGCTGGTGGACGTGAGGATTGCCTGGTAACATGCCTGCCTGGTGCGAAGGTGATATATATGTGGCCTCACGCGCCACATATATAAGGTCTTAGATAGTGCTGGGGAGGAGTCTGCTGTCTTGGTACATGTCGTTACCAATGACAGGAAAATGTGGTAGGGAGGTTCTGGAGGCTAAATTTAGGCTTTTAGGTAGGAAGTTGAAATCCAGAACTTCAAGGGAGCGTTCTCTGAAATGCTTTCTGTTCCACGCCCAGGACCCAAAAGACAGGCAGAGCTCCGGAGTCTCAATGCGTGGATGATATAATGGTGCAGAGATGAGGATTTTGGGTTTGTTAGGAACTGGGGAACATTCTGGGGAAAGGAGGGGCTCTGCCGAAGGGATGGGCTTCCCCTTAACCGGGATGGAACCAGGTTGCTGGCATTAACCTTTAAAAACGTGATAGAGCAGCTTTTAAACTAGATAATAGGGGAAAGCCGACAGTCACCCATGAGTGCATGGTTCAGAAGAATGTATCCTTGAAGGGTACTACCAAAAGCAGAGAGGTTTCAAAAAAAAGTAAAGTAGCCCAAATGCCCTCAAGTATGGAGCAGACAGAGTTTAAAGATCCCATATTACCCATGTCTACCAATAGCCAAATTAATATGAATAAAATACAGTCTCTAAAATGCTTGTATGCAAATGCTAGAAGTCTAAAAAATAAGATGGGAGAGTTAGAATATATAGCACTAAATGAGAGGTTATATATGATTGGAATATCAGAGACATGGTGGAAGGAGGACAACCAGTGGGACACTGTCATACCTGGGTACAAACTATATCGTAATGATAGAGCTGATCAAATTGGTGGAGTGGTTGCGCTTTATGTTGGAGAGGGTACTGAGTCAGAAAGGATTAAAGCTTTGAAGGAAACAAAATTAGCTGTAGAATCTCTATGGATTGAACTTCCATGTAAAAAGGGGAAGGCGATGACAGTGGGGGTGTACTATCAACCGCCTGGCCAGAATGAACAAATGGATGATGAAATGCTCAAAAAATCAAGGAAGCTAACAAAAGTTACAGCATAGTAAAAATAATGAGTGATTTCAATTACCCCGTTATCGACTAGGTCAGTGTCACGGCAGGACATGCTAGGGAGATAAAGTTCCTAGATGAAATAAATGACTGCTTCTTAGAGCAGCTGGTTCATGAACCAACCAGAGGAGAAGCCATATTAGACCTAGTCCTTAGTGGAACACCAGATCTAGTGCAAGAGATAAGGGTGTTGGGACCACTTGGCAATAGTGATCATAGCATGATCACATTTGATTTAATTAGTGGAGGAGGGATAGTAAGAAAATCCACAGTACTACCTTTTAACTTTCGAAAGGGAGACTATGATAAAATAATGAAAATAGTTAAGAAAAAACTAAAAGGAGCAGTTGCAAAGGTTAAAGACTTACATCAAGCTTGGGTGTTGTTGAAAAATACTATCTTGGAAGCCCAGACCAGCTGTATTCCACGCTTTAAGAAAAGTGGAAGGAAGTCCAAAAAACTGCCAGCATGGTTTAAAGGTGAGGTCAGAGAGGCTGATGTTGCCAAAGAAAGCATTTTTCAGGAAATGGAAAAAAAGAGCCAAACAACGAAACCTGGAAACAGCACAAGCACTGGCAAGTCAAATGCTAGGCATTGATAAGGTAGGCAAAGGGAGAATTTGAGAAGCACCAGGATTTATCACAGACCCCTTTCAATGGGCATGAGGCCACCTGGGTGTAGGGTGGACCTGCACAGATAGGCAGGTGCACCTACAACAGCACAAAAAGATTGACCACCAACCCCTGTGAATGGGTATGAGGCCGTCTGGCTGTAGGACTGACCAGCACAGATAGGATGGCGTACCTATGATAGCACCAGGATTGACCAAAGACCCCTGTCAATCAGCATGAGGCCACCTGGGTGTAGGGCAGACCTGCACAGATAAGCAGGTGCACCTCCAATAGCACCAAGATTGACCACAGTGCCCTGTCAATAGGCATGAGGCCACCTAGGGGTAGGGCAGACCTGCACAGATAAGCAGGCACACCTACAATAGCACCAGGATTGACCACAGATCCCTGTCAATGGGCATGAGGCCCCCTGGGTGTAGGGCGGACCTGCACAGATAGGCAGGTGCAGCTACAATAGAACCAGGATTGACCACAGTCCCCTGTCAATAGGCCTGAGGCCTCCTGGGGGTGGGGCAGACCAGCACACATAAGCAGACAATAGCGACATAATCAGACGCCTGTGTGTAGGGCATACCTGCAGATATGGACAGGTGCATCTACAATATCACCAAGATTGACCACAGTGCCCTGTCAATAGGCATGAGGCCACCTGGGTGTAGGGCAGACCTGCACAGGCACATCTACATTGGCCCCAGGAGTGACCACTGACCTGTCCTTTTCTCCTGGTGTGCTTGTATGATATGTGTGTTGCTTACTGGCAACTAGATTGCACCTCTTGGTTTGTGTGACCTGCCCCCATGCATTTACCTCACGTGGGTGGTCAGCTGACACATTAAAGTGCCTTGTCAGCTGCTCCCAAGCCTTCCTGACGCTGTGGAGGTCCTACCTCTTGGAGGAGCCTGGGAACAGGCGCTTCTGTCGGAGGCACATGAGGCGCCCCTAGCACCTCCAGCTCCGAGTCTGTGAATGATGGCTTTTTTCATGGGTGGCCATCTTTTCTGCTGTGGTATACGCGGTACGTCATGATGCAGTATTGTTGCACTATGTGCGTTGTCTTGCCACATGATGATCATTTTGGACGTGTGGTGTAACATGCGTTCCACGTTCGACAGACATGATTTGGAAGATGCGCGTTGCATCTGCCACTATGCTCACAATGCATGGCATTTCTCTATACGCACATTTCTCTGTCAGCTCTATGTTCACGATCTACAATGTATGGTATGTACATCACGTGCATGGCGCGTAGTGCTCAATGCTTCTGATGGCATGTTATGCATATTAGGACACACATGGGCAGCATACCATACATGCACTGGTGTCTGCTTTACGCATTGACCGCGTGTTACGTGCGGGGCGCATTGCGTGGCACCACACACATTAAAAAACATGTGTGGTTATGTCCGTCTTCTGATGATGTAATGTGCCATGAGGTTGTCATTTCCTGGGACTTGAACTCACAGTGTGTGGATTGCATGGTGTTACCCCTATCCACTGGGCTACATACTCCAGGGTATGTTTATTGGGCAGCGGAAAGGTCACCAATGCCATATACGGGGGATGGCAGGTAGGGGACGTTCTGGTGTTATGCGAGCAATGGGCTGTTAACGTTCATTAAATGTAAGGTGCCTTAACTTAACTTAGCGCCTTAGGTTATGGTACCTTCTAAGGTGCCTTAGATTGAGGTGCCGTGAGGATGTTAAGGTGTCTTAGGCTAAGGCGCGCTAGGGCTTTAAGATGCCTTAGGTTATTGACAGGGGTCTGTGTTTGATTCTGTTGCTATTGTAGGTACACCTGCTTATGTGTGCTGGTTTGCCTCAACTCCAGGTGGCCTCAGGCCTATTGTCAGGGGTCTGTGGTCAATCCTGGTGCTACTGTAAGTGTGCGTGCCTATCTGTGCAGATCTGCCCTACACCCTGGTGGCCTCATACCCATTGACAGGGGTCTTTGGTCAATCCTGGTGCAATTGTAGGTGTGCCTGCCTATCTGTGCTGGTCTGCCCTACCCTCAGGTGGCCTCATGCCCATTGTCAGGGGTCTGTAGTCAAACCTGGTGCTGTTGTAGGTGCACCTTGCCAAACTGTGCAGGTCTGCTCTACAGCCAGGTCACCTCAGGCCTATTGACAGGTGTCTGTGTTTGATTCTATTACTATTGTAGGTGCGCCTGCTTATGTGTGCTGGTCTGCCCCACCCCCAGGTGGCCTCAGGCCTATTGACACAGGTCTGTGGTCAATCCTGGTGCTATTTTAGGTGTGCCTTCTTATCTGTGCAGATCTGCCGTCTCCCCCCAGGTGGCCGTAGGCCCATTGACAGGGGTCTGTGGTCTATCCTGGTGCTATTGTTGGTGCACCTGCCTATCTGTGCAGGTCTGCCCTATACCCAGATGGCCTTAGGCCTATTGACAGGGGTCTGTGTTTGTTTCTGTTGCTATTGTAGTTTCGCATGCTTATCTGTGCTGGTCTGCCCTACCCCTATGTGGCCTCATGCCCATTGACAGGAGTCTGTGGTCAATCCTTATGTTATTATAGTTGCACCTGCTTATCTCTGCTGGTCTGCCCCACCCCCAGGTGGCCTCACTCCTATTTACAGAGGTCTGTGTTTAATCCTTGTGCTATTGTAGGTGCGCCTGTTATTGTGCGCAGGTCTGCCCTATCCCCAGCTGGCCTCAGGCCTATTTACAGAGGTCTGTGTTTAATCCTGGTGCTATGGTAGGTGCGTCTGTGGATGTGCGCAGTTCTGCCCTATCCACAGGTGGCTTCAGGCCTATTTATAGAGGTCTGTGTTTACACCTGGTTCTATGGTAGGTGTGCCTGTTGATATGCGCAGGTCTTCCCTAACCCCTGGAGGCCTCAGGCCTATTTACAGAGGTCTGTGTTTGCACCTGGTGCTATGGTAGGTGCGCCTGTTGATCTGCGCTTGTCTGCCCTAGCCCCACGTGGCCTGAGACCTATTTACAGAGGTCTGTGTTTATACCTGGTGTTATGGTAGGTGCGCCTGTTGATGTGCGCAGGTCTCTCCTATTCCCAGGTGGCCTCAGGCTTATTTAAAGAAGTCTGTGTTTAATTCTTGTGCTTTGGTAGGTGCGCCTGTTGATGCACGCAGGTCTTCCCTAACCCCAGGAGGCCTTAGGCTGATTTAAAGAGGTCTGTGTCTAATCCTGGTGCTATGGTAGGTGTGCCTGTTGCGCTGGTCTGCCATATTGCCACGTGGCCTCAGACCTATTTACAGAGGTCTGTGTTTGCACCTGATGCTATGGTAGGTGCGCCTATTGATGTGTATAGGTCTGCCCTATCCCCAGGTTGCCTCAGGCTTATTTACAGAGGTCTGTGTTTAATCTTGTTGCTATGGTAGGTGTTCTTGTTGATATGCGCTGGTCTGCCCTATCCCCAGGCGGCCCCTGGACTATGCAGAGAGGTCTGTGATACATCCCCTGGACTTTCGTAGGTGTGTCTACTGCTGTTTTCATGCCACAATGACTAACCACATTTGCAGCACTATTGCCATGGAGCACCGTGGCATGTGCATATGCAATCACAGCATATGATAGCCATATGTTGTTGTCATGTTGAAAGGTGTAGCAGACATGCAGATACTGCACATATGTGTAAGATGTGGCGCATGCCCCAACTTCCCCTTGGCAACCCATCACACGAATAAGAGCACCGCTGGTACGATGCACATGATCTGCAGCATAACAATGCCATGTATGCCATGGGGCAACTATGTCAGGCAAGGGTATGCCACCAGGTAGGCATGGGGTGCCTGGGTGGTAGCACACATGACACATAGGGGGAAATCCACACATGCCAAGCCGCACTCGCACACATGCAGGTGGCGTTGGCAACAGCTAGTAGTGGAACGACAGTATACAGCAGGAGCAGCCCCCTGCTGCTCACAGCCATGTGTGATGTGCAGTAGCTTATGGCCAGGGATGTCTGTCCCCTAACAGTCCTTATCCATTGCTGTACCCCCAGGTGGAGGATCTTCGCAAAAAAGGGAGGGAGATGCGGCAGCGGTTTCCCCGCTTCCTGATGAGGCTGAAGCAGGAGGCGATATGCCAAGGGGACGGTGAGTGATGCAGCCTGTGTGTCGCACAGCAGCATGTTCCAATGGCCCAGCAGCCTGTGGGGCCACCTACTATGTTTCCATGATGTGGCGAACGCAAGACTGTGGTGGTAATGTCTGGTTTCCCCCCACAGCGGACGCAGAGGCTGGCGAGAGCACGTCGCGGGAGTGGCCATGCTAGGCAGCCCCCCGGCACCATCGCCAACATGGCAGGATGAGGAGGAGGAAGAAGAAGAAGACAGCATGGCAAAGGATGAGGAGGGGGAGCCCGCCGAGGGAGGGGGAGAGGCTGAGGAGGAGGGGGAGGCTGGGGGGGGAGGGGGAGGAGGGGTGGGAGGCTGGGAAGGGGGTGGGGGTGGGGGAGGGGGAGGACAGGGAGGGGGAGGGTACGGTGGAGGGGAGAGGGCAACGGGGGTGGGAAGGGGTGGGCCAGGATGCACCCCTGGAGGTATGTGACCTGCCAGAACATGCGGTTGCACACATGGGCCTGGCAGATCCACACAACTCCATGGGTGGATCCTAGCTCACTGGGCAGGTCGTGGGCAGTCCTGAGTGGCACAGGACTGCTTAGGGCAATGGGGGCCCCTGCCACCTACCCCATGGGGCCGGGGATGCCACTCGTCTGGACGTGGGACCGGCATGCATTGCTACAGACAGGCCGTGTGCGGATGCCACCACACAGACACCAGGCACCTGGTGTCTGTGTGGGAGCATGTGTGCATGCTTCCTGTCTGTGGCAGTGTGTGCTATGTCCCTTGCCCAGAGGGTGCAAAACTGCACCATGGAGCAGGTGGTAGACGCTGTGGTGCGGATCACTGATGAGCTGCGCATGCTGCGTGAGGTTATCACGGGCAGTGCAGCTCATCAGCCATCTGGCCAGGGTGGTCCCCAGGGGGTGTGAGCACCTCACAGGTACGTGGCACCTGTTACCCAGGACTGCCACCACCGCCGAGCGGGGGGGGGGGGGGAAGACCCCAAACAATCATTGAATAGGGACAAACAGTACATCTGTAAATAGTTTTGTGTGCAAAAAAATATATTTTACATTTATATATCGCAATGGTCATGTGTCTCATTTCCTGACATGCCATTGCACTGAGAGTGACACGTGTGAGCATGTCCCTGTGTGTATGGGTGCAAGACATCTGTCACATACATGGTATAGTCCCAATGGCAGGGGTAGGGGATGGGCATGTGTGCTGACATATGTAGCCCTTACAGCCTCCAGGATTTACCCATGTGTTGCTATGACCCTCAGACATGGGCATATGCATGCTATCAGTGCACCATGCTATCAGTGCACACATGCTATCAGTGCACCATGCTATCAGTGCACACATGGCATGGTGCATGGCACAGGTGGCACGTCAGAACATACATGCACCAAATAGTGGCAGGGTAGACCCCACACCCCCCTGTGGCATGGGATAGGGACAGGGAAAGGCATGCCAATGGGTCTACATGCCATGGCAAGGGAAATGTGCCCAGGGTGACCACATGGGGGGACAGGGTAACCATGGGAGTGCAGAATGAAACACTGGACACGTGCCCACAGGCGTTCTCATGTGTAGAAGCCAATGGTGAAAGGTGAATAGTGGTGTACCCCAGGGATCTGTGCTGGGTCCCCTGCTTTTTTGACATATTTATAAATGACCTGGAAAGTGGAATAACGAGTGAGGTTATCAAATTTGCAGATGACACAAAACTATTTAAAGTTGTTAAAACCCAAGAGGATTGTGGAAAATTGCAAGAGGATCTTGATAAATTAGTAGACTGGGCATCAAAATGGCAGATGAAATTTAATGTGGACAAGTGCAAAGTTATGCACCTAGGGAAGAACAACCCAAACTATGGTTACACAATGCAAGGTTCCACATTAGGAACCACCACCCAGGAAAAAGAGTTAGGCGTCATTGTGGATAACATGTTAAAACCCTCGGCCCAGTGTGCAGCGGCAGCCAAGAGAGCAAATAGAATGCTAGGTTTAATAAGGAAAGGAATGGAAAATAAAACAAAAGATATTATAATGCCTCTATATCGTTCCATGGTGAGACCGCACCTTGAATATTGTGTGCAATTCTGGTCACTGTATCTTAAAAAGGATATAAAGTTATTATAAAAGGTTCAGAGAAGAGCCACCAAAATGGTAAAGGGGATGGAAGGATACTCCTATGAAGAAAGGCTAAAAAGGTTAGGGCTCTTAACCTGGAAAAGAGACGGCTGAGGGGAGATATGATAGAAGTCTATAAATTAATGAACGGAGTGGAACGGGTAAACGTAGATCGATTGTTTACGTTATCAGAATATAGAAAGACTAGGGGACATGCAATAAAGCTACAGGGTAAACTATTTAAGACTAATAAAAGAAAATATTTTTTTCACTCAACGTGTAATCAAATTCTGGAATTTGTTACCAGAGGATGTAGTAAAGGCTGTTAGTGTAGCTGGGTTTAAAAAAGGTTTGGACAAGTTCCTGGAGGAAAGGTCCATAAACCATTATTAAGAAGGGACCCAGGATATCAATGCTTAACCCAGTACAAGCATTGCGGAACCTGTGTCTTTTGGGGAAACTGCTAGGTATGTATAACCTAGATTGGCCACTGTTGGAAACAGGATACTGGGCTTGATGGACCTTGGTCTGACCCAGCATGGCATATCTTATGTTCTTATGTTTATTTGGGCGTACATATTGCCCCGGCTCCCACACCTATACCCTGTGTTGCCACCCACAGCCATGCTGAACACAGCCCCTCCCACCCCATGACGCTGGTGCTGCTGCTGCTGCCGACTGATGCCCCCGTCCAGCCATGGCCTCGTATGCAGCCGCCATCCTATCCATGCTGGATGTCATGGACTCTGCAGCCATGACAAGTGCCTCGGTCCCCCGTGTTGCTGTCCCACGTGGAAGGCCAATCTCCTGGCGCTGGCCCCGCACCTCCTGGTGGAGACCAACCATCTCCACCCTCTGTCCACGCATCTCATGGTATTGCCCACGGAGTTATGTGGTAATCGCCTGCAGTGCCAGTTGTATGCCTCTGGGTGAGACACATTGTGACCTGTGAGATATAGATTGCACATGCCACCATGACACATGCAACAGGTTTTCTGGCGGACCAAAGTAGGGGACAGCTATGTCTGGGGTGGGACCAGCAGATGTGGAAATACAGCAGGGGATTCCCTGACACATGTGGGACACTAAGCATCCATGTAACAGATCTGTGTCATCTGTGCACCCCCTATATCTGTCTCATCAGACAGGGCCCAGTAGCAGCAGGGAGTGTTGGCCCATATGTGCAACATGGGCAACACCTGACCGGGTGCTGGTGGTACCCAGCAGAGGGCCATTAACCCAGATGTACAACCCAGTCAGGGCCCCGCTCACATCCATGGCCCTAACGGGGGGTGTCCAGTCACATGATGCCCCAATGGACAGCTCACATGTTATGTGTGCTACCCTGGCAGTGCCCAGGTCACATACAGAGCACAGAAGGGAGGTGGCAGGTTACACCTGTGCCCCCATATCCCCCTATCCAGGCATGGGTTTGTGGGACACCTCCTGGTGATTGGTCACTGTTCACCTGTGTGTCACATGACAGGGTCTGGTGTTGCCAGGGTCAAACCCAGCCCTGTGCGAGTGGTGCAGCCGCACAGGATGCAAAGGCCTAGGGGCGCATTACGACTGTCTGCTGTTGCCTGCCACCACCTCTTTTTGGTGACAGGCACCAACAGACAGTTAAAATGTGCCCTTTAAGCCTCATGCCGGCATGCTAAGCAGATATGGAGGGACCTGTACCTCCCCTCTCATGCCGCGGGTGGGGGGGGGGCATGCGCTCAATATGCAAGTCGCACTGGGCGCGCTTTGTACTCTATGTGGTCCTGGGTGTAGCAACCAGTGGGTGGTGACCCCCTACCCCTCCCGCCATCTCATACTGCACCCGGCCCACACATAGCCATATAGGTGGCTCGGTCCCCAATATGTATGGGGGCACCACATCCACCCATAGGTCCAGCTGACCAGTTTGGGCAGCATACCAGACAGCCATTGGGTCATGGGCATCGGGTGTACAGCGTTCATCATGTGTACCAGGTCACACTGTACTGGCATGGGTATCCCCAGCAGACTCTGACGAGCTGTGATCGAAAGTCCCGGATCACAGGTATAGGGCACAGCCGCAGACAGCAGGCCAGAGGCATGATGGGGGCCGTCCGGGCACAAGCAATGGGTCCCACATGTATGGGTCACCCCCAGTTGGTGCCAGTTGGGGGTGCCCTACATGTGCACTGGGAGCAGAACACCCATGGCCACAGGGCAGGGCACACCTGCAACCATCTGGTCAGTCACTCACCCTCTGCATCTGCATGCGCAGTGGCGGAATGGGCCTGCATCTCCAGGAGCACATCCCCCATGGCGGCGTGTGTGGGCCGTGGCCCAGGGCATGGTGCTGGTCACCCAAACACCCCCTCGGACTCAGCTTCTGGTGTCTCTGCCCCCTCGCTGTCCTCTCAGCTGCCCCCACTGTACAATGACAGGTGGAGGGCTGGTTCCTTCGCCTCCTCCTCCGGCACATTGCGTCCCCCTAGCGCCACACCAGCAGTGGTAGTGGCCCCACTGCAGTCATCGCCTCAGGCAGGGGCCGTGGTCCTGACCCTGCACCCTCTTCTTCCTCCGCTGCCTCCATGGCATGTATGTCACCTGGGGAGGAACATGGGACATAGTTTAGATGTGGTGTGGATGCCCATCCCCGTACATATCTATGTTACGCCGATACCTAACGGGATGTTTGTACCGCCAGATACCTATGTCAATATGGGTACGGTGGCTCCACGCAGCACAGGCGGATGGGATGGGACAGACAGGGAGGGTAGCAGCCGCACATCTGTGCTAGGCCCATTGTAGGGTCCAGATAGCCTAGCCAGAGGGCCTACATACAGAGACAGCGGAGAGTGGGTAACAGCAACACCTGCCGCCCTCACATAGCACCCTAGCATGCCATCACAGGGCACAGGTGGGATAGCCCTCCACCCCTAGTGTCCAATGGGCAAGGGGGGAGCTGGAGGGTGACTGCGAATTACATGACATCACCATGGTGTACGTCTGTGGGTGTGGGTGTGGGTGTGTGTGGTGCTTGGCACAACAGTGAATGGTGCATGTCTATGTGCCCTGGTGCGCAAGGGGAGGCACCCTGTTGCAGATGCGATGTACTGGCATGCACCAATGCCGCGGTGGTAATGAGAGGGTCAGAGGGCCAGTGTGGCCAGAGTGGGTCTTGGCACACAGTGCTGTCTGTTGGCTGTGGTGGGGTCCACCGACATGTGTGTGTGGGCTGTCAGATGGTACACATTTGTGGGACTTGGAATGGGGGCGGGCGAGGGTGAATGTGCGTGTGCTGTGGGCATGGGGGCATGCCACATGAAGGGGTGGCACAGGGTTCACTGTGATGGGGGTGGGATGTATTGATGACAATGGGGGTGTGGCCATGACTGGTACATTTCACCGTCACAGGGACAGCGGGATACCATTTGGGTGAGCCCATGTGACAGGGGATCGGCATAGTACCATGCCAGTTGGGGGTGGACAGGTATGGGCGGTGCAGCATGCACGGGCATGCCTTTATGCAGGTGAACACTTTCATCCACTACCTGCTATCTACATTCCTGTGCTTGCTCTGCTAAGCCTGCTTGGCTCATATCCCGCTCCCTTGGGGACTTTCTACACCTCAGGTACACGCTTGTCTCTTTCCAGTCAGCCATAGCTCTTGCCAAACAGGACTATTATGTTCATCTGACTAACTTGCATCTGGCCCTTGCCATCTCTTTACTACTCTCAGCTCTCTCCTCAGGGTGCCTCCGTCTCTGATCCTTCCCTCCCTATGTGTCCAAATCCTGGCTGACTATTTCCATGCCAATATCCACAGGATCACCCTCCAATTCCCAACAAGGTCAGCTACATCACCTCCTCCCCCTCTTCCCTTCCAACTTTCCTCCCCTACCTCTGCTACACTCTCTTCCTTTCCTGTGATCTCCGAAGGGGAACCTGCACACCTTCTTTCACCCTCCAAGCACACCATCTGCTCCTCTGATACTATCCCCACCCACTTCCTAAGCTCCATCTCCTCCACTGTTGTCCCTTCCATGTCTCATATTCTCAACCTTTTGCTTTCCAGTGCAACTGTCCCTGCAGCCTTCAGACATGCATTGGACACACCTCTCCTCAGGAAACCCTCACTTGATCCCACCTGTCCCTCTGATTCTCGACCCATCTCTCTCCTTCCCTTTGTTTCTAGACTACTTGAACATGCTGTTCACCACCGCTGCCTCGACGTTCTCTCCTCTCATGCCCTCCTGGATCCTGTACAGTCTTGCTTTCTTCTTTTACCCTCTGCTGAAACGGCTCTTTCCTGGGTCTCTGGTGACCTGTTTCTGGCGAAATCCAAGGGCCTTTACTCTGTCGTCATCCTTCTTGACCTCTCTGCTGCTCTTGATACTGTTGACCACATTCCTCTCCTTGATACCCTGTTCTCTCTTGGTTTTAAGGGCTCTGTACTATCCTCATTCTCCTCCTATCTCTCCCATCGCTCCTTCAGTATGTGTTCTTGTGGCTGCTCCTCTTCTGCTATCCCACTCCCAGATGGTGTACCCCAAGAATCTGTCTTGGGTCCGCTCCTTTTTCCTCTCTATACTCAGTTCCTTGGTGCGCTAATCTCTTCCCATGGTTTTCAGTACCATCCTTATGCTGATGACTCCCAGATCTACCTCTCTACGCCTGCTATCCAGACCTAGATCTCTGCCTGCCTTTCTGACATTGCTGCCTGGATGTCTCACTGCAACTTGAAATTGAACATAGCCAGGGCTGGACCTCTTATCCTTCTCCCTTTACCCTCCCCCCTCTTCCTCCTTTCTCCATCTCTCTGGATAACTCTGTACTCATTCCTGTTTCCTTGGCTCGCAATCTTGAAGTTGTCTTCAACTCTTCTCTCTCCGTTTCTGTACACATTCGTCTGATAGCTATGTCCTGCCATTTCTTTCTAAACACACTACTTAGACACCTATCCACTCCTTGATCACCTCCTGTCTTAACTACTGTGACCTACTTCTTGCTGGTCTCCCCTTGAATCATCTCTCTCCCTTTCAATCTGTTCAACACTCTGCTGCGCGGCTAATCTTCCGCCAGCCTCTTCATTCCCATATTATTTTATTTATTTATTTTTATTTATTTATTTACTTATTTCTTCTATACCGCCCCTTCCAGTGATCAGGGGTGGTTTACATGGAACAAATTATGTATACTACTGTATACTTTACATGGAACAGGAAACTTTCTAACTTTTTTACATGGAAACTTTCTAACTTTTTACATGGAATATATTAACAAATTATGTGTACTACTGTATACATTACATTGAAACAGAGAAACTGAGAAACTTTCTAATTTTTTACAGTAGTGTCAGGTGTGAAAACTGTCCAAACTATTTACATAGGTTATTTACAAGTGATTCAATACAGTGGTTTACAATATTACTCCTCCTCTCAGGTCACTCCACTGGCCCCCTATCTGTTTCAACATTAGGTTCAAACCTCACCTACTGACCTATAAATGTATTCACTCTGCAGTTTCTCACTACTTTCTTCTCTTATCTCTCCTTACAACCCTTCTCAGGAACACTGCTGTTCTGGCAAAGTACTTCTATCTGTGCCCTTCTCCTCTATTGCTACCTCCAGACTTGTATTCATTCACTTTACTGCACCTTACACCTGGAACAAACTACCTGTGTCTGTACACCAGGCACCCTCTCTGGTCCTCTTCAAATCCAGGCTGAGAACTCACCTCTTTGCTGCTGCTATTGGATCTTGACTTACCTGCTCTCCCTTTTATTTTTCGTTCCCCCCTTGTTTTATCTCAGCCTACACCTCCTGTTGTCTGTCTTGACTAGATTGTGAGCTCTGATTGACAGGGACTGTCTCTTACATGTCTGTGCAGCACTGCGTATGACTTGTATCGCTATACAAATGCTCAGTAGTGGGAGTGGTAGGATGCTTCCTCCATGGGGCCCTGTACCCATCCCTCTGCTGTGGCTGTACTGGGGGCCAACACACCATGCATGTGTGAGGTTCTCATGGGTGTCTGTGCAGCACTACACTGCACACTGTCATGTGCTTGCTGATGGGTGTGTGGTGGTGTAAATGCCCTGCATCATGTAGGAGCAGTCACAGCATGTTCACGTGTTCAGTGCTGGTCCATCCATCTCACAGAGCTGTTGTTTCCACAGGGCCACGCAGTCCAGGTGGCCATGCACAGACAACATCCGTATCTGCGGTTCGGCAGGCTGGCGGGCCTTGGGGGGATCCGGGGTGGCCACAGCCCCCTTGGACAGCTGCAGAGGTGGGGGACGCCCTCCCCCTTCCCAGGGGCAGCTGTGTGGGTGTGCCAGGCCCTCCACAGGCCCCTGTTCGATGGACGTGGCTCTGTGGCGGGTGGGATGTGTCTGCTTTGCTCGATGTGGGGTTGGGGGTGGGGTTCCAGAGTCTGGTCGTGGGCCATTGAAGGGCCTTGATAGGAGCGAGCACTGGGTTGGGCTGGAGCTGCACGGTGACTGGTGTTGTGGCCGGGCCACATGGGATGTGGCTGGGGACCTGACATGGTGGGGGTGGGGGTGGTCAGTGTGGGTGGGATGGTATCTCTACATTGGGACAGGTATTGTGTGTGTGTAGCTGGGGACTGCGGGTGGCAGGTTACACTGTGAATGGCTGACTGGGGACTACAGTCTGGAGACGGTGTGGGCATGCTGCAAAAGGCTTGTCATTTACCCCATATGTTGTGAGAGACTGGCTGGAAACATGAGGTGAGGTGACTGGACACGCACAACAGGTGGTGGGGTGTTCACAGCGAACACGTGGACAACAATGGACTGCGGCTGGTTTGTTGGCAACAGGGTATACACAGGGACAAGAGGTGGGGTGCTATATTTTACTTTTGCCCTCATAGCTATTTATTTCCTCTGGCCCTCATAGCTATCTCTCTCCTCTGGCCCTCATAGCTACAAGGGGTCAGTACTGTGTAGATCACCACCTACAGTGGTGTTGTACCTTCCATGTTTGGCCCTTGTGATTTCCATGTCATATACTTGTCCTCCTGGGTCTATATTGTGCTTCATTGTCCTTTGGTGATGGTCTGTGGTCCGCATGTTCAGTATGAGCTGCGTTATGCTGTTACTGTGGAATGTTGTTCTCACTTCCACCTGTTCACCTCCCCCAATAGGTCATGTCTTGTCATTTTCTGCAATGGTTTGGTCTGCTATTTACACCGCTGCCCTCTGAGCGGTTTGGTATGGTGCATTCTGTGTACTGGTAGTGCTGTCATGGTACGTCGGGTTTGCTGGGGGTTCTACATGATCTGTGTTTGCAGTTCCTCCTACTCATGATGCCAGTTGGCACTGGCATGTGGTACTGTGGATATCTGGTACCCCTTCCATGTCCATGCACTCAGTATGGGGCATGTCTGACATCATTTGGGGTAAACTAACAGAATGCAGGTACTGATGCTTCTGTGGCCTCTGCTGGACATGTTGCCACACACTGAGTCTCAGGACATGGCCTCCACACCCCCCTGCGGCAGCCACTGCATGTGCTGGGTTGTTAGCTTTCCCTGGGCTACATATCTTTATCTTTCTTTATTTGCGAAGTTTGATATACCGCCCTTGCCGAAGCATCAGGGCGGTGTACAATAAAAAGAATAATTGGCTACCAAAAATAAAGCAAGAAAAGGAATGCCATTAACAGATAGGAAAGTGAAAGAAAAGAGAGAAACCAAACGAGAGACAGAACAAGAACAGGACTAACCAGGGAACTGAAAGGGACAGAGGGGTAGGAGGGAGGGGAACTGTGGGAGGGTGGTATGTAGCATTAGTGAGTTGCAGCAGGAAGGGAGCCTGGCGTGGAGAGGGCGAGATCAATGGCAGGGACAGGGAGATCATAAGCCTGACAATAAAGGTGTGTCTTGAGAAGTGCTTTGAAGCGGGGGAAAGATAATTCGGTGCGGAGAGAGTGTGGAAGGGAGTTCCATACAGCAGGACTAAGGAAGAAGAATGCAGAGTGATGGGTAAGTACAAGATGAGCCTGAGAAGGAGAAGGGAGAAATAGTCGATTGCCGTGAGCAGAGCGGAGAAGACATGGGGCTGGTTGGGAGTGAATGAGATCAGCCAAGTACTGTGGGGTGCTGGTGTGTAAGACCTTGTGGGTGGTGATAAGGTGGATGTGCTGTATCCAGCGTGGGGGCAGGCCATGCAGATACACAGGCCCCAGTCGTTCCACCAGGCACAGCTCCAGGGGTGCGAGGGCAGGTCTGCTGGGTCCACCCCCACCAGTGGCCTGTGCATGGTGCCTCTCCTCTGACAGATGCACACGTACCCCCCACTTGATGTCACTGTATCTTTTATGGATGCTGTCAATGTCTATGTGTGGGCATACTACCTCTGCAACAGCCGCTCGCACTGCCTCCCACGCCATGGTATGTGTGCTAGCGGTGGTGGTGCTGCTCTTGCACCCGTATAGGACTTCGTAGTTGTCAAGGATGCTTTCCAGCAGGAGGTCATTCTCCTCATGGGTGAATCTCACTGCCCTCCTCCTGGTGCCCTCAGGCACGGGCCTCCACTTCCGCTTTCCCCTTGGTGCCCCTTCAAGCTGGTCCCCTGGGGGCCGGGACACCCCGGATGGCCCTGCCTCCTCACCCTCAGGCTCCTGTATGTGTCAGATATGTCTGTCACCTCAGTGTGATTATCCTCACTCATTTTGCTCTCTGCTCTGTTACCTCCACCTCCTGCGCTTGTGCTCCTACTAAACACCCTTGGTGGTAGGTGCATGATGAGGCGCCTTTATGGCTGCCTAGGTTGTGGTCTTACGTGCATTCCGCATGCAGAATGCCCACGCATATGCAATGCTTTGTGCATGTGCATGGTGCGCTCCTGCATGTATTCCACGTAACAGCGCATTACAGGATTTGGCCTGCGGAAGCTGCAGTCCCGCACGAGTAGGAGGTGCATGGCGCGGTTTCCAAATGTTGCACATGCACATGGTGTGTCCCTGCGCATGTACAGTGGGTGTACCATGTGTTGGAACACACCCACAGAATGCCCACAGGGGTGCAACGTGCACATGCGCAACGCATGGAAACCGTACCTTGTACCTCCTACACATACGCGACTGTGCCTTCTGCAGGCCAAATCCCGTAGCACACCTTGGATGGTACAACCCATGCATTCCTACACGCGCTATGGCACTATGCTTCCATAGGCGCGGACCATTTTGCTACACTGCTGCTGGTGTGCGCCGCTGCATTTACAGGTGTGCTATGTTTGATATGATTATTTGCCACTCCCTATGCCATATTTAGCATGTATCTTTGCTCTACCTGATGTCTATCATGGCTCACATTCTCTTTGCGTGGTGTGTGATCCAGGCGCTTGATAGTGCAGAGGAGCTGCGGTTGCTTGAAGAGGGAGATGAAGTCCATGGGGCTGTGGCACAGTGCATGGGTGCAGTCCCGCTGCAACACAGACCTGCAGCTGTGGAGGCTCCATGGGCCAAGGTTTTTCCAGCATGGCACTGTATGTGTGCCGAGGTATGCCCTCACCAGCCTCGCCTCTACAGACCCAGAGCCATACTCCAGGACATGCATGAGGACCAGGTCATCTCCTCTACCGCCTGAGCACAGGGGCTATTAGGGAGCTCTTTGAGGATCTAAGACCTGACCTCGAGCCCCGGACTGGCCGGTCACATGCCATACCGGGTTTGGCCAAGCTCCTGGGCGCCCTTCATTTCTTTGCCTCTGGCTGTTTCCAATCGTCGGTGGCCGCAGTGGATGGGATGAGCCGGTCCACCTTCTCACACTGTCTCTACCAAGTACTGCAGGCCATGGTCAGCCGGGTAAGGAATTACATTGCGATTCCTAACAATAGGCAACCATGCGGGGACCTGGACGAGGCATTTCAGAAGATTGCAGGGATACCACACATGATGGGAGCTATTGATTGCACACATGTTGCCCTGATCCCACCCAGAGACAGGGAGGCAGTGTTCCGCAACCACAAACACTACCATTCCCTGAATGTGCAGGTTGTTTATGATGCAAATATGCGTATGCTGAATGTGGTTCCTAGGTTTCCAGGGTCTTCCCATGACTCCTATATCCTGCATCACTCGGCACTTTTCGAACAATTTGAGAGCAGACAATATGAGGACTGTATCCTGCTGGGTGGGTATTTCCCATCTCTAACATGCACATGGTGTTCCTGTGTCCTGGGGTGCTTGTCACCTCTCACGGGTGGGACAGGGTCACCTGTGGTTTGCCTTCAACCCTTCAGACTGCATATCCCCTGTGACACACATGACATGCCCTAATGCAGATCTGACTTATTTTCTGGTAACATTCAGGATACTGGCCGTCAGGCAGTGGCATATCACCGCCCAGCCAGTGTGTGATTTACGAGGTCCCATTGGCAATTATGACCTCTGCATCCCTTTCCTTGCATTGTGGTGGTAGAGCACCGAACTTGTATGAAGCTGTGCCCACTATCACACCATGTCACCGTCACCGGGGATGTGTTCACGTACCTTTGTGGGTTTCTACAATAATATATGTCTATCATATGTGCATTATGGCTCTTCTGGGTGTCTCGGCACACATGCGGTTTCCATTGGAGTTTGGTACTGCAGCTCTGTTGCACAGGTCTTTTGGACAGGGAAATATGGGCACATATGGTGTGTCCCTTATATAGTGGCCTGCAACACCTTTCGTTTGACAATAACGGCTCATGGCCTCAGACCAACCATATACGCAAATGTACATGTGTCTGCCTTTGTAGTGTGTCCCTAGTTGTCTCTGTATGCAATCTGTGTGTGTGTGCTACCTTGGGGGAAGAGGGGGGTTAGACTTGCTTCCAGAATCATTTTCCTGCTGGACTGTGTGTTGGGAGCCTATTCACCTTTGACGGTTTCGTCCACGTTATGTTGTTAGCTTTGTGTTGACACGTTACATCACACATGTATGCTTCATGTATCTCAATGTTGTTTTGTCATTTCTGCCATCTTGACTGGACACCTCAGGTATATATTACTGTAACACCTGCTTTGTGTGCACAGTGTCATGGCCATCACATGCTTACACACATGTGCATCTCTGCCCTTTTCCAAGGTGCATTGCCATGTGTCCACCTGATGTGTTCATGGCTGCCACTACTGCCTTTCGGGTACAAGTGTTTGGTCATATGTTTGGTATGGATACAGTTGATGTGTGTTGCCCTCATTACCCGTCCCCGGTGTTCTGTGTCTCAAACCTCCAGACGCTGCTGCATAGCTGTTGTGTACCATCATGTGCCATCATATGTTTGTGTCATTCATTTATCTGTTGTTGGTTTGCAAGCACATGCTTGTGTGCATGTGTGTGAACATCAGCTCCTGATTGACCTTTCCACATTTCTTTCTGCAGGTGATGCCGGATATGGGTGTCATACCTGATTGCTGACCCCTGTGCGTCTTCCACGGACACGTGCAGAGATGAGGTACAATGAGGCCCTTGTCTCCAGCCACTCAGTCATCGAGTGCAAGAGTTGCTTCAGGTGTCTGCATAAGACCAGTGGGGCCTTACAATACCGACCCATGACTGTGGCACAGATCATTCTGGCCTGGGGCATCCTGCACAACATTGCTCTCAGGCACAATATCCCAGTCAAAATTAATCTGGATCTGGAAGATGATCCCACGTGCCATCCTGTATGTGCCCATGGTGACACACGTGAGGGCACAACAATCAGGCAACATCTGATTAATGAGCTCTTCTCATGTAAGTCCTGCATATGTGGGGGGATGCATATGGGTATACATGTACATGCTGCCGTGTGTGTTGCAAGGCTCTATAATGACATATGTATGTTTCACTTGTGTTTGTGATGCCCTAGGATATGCTTTTGGACCTGCCCGGTGCTGTGGTGCAGTGGAAACTGTGTGTACGTCATTCAACTTGCAGGTGACTGTGGTAGGTAAACATACAGGTAACCGTACTGTGGGGACAGTGCAGCATAGCACATGTCTGGGGTTATCTGTCCACTGCACATATGTTGTTGTACACCTCTTTGACCTGTGCCCCCATACCCCATATGTTCTTGTTGGCACACATATGCCAATTTCTTCATGACCAGTTCATGTGTTTCAACACTGTATTTGAGACACATCCAACCGAGCTGTTTGTGTCTACAGGTCCTAGTTGTTGTGGTGGTGGATGGCACGTACATCATTCCCTGGCATTGTGGCATTAACCAACATCAGTGTATTATTGCATGGACTGTAAAGATTGTCTCCACTGATCTCAGATTGTGCACAGACAGGTCTTATGCTACTGGAGGCATGCTCACCCTGTCCCACTGTGTGTGTGTGTGTTTTGGACATGTCTATGTAACGATACTCTGTGCAGCCATTTAGCATTATCTTGTGCTGGGATGTGTCTGGACATCTGTGGGTGGTGATCACTGTGCTATCTCTACCTTTCTGCTGTTGCCCTTGTGTACATTGTGCGCATGTGTTTGCGCATGTGTTCTGTGTTGTTGACTGACCTCTCTCTTGTGTGCTGACAGACCACTATGCATCAACATTTCAGTTTCACACATGTCACCATACTTTGGATATGTGGCAATGAAGGCTGAACATGCAGACATGGTGATTCAACACATTTCAATGACATCCTCTGCCTTTTTCTATGACCTCTTGTAGCCTTTGCCTGCCTCAGACAGTCCCTATCAGACACTTGCTGCACACAGATGGTAGGTTGCACTTTTGATCTTTTGCGACTAACATCAACCTTTACATGTTTGTGTTTAGCTGTTTGTTTCATCGTGCTTTTCTGTGGGATCTATGTGCACCAACACTGCTGGACATGCTGTGGACCTCGGAAATGCCTATATGACATGGGCATAGACATGACCATGTCGAGATGGCAACCTGGTCTGCAGTGACATTTCCTAATGTCCTCGATATGCACTGTGCTCTGTGTTGTGATCATGTCATGTTTGCATGTCTGACGTTTCATTATGTACATATTGATGTTTCACTCCCTGCAATATGACCTGATGTTGTGTGCAGCATACCATGATGTTGTTTCTCCTCCTTTTATCACAGGGCACAGCCAACACACACAGCACATCTACTACACTGGATCTGCAGTCACCATCACCCACCTGTTGGAGGACACATCAACTCCATGCAATGATCCCTGGGAGATGGTGCCATAGGGTGATGGACCTATGCGAGTGGGACATATGCCTATGATGGACATTATTGTTGGACTGGTACTTTGAGAATAACAAGGATGACCAACACACCGTTGTTGCCGTGCTCTGGCTGGGTGTCGTGTTCATCGCAGGAGACACACATCACCTTTGCAATACTGTGGCACATTGAGATGTCACATGTGACTATGCATGCCCAGGGATTCAGGGACAGTTGTAACGGGACATGTAGGGTTGCAGACGATATTTGCACTGCAGACACTGTGTACTGGTCCATATATGTGCAGCAGGAACTCACATACTCGCTGTATGTTGTACATCCATCTGACATTGTGTTCATGTGTGTGGCCCATGTGTGTGACTTGCATCACAGGATTTCCTTATATGTTTGGATAAACAGGTGTATGCAGCCACGTGTGTGGCACAGGAGGAACATTATGTAGGTCCTGTTTTATTTGTCTGGCTATCTTACACTTGGACATAACACGCTGTTTGCCACCACACCACTGTGATGCGTGCCAACATCTTGGATTGCTGTTTGACCCTCACCGGGGGTGTTACAGTGCATCTGGGGCAGCACTCTGTCATGGTTCAACGTACATGGTGCATGTGACTGATTATGTTGGTACACCAGTGCATGTGCCAGTGTGGATTTTGTGTGGGTTAGTGCACCATTGTTGACCTTTCTTTTTACCTCCACGTAAACATACCCTTAGAATAAATTCAAAAGTTCCTTCAGGTAGTATCGGGATTACCCACCAGATGGAGCTCTAGTTGTAGAAAAGAGCTAATTTTAACAAGAGGTCAAGGAGAACAACTGTGTGCCTTCAGAATCAGGGGAAGAAACTTCTCAGAGCAGATCAAACCAAAACAGGAAAGATGCAACCTTCAGAAGAACACACATAACAGTGTGAGAGTGCTGCAAATGGATCCTGAGGGATCTGAATAGAATCAAAGTATCAGAGAGAAACTTAAATATGCTTTTATTGCATCTACAGCAGAAACGAGGGGAAGGATAGTAGATCACACAGACTTTCAACTGTGGTAGTCTCTTTATGGAAATATGTAAATTTTGAATTCAATCTTCTAAGTGGTAGTTTTATTTTTTTGCCTTCTTTTCCCCTTCTTTCTTCCTTTTCTCTTCTTTTCCCTTTTTTTCTTCTCCCCTCTTTATTTTTCTTCTTCCTTTTCCTCCTTTTTCTTTTTGCCTTTTCTTCTTTCCTCTTTCTTACTTCCCCTTTCTTCTTTTCTTTTTCACTTTTTTGTTTTTTCTTGTTTTTCTCTTTTCCCCTTTTTATCCTTTTCCTTTTTCTTCGTCCCTCCCCCCCTTTCCCTTACCTTCTCTCCCTCTGCTCAAGATGTCTTGCTTTCCAGTTGAATTTGAGAGGTCTCCAACTGAAAGTGATTGGTCATCAGTGCTTCCCTCCAATTAACATGCTATCGCTGGGTATTCAGCAAGCCCAAACCACTGTGGGTTGTTTTGGGCATTCACCACACGTGTAATAGAGGAATCTGAAGCCAGAGGAATGTACCATGTGACAGCATTGCAGATTGCTACTAACTCCTCAAAGCAGGAAAACATGGCAGCTTATTGACTGCATCTGCAATCTCTCTTTGGCCCCGTTGTTGAGCTGTTACCGCATAAAGCACACAAAAGTATACAAGTCTTCCAGTAGTGAAGATTAAGCACTAACATCCCCTTAATGAAAGCACCGCACACTGATTCGATGGGGTTGTGTGTAAAATGGCCATTTGCCGCAGCATTTCCTGTCACAGTCATCCTTCCTCCTGCATTCCAGACATGTATTCCACCTCGTGATGGAAATGGCCGGTGAAACATTCAAGAACAACTGACTTAGGCTGACTAGACTTTTTAGGACACCATGCAGCGATAAAAGCAGAGAACTCCGCAGGCAGTCACTGACCTCTGAGACATCTCCTGATAGGTAGGTTAAGAAAGCTGTCGCTGGGTTGTAGAGGTACTGATGGCATGTAGGTAATTAAGTAGATAGGATTGGCTTCTTGAGTTGCGCAAAGGTATGCTCAAACATTGATTTACTGCAGATGGAGGCTCTTTTGGTTTACCAGATGACAAGAGGAGAGATCGATAGTTGATTTATTCTGCCGCGAAGCATTATTCATTAGCAAAGATGAAAGAAGCCGTAGACCAGATGCCTCAAGAGCTATGCAGTTAAGGCACACTGAGAGAGATCAGGGGGGATTTTCAGAGAGGACCAAAATCTTTCATCCTGTATGGCATGGCATCAGGCAAGTTGATTATTTTAAGCTACTTTTGAGCTCGCAGAATGGCAGTTTGTAGGTTTTCTGCTTGAATTGGGATTGGAGGGAGGAAGAGCTGTCCTATAATGCGGCCATCATTCTCGGGATCATGAGCGTGCCTCCCCCCCCCCCCCCCCTTCCCCATACTCCTTTTCTAATTTTCTGGCTTCTCAACAGGCCCTTAATAGGATAAGGACATAGAGTTGAATCAATTCCCCTCCTTCTCATGGCTTCTGAAAACAATACAGATTTGAAGGGTATCTAATGAAGCCTCCCACATCATGCTCTAGTAAGAAAGTCACCCACAGGTGGTCGTTCATGAGCAAAATTAATCTCTCTTTCTCTTCAAGCTTCCTTTGTTTAGATTTCATCAGAGCTGAAAAACTCACAGCCATTATCTGCTGCAGACAGAAATACTGATTACAATATGCTCCTAGTGGCTCAGGTTGATAATGGCACTGTGATGCCATAAGAAGTCAATGGAATATTTTCTCTGTATCCACATCTGTTGGTAGGGGGACATAACCCACTTGTTTGGATTGGTCTAGCAGGATGATATGGAAGTCTGCACTAAACTTGCTTTAGGATATCCTACTGAAGCTTTAGCAAATTCTGCTGAAGTTTTAGCATTGTGCTCTAGCACAGGGTACCTATATCATGCTAAATGTTCTACTCCCTCGGACTAGGATCATAAAAATAAAAATGTACATCATCTCTACTGTAGAAATCTTCTTATTAAAAAATATACACTCACACATCTGTGTTTAAGTATTTTCTTAGGTTACTTTTTCTCTAGAAATATTGGTATTTTTGTTCTAAACAGTATGCCAAGTTGCAGTGTTTTCCCACGATGTGGATAACAAAACCTATCCTGGAACATCTTGGACAGTATTCAAGCACCACAAAGTTAGTGGAAATTAATTTATGTTGTTTGGCTGGAATGCTACTTTAATTGCTCCAGTGATATCCCTTGTTTGGAACTAGCGTAGAGGTAGCAGAATGTAACCCGGAGAAGGAGCAGATGTTAAATGTTCAAGAGCATTTACTCTGCCTTTTAGGCAAATATTGTCTGTCAGTTAGAGAGCAGGGAGATAAACAGCTAATATGGCCTAATATTCAAAAGCAAATTTAACGAATGCAGAAACATTTCAGAAAAGGAGACCTCTGTGCCAATGTAACATATATTTGTGTATTTGCTTGACAGTGCTTTGTACATTTTGTGAAACCAGGGTAATTGATTAAGTTAGTTTTATGAGAGGCATGTAGATGATAAAATCCCTCGATAGTATGGGGAAATTTAAAATAAAGTCTTAGGAAAATTTAATTAGAAGTTTGCTAGCTTGATAGATACTGCCTTGCATTCAGCATTGGGAAGAGGGGGTAAAATTTGGGTGATTAAGAAAAAGAAAAAGAAGCACTGTACATACATGAAGAAGAAACAGTCCCTGCTCATCAGAGCTCACAATCTAGTCAAGAAGATCACAAAATACAAATACATTCAAGTAAGACAAAGTATACAATAACAAGAAGAGCAAAATCAAGAATCAAGAAGAGAAAGCAATAGAGAAGAGATGGGCTTTCAATCTGGACTTGAAGAGGTCCAGAGAGGGCGTTTTGCACACAGACAGAGGTAGATTGTTCCAGGCAAAGGGTGCAGCCAGGTGAAAGGAGCGAAGTCTAGAATTAGCAGTACGAGTGGAGGGCATAGATAGACGAAGGCTGTTCGAAGAGCGAAGAACGCGAGAGGGGATGTAAGGAGAGATAAGAGAAGATAGGTAGTGGGGGGGGGGGGGGCTGAAGAGTGAATGCATTTATAGGTCAAGAGGAGGAGTTTGAATTGAATCTGGAAGTGGATGGGAAGCCAATAAAGGGACTTGAGAAGAGGAGTGATATGGGAAAGCGATGCTGACGGAAAATTAGTCGAGCAGCAGAATTTTGAATAGATTGAAGGGAAAAGAGATGGTTCGCGGGAAGGCCAGCAAGGAGAATATTGCAGTAATCAAGATGGGAGGTGATTAAGGCGTGGACAATCATTTTAGTAGTGTCATCAGAAAGGAAGGGGCGAATTTTGTTGATGTTATAAAGGAAGAAACGGCAAGTCTTACTACGAGTTGGATATGAGTGGAGGAAGAGAGAGGAGTCAAAGATAACACCCAGGTTATGGGTCGAAGAGACAGGAAGGATTAAAGAGTTATCCACAGAGATTGAGAAAGGGGGTAGAGGAGGGGAGACATTGGGGGGAAAGATAAGGAGTTTAGTCTTAGCCATATTTAATTTCAAGTGGCGGTGAGACATCCAACTAGCAATGTCTGAAAGGCAAACAGTGATCTTGTCATGGATTGCTGGAGAGATATCAGGTGAAGAGAGGTAGATTTGAGAGTCATCAGCATAGCGATGTTAATGAAAGCCATGGGAAGAGATAAGAGCACCAAGAGATTGGGTATAGAGAGAGAAGAGGAGTGGTCCCAGGACAGAACCGTGGGGAACACCAACTGGGAGCAGGGTGGCAGAGGAGGAGGAGCCACCAGAACACACACTAAAAGAGCGATGGGCGAGATAAGAGGAGATCCAAGACAGTACTGAGCCTCTAAAGCCAAGTGATGACAGGGTGGTAAGGAGAAGGTTGTGGTCAACAGTGTCAAAAGCAGCAGAAAGATCAAGAAGGATGAGGACAGAATAAAGACCTTTGGATTTTGCTAGGAGCAAGTCATTTGATACTTTAGTGAGATCTCTTTCAGTGGAGTGCAAGGGACGGAAGCTGGACTGTAAAGGATCAAGAAGGGTATGAGACAAAAGGAAATCGAGACAGCGAAGGTGGACAGCACGCTCAAGTAGTTTAGAGATAAAGGGAAGGAGAGAGATGGGTCAATAGTTAGATGGAAAGGTAGGATCGAGTGAGGGTTTCTTGAGGAGGGGTGTGACTATGGCATGCTTGAAGCAGTGGAGAGGGACAGATTGAGGATATGAGAAATGGAAGGGACAATAGAGGATGAGATGAGGTATAAGAGACGGGTGGGGATGGGGTCGTAGGAGCAGGTGGTGGGTTTGGAGGAAGAAAGAAGGAGTATTGTTTCATCATCAGAGACCATAGGGAAGGAGGAGAGGGTAGCAGAACTTAGTGGGGAGAGAAGGGAGAAAGGTGAGATAGAAGGGGTAATGGGGAATTGGAGGGTAATCTTATGGATTTTGTCATGGAAGTAATCAGCTAATGTTTGGGCAGGAAGAGAGGGAGGAATCAGCAGTGGAGGCACATTGAGGAGAGAGTTGAGAGTATTAAAGAGACAATGAGGATCAGAGGCGAGAGAGTTAGTAAGATGGGTGAAGTAGGCTTATTTAGCAAGTGCTATGGCTGAATGGAATGAGAAAAGCATGAATTTAAATTGAAGAAGGTCAGCACGGCAGTGGGATTTAAGCCAAAGACGCTCAGCAGAGCGGGTACAGGAACGCAAGTATCGGGCAGTGGGTGTGAGCCAGGGCTGGGGAGAAGAACGCCTTACAGGGAGTGGGGTAAAGGGAGCAAGAGTAATAAAGTATAAAAGGTAGCTGCTCAGTAGCTTTCATGCATGCAGATGTATAGACTTTCTGTGTCATGGTCTTTGAGATGCTTAGTCATAGCCTATCATATACAGAGATTATTATGGTGTGGATCATAGTAAATGAAAATGATACTGATGTGTGCCAAAGGTGATGTTAAGCTGTATAGCTGGAATGTACAGGAATGAAATAACACTATCAAAAAGAAAAAGTGTTTTAGTCTTGCACATCGTGATGTGATTTCAGAACGACAGAAGCACATCTGTCCCTGATTAGTGAGATGTCCATGCCTATACCTGTTCTTGACCACAAATAAAGTGAAAAAGTGCTTGTTTCATGCATGTAACGCTTCGAGAGGGGAGCACATAATGCACTTACAGTGCTACAATTATTATTTCCTGCCCGAAGAAAGCTGTGTGTATGAGGTAAATATATACTTCAAACATTTTACTGGTCTGTCACCCCATGTCTATCTAAAATGAGAGTTTGGTATATGCAAGTTTCATACCACAGATGTCCTCCTTCTAGGATACCCCTGCCGGTATATCCAAGTACCCAGTTCACAGGCCATGCAAGCTGGGAATGTCCATATTACTGAAATGGCCTACATTCAAGCACATATCTAGTCTTGCAATCTGCATGGAGCTTGCCTTCGTTACTGGTTTAAGAGATATTCAATTTTTTTGGAGTGGAGACGTAGCAATTTCAGAAGGCACTTACATGTATCTCTCTTCACTGCTGCCACTCTCCTGGATTTTTTAATTTTCCTCTCTGAACATCCCAGATTAAAACTAGATATCCCTTCTAAAATGCCACATCATGTGTTCTTGTAATATTTCTGTAGGAGACTCACTTATTCCCCCAGAACATGCTAAAGTAACAAAGGCCTTGGAGTGAGACTTCTTTGCTGCTTCCTATAAAATCTGAAAAAAAGAGGTATAACAATTTTGTTTACAAAGCTGACTCCTTTTCATATAAAACAAAGATTACAGATCCCAAAAGGCATGATATATTAACCCAAAGGTTTTGTAAAGGAGTTGAAGTCACCATGCTAAATATATATGCAACGGCTTGCTTGCTTAAGGGGGGATGGGGAGGTTTATGCCCTTCATAGTACTACCAAAGTGATACACATGTGCATTTAAAACTCATTAAGAACATAAGAACATAAGATATGCCATACTGAGTCAGAGCAAGCTGCATCAACCCCAGTATCCTGTTTCCAACAGTGGCCAATCTAGGTCATAAGTACCTAGCAGTTTCCCTAAAAGACACAGGTTCCACAATGCTTGTATAGGGTCAAGCAGTGATATCCTGGGTCCCTTTTAATAATGGTTTATGGACCTTTCCTCCAGGAACTTGTCCAAACTTTTTTTTAAATCCAGCTACACTAAGGGGTATGTTTACTAAACCGGGCTAACGGTTAACCCGGGCTATCTGCCACTTGGTCCAATATTATTCAATGGGACCTAGTTGCAGATAGCCCGGGTTAACCGTTAGCCCAGTTTAGTAAACATACCCCTAAGAGTTTTTACTACATCCTCCGGTAACAAATTCCAGAGTTTGATTACAGGTTGAGTGAAATAATATTTTCTCTTATTAGTCTTAAACAGGTTACCTTGTACTTCATTGCATGGCTCCCCAGTCTTTCTATATACTGATGACGTAAACAATCAGTCTACGTTTACCAGCTGCACTCCATTCATTAATTTATAGACCTCTATCATATCTACCCTCAGCCATCTCTTTTCCAGGTTGAAGAGCCCTAACCTTTTTAGCCTCTCTTCATAAGGATATCTTTCCATCCCCTTTACCATTTTGGTGGCTCTTCTCTGTACGCTATATCCTTTTTAAGATATGGCAACCAGAATTGCACACAATATTCAAGGTGCAGTCACACCATGGAATGATATAGAGGCATTATAATATCCTTTGTTTTATTTTCCATTCCTTTCCTTATGATACCTAGTATTCTATTTGCTCTATTGGCCGTCGCTGCACACTGGGTGGAGGGTTTTAACATGTTATTCACGATGACGCCTAAATCTTTTTCCTGGATGGTGGTTCTTAATGTGGAACCTTGCATCGTGTAACCATAGTTTGGGTTGTTCTTTCCTAGGTGCATAACTTTGCACTTGTCCACATTAAATTTCATCTGCCATTTGGATGCCCAGTCAAGGTAATTTGCTACTCTTCAGTTTATCAAATAGTTGTAATACATTTTCCCTGTGTATCGATATTTCTTTCAATTCTTCCGCAGTATCACTTTTAAATACCACTTCAGTCATAGTTAGCATCCCTACATCTTTCTCAGTAAAAACCGAAGCAAAGAATTCATTCAGTCTCTCCACTATGGCCTTGTCCACTCTTAGTGCCCCTTTTAAACATTATCGTTTTTTGCTATGAATGTACTTCAAAAAGTCTTTATTATGCATTTTTGCTTCCACAGCAAGATTCTTCTTAAATTCTCTCTTTGCCTGCTTTATCAATGCCTTGTATTTAACTTGCCAGTGCTTGTGCTGTTTCCAGTTTTTGTCATTTGGCTCTTTTTTCTATTTCCTGAAATGGCAACAACAGCCTCTCTGACCTCACCTTTAAACCATGCTAGCGGTTTTTTGGATTTCCTTCCACTTTTCTTAAAATGTGGAATACTGCTCTTCTGGGCTTCCAAGAACGTATTTTTAAACAACACCCAAGCTTGATGTAAGTCTTTAACCTTTGCAACTGCTCTTTTTAGTGTTTTCTTAACTATTTTCCTCGTTTTATCATAGTCTCCCTTTCGAAAGTTAAAAGGTAGTACTGTGGATTTCCTTACCATCCCTCCTCCATTAATTAAATCAAATGCGATCATGCTATGATCACTCTTGCCAAGTGGCCCCAATACCTTTATCTCTTGCACCAGATCTGGTGTTCCACTAAGGAGTAGGTCCAAAATGGCTTCCCGTCTGATCGGTTCATGTACTAGCTGCTCCAAGAAGCAGTCATTTATTTCATCTAGGAACTTTATCTCCCTAGCATGTCCTGCCATGACATTGCCTGACCCAGTCAATACCGGGGAAATTGAAATCACTCATTATTATTACTGTGCTCTAACGTTCGTTAGCTTCCTGATTTCTTTGAGCATTTCATCATTCATTTGTTCATTCTGGCCACTGCCATCACCTTCCCCTTTTTACATGGAATTTCATTCCATAGAGATTCTACAGCAAATGTTGTTTCCTGCAAAACTTTAATCCTTTGTGACTCAATGCCCTCTCTAACATAAAGCGCAATCCCTCCACTAATTTGATCAGCTCTATCATTACTATAAAGTTTGTACCCAAGTATCACAGTATCTCACTGGTTGTCCTCCTTCCTCCATGTCTCTGAGATACCAATCATATCTAACCTTTCATTTAGTGCTATATATTCTGTCATACCCCGCCCTCTGCCTTAGGCTTGGAGGGCTGGGGTAGCCATTATTTTTCTCTATTGAAGGTTAAATCAACCAACTTTCCTCTCATAATGCATGCTGGGAAAATTAGTTTTCCTTCTGATAGAAAATAGTCATGAAGCCAGAGTTATAGGCAAAACTATAACAAAGTTTATTTCTCCCAAAAGCAAAGTTTCAAAGTAAGTTGCCCCAGGATACTTCTCCAGTATTTGTTCAAAAAAGTTCTTTATACAATTGTGCTGGCTGAGCTTTTACATTCATTCAATCCAAATGCAGCTGCTTCTCACGTATACAGAAAAAGAACAACACATGGCAGCTTCCTTTACCAAAGAAAATATCTTCTTTTCTTTAGGTTACACTCAGCTTATACTATACAGTTTAGCAAAGGCTTTCAATACTGTCTTCAAAGCACAAAGTACAATCCATAGGTTGTTCTGGCTGTAAGAAATCACTCTCCTTAGAGTCCACCTGCATTGCTTCAGGTTCTTGTGCTGCACTGCCTTGCTTTAAACTACTGGCAAATGTCTCAGGGTGTTTTCTCCCTAAAACTCCCTGTGGGTCTTTTAAACACAGCTCTAGTGAATAGGAATAAGCAGTACCTGAGCCTGAGGAAACTCCTCTCTGCAGCTTCCCAGAAGGAAAGCTTTTGGGGCCTCCCACTGCGCATGCGCGCTGCCTTCCCGCCTTCCTGACCAACTCTCCTCAGTTCGAGTTTAAAGCTGAGACAATAGAGAGAGGAAAGGAAAGAGAGATAGATACAACTCCTAGGGGAGGCGGGTGGGTTGTGAGGACTAATTCCTGCTGTTCCCAGAGATCACCTGTTACAGGTAAGTAACTGTGCTATCTCCAGGAACAAGCAGGAATAAGTCCTCACATATGGGGACTCCCTAGCTAAGATGCCTGGGAGATCCCCTGAAGGGTATGAGACCCTGAAAGGTTCCTCATCTTCCTATGGATCTCAGGCATCCATTCAGGGAAGGTGGGCTGGAGTTGTTCAAGAATGGAACAGGTGTCTGAGGACAGCCTGACCAAACAAGGCATCCCGGCGGGAGTCCTTGTCCAAACAGTAATGGGCTGTAAAGGTATGAACCGAGGCCCAGGTGGCTGCTCGACAGATCTGGTCAATGGACACAGAGTTTAAATGAGCCATAGAGGTGGCCATGGCCCTCACATTGTGAGCGGTGACATGGCCCTCCAGAGAAAGGTTCTTACCCTGGTAAGCAAAAGAGATACACTGAGCAATCCAATTGGAGAGTGTTCTTTTGGAGACTGGAAGTCCGAAATGAGAAGGATCAAAAGCAACAAAAAGCTGAGAAGACTTTCGATGTTGCTGTGTCCTGTGGAGGTAAAAGGCAAGAGCTCTTTTACAGTCTAGAGTATGAAGGTTCCTCTTTGCACTGGATGCATGAGGAGCTGGAAAAAAGACAGGTAAATATACCTCTTGATTAAGATGAAAAGGGGAGACCACTTTAGGCATAAAGTGGGGATTGGTCCTAAGGACCACCTTATCATGATGGAATCTTGTATAAGGTGGATTAGCCACTAGAGCTTGCAGTTCACTGATACGGCGAGCTGAGGTGACTGCAATAAGAAAAATAACCTTCCAGGAAAGAAATTTCAAGGAGGTAGTGGCTAAGGGTTCAAAAGATGGCTTCATAAGCTGACCAAGAACCAAGTTTAATTCCCATGCCACCGGAGGAGGTCGAATGGGAGGTTTAGTTAAGGTTAGGCCTCTCATGAATCTTGCAATAAGAGGATGAGAGGAAACAGGTTGTCCATTGATGGGCTTAAGTGATGCCGCAATAGCACTCAAATGGACTCTTACTGAATTTGTTTTGAGTCCTGCATTGGAGAGATGCAGGAGATATTCCAAAAGAGAATTCAATGGGAGTGCTAGAGGGTTAAGACCCATTTGAGCACACCAAATGGAAAATCTTTTCCATTTAAAAGCGTAAGAACGCCTAGTGGAAGGTTTCCTAGAGGCATGTAGGATATCCTTCACTTGCTGCGAAAGATTGAAGTGGTGAAGGTCTAGGCCTTCAGTAACCAAGCTCTGAGGTGAAGGGACTTGGGGTTTGGGTGCCACAAAGTCCCCTCCTCCTGAGACAGGAGGTCTGGAGCCACTCCCAAGTCCAGGGAGGGGCTTGGGAGAGATGCAGAAGTAGAGGGTACCACACTTGGCGTGGCTAGCGTGGAGCTATGAGGATCATGGACCCTTGATCCCTTTGAAGTTTGAACAGAGTCTTGGGAATCAAAGGAATGGGAGGAAAGGCATATAGGAAGCCCTGACCCCAATGCAGGAGGAAGGCATCCTTGGCCTGAACTCCCTGACACGGAATTCTGGAACAGAACCGGGGAAGTTTGGCATTCCACGGACTTGCAAAGAGGTCTATGTCCGGGGTTCCCCATTTCTGGAAGATTCTGAGTACCTGATCCATGTGCAGGGACCATTCGTGTGGAAGCAGAACTCGACTGAGTCTGTCTGCCCAAGAGTTTTGGATTCCTGGAAGATATACTGCCAGGAGATGGATTTGATGCTCTCTGGCGAAGGCCCATAATCTTGGAGCTTCGTTGCAAAGCGACAGAGAGCCAGTCCCTCCTTGTTTGTTTATGTAAAACATGGCTACTTGATTGTCCGTGTGAATAAGGACTGTCATGTTGCTGAGGAGGGTATGAAAAACTTTGAGAGCCAGAAAGATTACTCGAAGTTCCAAGTGGTTGATATGAAGGGTGGTCTCCTGTGGAGACCAAGTGCCCTGAGTGGAGAGATCTTGGAGATGAGCCCCCCAACCTGTTTGGGAGGCATCTGTTGTGAGGGTTGCTTGGGGCAACAATGGTTGAAAGGGGGCCCCCAACAACAGATTTTGAGTGGATATCCACCATTGGAGAGACCAAAAGAGACGATTGGAGTTTGCTATTTGGTCTGAGAGAGCTCCTGATGCTTGAGTCCACTGGGTGGATAAAGTCCATTGAGCTGCTCTCATATGTAGGCGAGCATAAGGCACCACATGCACTGTGGAGGCCATGTGGCCTAATAGTTGCAGCATCTCTCTGGCAGTCAAGTGGCTTCTGGACTGAGTCTGAGAGGCTAAGTGCACTAGACGTTGGCAACGGGCCTGAGGTAGATAGGCCTTTGCAGTGGTGGTATCCAACCAGGCCCCTATGAACTCCAGGGATTGCGTAGGGGTGAGTTGAGACTTTGGCAGATTGATCACAAGTCCCAGATACTGCAGGATGCGTCTGGTGTGATCCAGGGAAGTCTGAGCCTCGGACTGAGATGGAGCTCGGATGAGCCAGTCGTCCAGGTATGGGAAGACAAAAATTCCCAGGGTGCGTAGAAATGCAGCTACTATTGCCATGCATTTGGTAAATACCCTTGGAGCAGAGGCTAGACCGAAGGGAAGTACTCTGTACTGGAAATGTTTTCCCTGGAACAGAAACCGTGGGAATTTTCTGTGGGATGGATGGATGAGTATATGTGTGTACGCATCCTTGAGATCTAGAGAACAAAGCCAATCCTGACTCTGTAGGTATGGAAGGAGAGTACCTAGAGAAAGCATCTTGAATTTCTCCCTGTATAGAAATTTTTCAATTCTCTGAGATCCAGAATGGGTCTGTACCCCCCTGTTTTCTTGGGAATGAGAAAATAAGGGGAGTAAAAACCTGATCCCTGTTGAGGAAGAGGAACCTCTTCTATTGCCTTTTGGGCGAGAAGAGTGGTCACCTCCTGACTCAACAGGTCTAGGAGAGATGGGGGAGAATTGAAACTTCTCACCATGGTATGGGGAGGAAGGTTGGAGAAATGTAGTTTGTAGCCCTCTCTGATGATAGAGAGGGTCCATTGTTCTGATGTGATTTGCTCCCATCTGGGAGCAAAATGAGTTAACCTTCCTGGAATGGTGAGAGGTTCTGGTTTTAGAGCCAGAAAGGTTACGTTCTCTAGATTTAAGTCAAAAACCCTGAGGGGGTTGGGACAATTGGGCTGTAGCAGCCCCTGCAGGTTTTGCCCTGGCCTGTTTAGGCTGCTGACGCTTAGGAGCAAAGCGAGCTGCAGAAGATTGTTGGCCAGTATTTGTGGCAAATCTGGCCTTCTTGTAGAAAGGCTTTTTGAAAGATTTTTTCTTGACAGGGGTAGAGGTAGACTTAGAAAGTCTATCTAATGCAGCATTTTCTGCATCCATTTGAGTGGCTTTGATTTGCCACACCTTACCAAACAGATTCTCACCTGTACAGGGCAAATTTCCCAACCCATCTTGGACCCAGGGTTCTAGGTCAGAGGCCTGGAGCCAAGCAATTCTGCGAGCCACAATGGCAATACCTGAGGCTCTGCTAGCACCCTCAAAGGAGTCAAAGGCTGCTCTGTTGGAGAACTTTGAAATATCTTGGGTATGCTTTAGCAAAAGAAGGAACTCCTCCTTTCTATCCTCTGGGATAAAGGGGAGAAAATGGCATATCTTTAATGCAATCTCCTTCAGAAACATGCCCATATAGAGGCTGTATGAGTTGATTCTGCCAATAAGCATACTTGCTTGGAAGATTTTTCTTCCAAAAGCATCCAGAGTCCTACATTCTCTTCCTGGGGGAGTAGAAGAGTGTCTCTTAGTACTCTTTATCCTTTTCATAGCTGACTGCACCACGATGGAGTGGTGAGGGAGCTGAGTTTTTTGAAACCCAGGAGAAGGGGGGACACGATACATGGTGTCCAGACGATGAGAATGTGGAGATAGGGTGAGAGGAGTCTCCCATAAGTCCATCATGTGTTCTTGAAGAATTTCATGGATGGGCAAGGTGACTGCCTCTTTGGGAACCTTAGAGTATCCTAAAATGTCTAACATTTTTGCTCTAGGTTCTTTTTCAGAGGATACAGAAATAGAAAGACCTTTAGCTACTTCAATGATGAAGTCTTGAAAGGATAAATCCTCTGGAGGAGACATTCTCCTCTTTGGAGAAGAGGGCTCCTCAGGTAGAGTAAGGGATACTTCAGCAGAGTCATCTGACGAATCAGAATCATCAGAAGACTCAAAGTATCGTCTGTTTGCTTTCAGGGATCGATAAGCGTATCGACCGGTATCGACATCGGGGGTACCCGGAACCGGATCGGTATCGGGAAAAACCCCGGAACTGGGAACCGGAATCAGTATCCTGGTCGATGTGGATGGCCTGGGTACCGGTATCGGTTGTGGTACCGGAACCGGAGTCGGTACCGCAGGGTGCGGTACCGAGGGCGTCACAGCCTTAATGAAAGCGAAAATGGCCTGCTGCATGGATTGAACTTTGATCCATGGACGCCACGACTGTCTGGATGTCGGTACCGGATGAATGAGCCGGTACCCCAGAACAGTCTAACAGGTGATCGGTCGAGGCCGTGCCATCGATGTCAACCTGTAACCCCATAGGAGGAGCTTTGGAAGCCGTAGCTTCCCGCCGGGGTTGTTTGGCTGGGGCAGGGTCCTCAGGGTCAAGCCCAGGGGTATCTCGATACTTAGAGGGAGATTTGCCCTTTGAGGACCTGCCAGAGGAATGTTTGGTTACCTGAGATCCATCAGGAGAGGAAGACCTGGAAGATGTCGATGCTGGAGTATCTGTAGAAAACAGCATGTGAAACTTGGCTGCCCGGTTCTGTAAGCCACGTTTAGACATCAAAGAACAGGATGGGCAATCCGGAATGGAATGGTCAGGCCCCAAACATTTAAGACACCATTCATGGGTGTCTGTGACTGAAAAAGTACCGCTGCACTTGGTGCATTTTTTAAACCCAGAGGCTTGTTTCTCCATGAGGGAGAATTTGTGAAGGCCTAAAGGCCTCACAAAACAAACACACCAAGTGAGGAAAAAAGAAGATTTTTTTTTTTTTTTTTTTTTTAGAAATAAAGGAAAAAAGACCGGTGGTACCGGTCTGGAATCAGGGAAGGCAGACACGCGGCCAAAGAAATAAATTAAATTAACAACTTCTTCAGCGGTGACAGGAACACGACCTGCTGGCTCCGCGGAAAAAGAAGAACTGAGGAGAGTTGGTCAGGAAGGCGGGAAGGCAGCGCGCATGCGCAGTGGGAGGCCCCAAAAGCTTTCCTTCTGGGAAGCTGGGGAGCTTTCCCGCGCAGGCTCCGTCGGTACCGACGTACCCATATGTGAGGACTTATTCCTGCTTGTTCCTGAAGATTACAGTATTCCAAACCATACGCTCTTGGGAGACTGTTGGCTCTCCCCTATTATCTAGTTTAAAAGCTGCTCTTCTCCTTTTTAAAGGTTAATGCAAGCAGCCTGGTTCTATCCCAGTTAAGGTGAAGCCCATCCCTTTGGAAGAGTCCCTCCTTTTCACAGAATGTTCCCCAGTGCTTAACAAATCCAAAACCCTCAACCTTACACCATCATCTCATCCACGCATTGAGACTCCAGAGCTCTGCCTGCCTTTTGGGATCTGCATGTGGAACAGGAAGCATTTCGGAAAATGCTACCCTGGAAGTTCTGGATTTCAACTTCCTACCTAAAAGCCTAAATTTAGCCTCCCTAGCACATTTTCCTATGTTGTTGGTACTGACATTTACCAAGACAGCAGACGCCTCCCCAGCACTATCTAAGACCTTTTCTAGGTGGCCTGTGAGGTCCGCTACCTTCGCACCAGGCAGGTATGTTACAAGGTGATCCTCATGTCCACCAGCCATCCAGCTATCTACATGCCTAATGATCGAATCAGCAACTCTAATGACTCTCCTAACCCTTCTCTCATGGGCACGTGGTCCTGGAGAAACTTCCTCTGTGCGAGAGGATTTTACATCACCTGGAGGACAGGTCCTAGCTACAGGATCACTTCCTGTCACACCAGGGTGATGCTCTCCTGTCATGTGACCTCTCTCCTCCATGGCAACAGGGATGCTGCCAGACTGGAGATGGGACTTCAGGACTATATCCATGGAGGTCTCATCTATGTACCTCTCTGTCTTCCTTATGTCCTCCAAGTCTGCTACTCTTGCCTCCAGAGATCGGACTCGTTCCCTGAGAGCAAAGAGCTCTTTCAACCTAGTGCACACATAAGCCCCCTCACCAACTGGGAGAAAATGATACATATGACACACAATGCAATAGACCGGAAAGCCCCCATCTCGCTGCTGTACTGCTGTCTGCATCTTAGTGTTAAGGTTCTGTTAGATTTTTATGTTCTTTATTTACTAAGGGGTGCTGGGGATACTTATACTAATAAAACTATACCTAATACATTTAATGTTCACCTGAAGCTTAATGTTCTTTCATGGTTTCGCTCCTTTCTCTCCTCCCGTACCTTTTCGGTCAGGACCAGCTCAGCCACCTCTCCTCCTCTGGCTCTCCACTGTGGGGTTCCTCAGGGTTTGACTCTCGCCCCTCTACTTTTTAATATTTTCCTCGCCCCTCTTGCCTCATTGTACAGCAGTCCGGTATCTCTGGCTATTTCTATGCAGATGACATCCTTCTTGTGCACCACACCAGTTCCCTCTCTCCCGATCTTTCTGCCATTAACCTTTGTCTCACCCGTGTTGCCTCATGGCTAAGCAGTAACTTCCTTCACTTCAACCCTTCCAAATCTGCTGCCCTGTGGTTTTCATAGAAACATAGAAACATGATGACAGAAAAAGACCACATGGCCTATCTAGTCTGTCCTTCCATATCAACAACTACAACAGTCCACTTTTTTCCTTTAGAGATCCTCTGTGTTGGTCCCATGCTTTTTTGAATTCAGTTACTGTTCTCATCTCTACCACCTCCACTGGGAGACAATTCCATGGATCCACTACTCTTTCCATAAAGAAATATTTCCGCATATCACTCCTGAATCTATCTCCCTTCACCCTCATCCCATGTCCCGTCATAGTAGAACTTGCTTTCAATGAAAGAGGCTCTCTCCCTGAACATTTATGCCACGGAGGTATTTAAACATCTCAATCATATCACCTCTATCCCGCCTTTCCTTTAAGTGTACATATTAAGATACTTAAGTCTGTCCTCATATGCTTTATAATGAAGCCCACTAATCATTTTAGTAGCCACCCTCTGCACCAACTCCATCCTGTTCACATCCTTTTGAAGGTGCGGTCTCCAGAATTACACACTATACTCCAAATGAGGTTGCACCAAAGACTTATACAGAGGCATTATCACCTCCTTTTTTCTGCTAGCCATTCCTCTCCGTATGCACCCAAGCATCCTTCTAGCTTTTGCCGTTGCCTTTTCTACCTGTTTAGCTACTTTAAGATCATCAGACACAACCACGCCTAGGTCCCGCTATTCTTTAGTGGACAAAAGTACTTCACCTCCTATACTGTATTGCTCCCTTGGATTGCTGCAGCCCAAATGCATGACCTTACATTTTTTAACATTAAATCCCAGCTGCCAAATTCTAGACCATTCTTCAAGCTTAGCTAGATCCCTCCTCATGTTATCTACACCTTCCTGGGTGTCTACTCTATTGCAGATTTTGGTATCATCCGCAAAGAGGCAAACCTTACCCGACAGCCCTTCCGCTATATCACTAACAAAGATGTTAAAAAGAATCGGACCAAGGACAGATCCCTGGGGCACACCACTGGTAACATCCTTCTCCTCAGAGTGAGCTCCATTTACTTGTACTCTTTGTCGCCTCCCACCCAACCAATTTCTAACCCAAGCAGTAACTTTAGGGTCCATCCCTAGGGTGCTCAGTTTGTTTATAAGTCGCCTGTGAGGAACAGTGTCAAAGGCTTTACTGAAATCTAAATACACCACATCTAGAGCTCTCCCTCGGTCCAACTCCCTGGTCACCCAGTTAAAGAAATCAATCAGATTTGTCTGACAAGACCTGCCTCTGGTGAATCCATGCTGCCTCGGATCCTGTAATCCGCTGGACTCCAGAAACCTCACTATTTTCTCTTTCAGCAGCGTTTCCAATAATTTACTCACCACCAAAGTTAAACTAACTGGCCTGTAGTTTTCAACAACATCCTTACTTCCGCTTTTGTGTAAAGGCACCACATGAGCCTCTCTCCAGTCCTTTGGCACCACTCCCGACTCCAACGAGGCATTGAAAAGGTCAGTCAGTGGAGCTGCTAGAACGTCCCCAAGTTCCCTCAGTATTCTAGGGTGTATCCCATCCGGTCCCATCGCCTTGTCTACCTTAAGTTGAGCTAGTTTCTCACGAACACAGTCTTCTGAAAATTGTTCAAGATGTCCCTCGCTTCTGTTCCTATTTGTGGGTGTTTTCTGAGGTCCTGCTCCTGGTTCTTCATCTGTGAACACAGAACAAAAATATTTGTTAAGCAAATCCGCTTTATCCTTATCAGCTTCTACATATTCCCCCCCTGCACCCTTGAGTCTGACCATACCACTCTTGCCCTTCCTCTTCTCACTAATATATCTGAAAAATGTCTTATCCCCCCATTTTATTGCATTGGCTATTTCCTCCTCCTTTTGAATCTTTGCCTTCTTGACTACTTTTCATTCAACACCCCTCCTTCTACCTGCTCCCCTCTCTTCCTCTCCACCCCTATTCCCCTGGTCTCTTCCCTCCGCTCTCTCAGTGTCTCTCTCGACTCTTCTCTCTCCTTCCATCACCATATCTCCACGCTCATCCGCCGTTCTTTCTTTTTCTTGCGCCAGATCAGCGCTGCTCGCTCCTTCCTTCTCTCCTCCTCTCTCACCTCTTTGGTCCTTTCACTTGTAATCTCAATGCTGGACTACTGTAATACCGTCCTGGCATGCCTTCCACAATATCAAATCTGGTGCCTCCAACTGGTCCGAAACACAGCTGCATGTCTGCTCACCCACTCCTCCACCCGTGATCACATCACTCCCCTCCTTCTCCACTTGCACTGGCTTCCACTCCACTTCCGTTTAGTCTACAAGCTCCTTATCCTCACCCATAAAGCATTATACATCGGCTTTCCCCAATATCTAGCTGACTTCATCCGTCTGCAACCTTCCCCCCTCCTCCTCCGCTCAGCCCACGGCAATCGCCTGTTTCTTCCCTCTCCCTCCTCGGCCCATCTGGAATCTACCAGCTGCTCCGCTTTCTTCTTCCTGGCCCCTGCTCTCTCTAACTCCCTCCCCCTTGCCCTCTGTACTGAACTGTCCTGTCAACGCTTCAAGGATTCACTTAAAATACACTTCTTTCAGCATGCATTCGATCTCCCCGACCCCTAAGGTTACCATATCCCAACAGCCTCCTCTCCCACCGGTCCTTCCTTCATCCCTCCCCTACTCTGTCTGACTGTCCTCTTCTGTCTCTTCCTGTCCCTTCTCTTTCCTTTCCAATTAGTGGCATTCTTTTCTTTTCTGTTTTCCATTTTGATTTTATTGTATACCACCCATGCGTTTGCATCAGGGCGCTGTATCAAGCAACAAAATAAAGATAAAGATAATGAATCTCAGGTCCTTAATGTATGCCTGATGAGGATAAACAGCTGCAGCTGAGAGCGAATATGGCACCTCCTTTCCTTTAAGAGATTTAAGCACCTATAAACAGCATTGTCTCCAAAACTCAGTCAGAATTAGATAGTTTCTGAAATCCGTCATATACCTTGTGTAATACTTAATAGCTTTACCTCTAAATTCTATCTCATTGATATATTTGATCCATTCGTGCCTGTTGTACACTACTAGAACTTGCATATTATACACTTGTTTACACTCCTATCTCTATTCACTGCCAAACCACTACAAAATACTGCATTTGCTCTCTTGACAACCCCAGCAGACAGTAATACCCACTAACACAGCATAGACTTACCACTGATACACTAACAACAAGGCTGACACCAGATCTTCAACATCCAAGATCAACACTGAAATGGCCCCACCCATCACGGCCATAATGAGCGGCCTCATGATCTTTTCCTGGCTGATTGTTGAGTCCCTAGCCTTATTCCACGCTACTAATCATATCCCAATACTCCAGCACCATGCCAAAACATGGACAAACTCTGCCTACCCTAACCACTTAAAGAACTCACACACACGTCAATCATATTTGTTACACATAGCCCTCCAACATAACAAACAAACTAAACCAGTGAAATCCACTCTAGTTCTTAATTGCGCCCTTATAAATGCAAGATCAATTCGTAATAAATGGCCAGTTGTCACTGAATTAATTGCATCCCACAACCTGGATATTCTCTTAATAACTGAAACGTGGCTTTCCGACGTAGACAATGTAATTCTCAACCAACTATTACCCAACAACTTCACAAGCCACTCCCGGCATAGAGGAATCAAAAGAGGAGGGGGGGCCCTTATCTTAACCAAAACGGACTTGCACTTTCATACAACAGACTCCTCCAGTACCAACAATCTTGATATCATATCCATTGCAAATGACCAATGCGCCATCAACCTGCTATATAGAGCACCCTCATCCTCAACTGACGATCTCTGCAACATCCTCGACCTAGCAGCCAACACTCGCAACCTCAACTTATCAAACTGGATACTAGGAGATTTCAATCTCCCTTCACTTCACTCCAGTCATGCCACTGCCCTACTAGAAGCAATTAATGATCTGGGCTACAGACAAATCATCAACGAACCCACCCACACCAAAGGGAACATACTGGACATGATCTTTGCCCCTCTGTCATTACAAGATCCAAATGAAAAGCTGGTAACATCACTCACTTCTGTACCATGGTCAGATCACAAGCTTATCAATTTCAGCATACCTATCAACAACAACTCTCTACACAACAATGGAACTTTAAGCAACACCACTTCTAGAAACTTCAGAGCCTTCAACAAAGATCTCATACTGGCTGAAACTCTTCCCCTATACAACAATGCAACCCTCAACCTCGACAATTTAATCTCCTCATGGAATAAGAATCTTAGCGCTATTGCCCAAAAACCTACGAAGAACAACATCGTAAATAATAGAAAACATTCTCCTTGGTTCTCTCCTGAACTATGTATCTCCCGCTCTCATTTACGGAAACTAGAGAAAAGATGGAGGCGTTCCCACTCAGCCGGAGACCTGTCAGCTTACAGAACTCACCTTGCAATCTACAAAGAGGCTATCCTATCAAATATGAAACAATACCATACTGACACCCTCAAAAGATCTCTAAACAAACCTCGTGACCTCTTCGAACTAGTTAAATCATTCTCTAAGGAACCATCCCCAAGCCATCCCGAAGAGATCCACCCACAAGAGTTTGCCAACCATTTACAATCCAAGCTACTTCAAACTGATGAAGTTAACACTTTTATAGCACAAGGCACCACCAGTCCAACTTTACTTTATAAGTTCTCCACACCATCCAAGAAACATGTGGAAGATACTATTGCAGCACTCAACACCACGACTGCACAAACTGACCCTTGCCCTGCATATTGGATTAAAAATTTACGATCAGAACTCAGCCCACTTATCACAAAAATGATGAAGCTATCATTCTCAAATGGATCCTTCCCTGCACCACTCAAGCAAACATCCATCAGACCTCTGTTAAAGAACCCTAAACTGGACCCAAGCAAAGTTGAATCCTATAGACCCATAGCCAGTATACCTCTATTAGCCAAAATAATCGAAAAGGAAGCACAAAGGCAACTGCAAGACCATATAGACTTAGCCTCCCCACTAGACCATCGGCAACATGGCTTCAGGGAATACCATTGCGTCGAAACCCTACTTACCTCTCTCTTCAATAAAATCGTCACAGGTATCGACAACATCCATCAAGGTTTCGCCCTCATCTTTATAGACATTGCGGCAGCCTTTGACTCTGTACACCATGGTCTGCTAATAGAACGACTAAAAGAAAAGGGCATAAGTGGCGTCGCCCTCGATTGGTGCAGATCTTACCTTGATGGCAGATGGCAGCATGTAAAATCAGGTTCAAGATCTTCCGAACCCTTCCATCAGCGACAAGGCGTCCCCCAAGGGTCCTCCCTCTCATCTCTATTATTTAATATTTACATGCAACCTATTTTCAACATTATCGAATCATTCAAGGTCGACTGTCTAATTTATGCTGATGACATCCTCCTATTTATGCCATTCTCCACAGAAAAAATGGACCTTTCGCCACTGATTGAATGCTTCAATACAGTCTCCGAATGGCTCCTATCACAAAACCTCAGGATCCAACACAAAAAGTCTGAGGTGCTATTTATCACCAGAGACCAGAAATTCTGCCCCCCAACTCATATAAAAGTTAAAGAAGCTGAGCTCCAAACCAAATCAGCAATTCGGTACTTAGGGGTCACCCTCGACCAACGACTAGATATGAAAACCCATATATCCAACATAGTCAGAGCCGTATACTTCAAAATCCGGTCACTCAGACACCTGCAATCCCTTCTAAGCACTGAAGACTTCCGGACAATATACCAAGCACTTATCTTACCACACTTTGACTTTGCCAACGCTATTCTCCAAGGGCTCCCTCAATCATCTCTAAATCCGTTGCAACTTGCCATGAATGCCGCAGCCAGAATCTTAGTAGGAGCAGCAAGATGCGACCATATAACGCCTATCCTAATACAACTTCATTGGCGCCCCGTTCAAGGAAGGCTTACATTCAAATCTTTGTTACTCACCTTCAAATCTATCCATGGCATCACCTCCCCCTCATTAACCAACATCATCCAGCCAGCTCCTCTCAACAGAACAAGGAGAACCCCATCTACAAATGTGCTAGTAATTCCAAAGGCTTCAACAAAGTACACAACCGCAACATCTAACAGGGCATTCAGTATCTATGCCCCAAAATGTTGGAACGCATTACCACCAGGCATCCGTGCAATTGCTGACCTATCACAATTCAGAAAGGCTCTCAAATCCCATTTATTTACTCAATACTACCAGATTAACCCTACCCCTACATAAGTGCCTCTCCCTCACCCCCTCAAGTTAATATATCAACTCCATTGTACACATGTTCACACTGAATTCCCAATACTCGATCTCATTGCACATATGTAAGTAGTTTAGTTTGCATTCCCCGTTTATCCAAGTTATTACTCCTGTTCTATGTAAAGCATAAGCATGTTATCCAAGTTATTACTCCTGTTCTATGTAAAGCATAAGCATGTTATCCAAGTTGTTTTCTCCTGTTCTATGTGAAGCCAAACAGTTTGTTATGGTCATTTTGTTGTATGTAAACCGCGCTGACAATAGTGCGGTATATAAGAAACTGTAATAAATAAAATAAATAAATAAATACAATTATCCCAGGGGTAGGTGGGTGTCAGGGAGGGAAAGAAGACTTATTAAAAGCTGGCTACTAGATAGTACCCTGTTCTGTGCTTTTAAGGTAATCTGTGACCAATTTCTAGGGAGAGTCCCATAGCCCTTGCTCGGATAGAGGGAGTCCTGGGGTTTAAATTTAAGCAGAAAGCTCTCTGCTGTGTTTTAAATTTAAACTGAAAGCTCTTTGCTGCTACTAGACCCTGACTGATTTAACAAATACACTGGGGTCACAGATTAAACAGCTTTAATCTAAGGAATTCATTTTCCCCCAAGATTTAGAAAAATTCCCAGAAGTAAATACTTACAATTTCAGATCTCTCTCCAAACGTAGTAGTACCCTTTTGCAGTCCATCAAATAAGACTCAGTAATTAAATAAGAGAAAAAGACTACAATATAGAAGAGAGACAGATAAGAGGGGGATGTACTAGGAGTAAGAGAGAGGAAGTTGCAGCATCTCTCACCAATGCCTCCAACTAAAGAGCAGGTCAGTCTCAATTATTTGCAAAGGGCAATTGGAAATATATTTTGGGTTCCCTTTTGAATTTTTTTGAGAGACTATTTGGCCCTAATATAGAGTTGCAGGAAATTATATAAGGCTGGAGCAAGAAAGAAATGCAGATCCATGGAAGTTCAGGCACCATTGCTGATACGCAAGCACGTACAGCAGCATGATGGCCAGCAGACTACCAAATGTCAGCCATGCTGAGACCAAGAGCATCTGCTGCCTTGTTATAGAAAACAAGGATGCATTATATCCATCGCATTGCCAATGAGCCAGCCTTTAACCCTCATCCTACCAAGTGGGGTCATATCGGACCCCACGCAGTATTTTGCATGCGCTATATAAACACTGTAAGTTATCAACAGCCGGCATTTTGAGAATTTGTTCTCTCACCAGTGGTAAGTCCAAATCAAATATTCTTTTCTTATCTTAAACATTATTGTGCCCACAGCAGCTATTTAGTCTCTGGGGGCCGAAAGGTCCCCAAATTATTTGGACTTTAGTTTATAAGTACTGTTTGTAATGAATGCATTAAAATGTAAGTGAATGCGTGCATTCCTATGTCAGAATTTGTAAAGTTATCACAAACATTGTCTATCATTAGTTTCTAAAATTCATAGTTTGTTAAGTTCATATGTAACATCAAAACCGGACACAATTTCATTACAAAGTCACATTTCGTTGATTGATTTATAATTATTCCTGATTAAAATCACTACAAGAAAAATGTCTGTAACTTAAATTTTGTGTTGTCAACATCAAAGACTATGTTTTCCACATTAAGAAAGTGTTCAGTGATGTTAACTTTCATCAGCAATCACAAAAACTACATGGGGTCCATTTGGACCCCAGTTGGTAAGATTTGCATGTAAAATATGTTGGTAGGATGAGGGTTAAGAGGTGTGCATCATATGACAAATGATCTGCCAGATCCTCCACTTAGTAAGTGTGACAGAGGAGACAGGGTGTGGGCATCAGCAAGTGCAGGAGGGCAAAGACTGGTGAGTAAATGGGGTGGCAGATGAACATAGGATAGACACATGGGTGCATCGCCAGGGACGGTGAAGGGAGGTGGGGGGCTGAGAAAGTTCAGTCGGATAGCAAGGAATGGAAGGTCACAGTGGGAATACAGCTGATGGTAGGACAACAGGCAGCAGGGCACAGCCAGCTGTAGCATAGGGCTAGCAGACTACTGGAATGACAGAGGTGGAAACAGATACATAGGGCCAGTGTGTGCGAGGGACGTATGGCAGGAGAAAAGGAAAGAGAAGAATTAACCATGCCATGTCCATCCGTAGGTGCTACAGGAGCAGGCAGAGAACAGAGGTACTCAAATGCCACTACAAGACCACCAGGAGGAGGAGGTCAGGGCTCCTGAAACATAGAAACATGATGGCAGAAAAAAAACACATGGCCTATCCAGTCTGCCATTCCACATCAACTACAATAGTCCCCTTTTAACCACTAGAGATTCTCTGTGTTGTCCCAGTCGTGATGTGAGCTGGCTGAACAGCAAGATAAGGACATGATGCACAAACACAGGCTGCTAAGTCTCCACCGCACATCCATACACAGCATGTCATGACATGAGAACCATAGCGGAAGACAGCAGTGATGACTGTGGCAAGAAAATGTTTAAGTGGCAGGTTTGGGGAAGGATTGTAAAGTGTACTCGTCTTGACTTTGCAGCTATAGATGCTGTGGCAACAGTGGCATAGGTGGAGGCAGAGGAAAAGCTAACGGTGACTCAGGTAATAGGGGGTACGGAGGCAGCCATGGAGGAAGCAGATGTAGACCTATTACCACTAGCAATAGCAGGAGACAAATAATTGATACTTAAGAACATAAGATATGCCATACTGGGTCAGACCAAGATCCATCAAGCCCAGTATCCTGTTTCCAACAGTGGCCAATCCATGTCACATGTACCAAGTATATTCCCAAAAGGACACACAGGTTCCACAATGCTCTTCCCGGAGCAAGCAGTAGATTTCTCGGATCCTCTTCAATAATGGTTTATGGACCTTTCCTCCAGGAACTTGTCCAAACTTGGCTACACTAACAGGTTTTACTGCATCCTCTGGTAATGAATTCCATAGTTCGATTACGCATTGAGTGAAAAAATATTTTCTCTTATTAGTCTTAAATGGGTTACATTATAGCTCCATTGCATGACCCTGAGTCTTTCTACTTTTTGATTGCATAAACAAATGATCTCCATTTACCCGTTCCACTCCATTCATTAATTTATAGACCTCTATCATATCTCCCCTCAGCCATTTCTTTTCCAAGTTGAAGAGCCCTAACCTTTTCAGCCTTTCCTCATAGGGCTTTCTTTCCATCCCCTTTATCATTTTTGTGGCTCTTCTCTGTACCTTTTCTAATTCTGCTATATCCTTTTTAAGATACGGCGACTAGAATTGCATACAATATTCAAGATGCAGTCGCACCATGGAACGATACAGAGGCTTTATAATATCCTTGATTTTATTCTCCATTCCTTTCCTTATATTCCTAGCATTCTATTTACTTTCATTGCCACCTCTGCACACTGGCAGAGGGTTTCAACATGTTATCCACGATAATGCCTAAATCTTTTTCCTGGGCGGTTGTTCCTAATGGAAAACCCTGCATCGTGTAACCATAGTTTGGTTTTTTCTTTGTTAATAGATAACTTTGCACTTGTCCACATTAAATTTTATCTGCCATTTAAATGTCCAGTCTTTCAATTTATCAAGGTCCTCTTGCAATTTTTTAAAATCCTCTTGCGTTTTAACAATTTTGAATAATTATGTGTCATTTCTTTATTTGATCACCTCACTTGTTATTCCCATTTCCAGGTCATATATGAATATGTTAAAAAGCAGTGGACCCAGCACAGATCTCTGGAGTACTCGACTATTTACCTTTCTCCTTTGAGAAAATTGGCCATTTAGCCCTACCCTCCGCTTTCTTTCTTTTAACCAGTTCCTGATCCATAATAGTACACTGCCTCCAATCCCATGACATTTTAATTTCGCCAAGAGTCTCTCATGAGGGACCTTGCCAAAGGAGTTCTGAAAATCCAGATACACTTATACTGACTGGATCACCTTTGTCTACCTGTTTATTCACACCTTCAAAAAAATATAACAGATTAGTAAGACAAGACCTTCCTTGGCTAAATTCATGTTGGCTGTCTCCCATTAAATCATGACTATCTACATGTTCAGTAATTTTGTTCTTTATAATTATTCTACTATTTTACCCAGGACTAAAGTCAGGCTCACCAGTCTGAGTTTCCTGGATCACCCCTTGAACCCTTTTTAAAAATTGACATTACATTAGCCATTTGATGTTTTTAATGATAGTTCACAGATTACTAATAGTAGGTCTGCAATCTCATATTTCAGTTCTTTCAACACCCTTGAATATATACCATCCAATCTAGGTGATTTGCTATTCTTCAGTTAATCCAATAGTTGTAATACATCTTCCCGGTGTATCAATATTTCTTTCAATTCTTACAATGCATTACCTTTAAATACCATTTTAGGCATGGGTAACTTCCTGCATCTTCCTCAGTAAAGACTGGAGCAAAGAATTCATTCAGTCTCTCTGCTACGGCCTTGTCCTCTCTTAGAACCCCTTTTATCCCTCTATCATCTAATGGTCCAACTGACTCTGTCACTGTTTTTTTGATATGAATGTAGTTGGCAAGCTTTTTTCATATTCTCTCTTTGCCTGTCTTATCAATGCCTTGCATCTAACTTGCCAGTGCTTATGTTGTTTCCTGTGTTCATCATTTGGCTTCCTTTTCCATTTCCTGGAAAATGCTTTTTTGGCTACAATAGCCTCTCTGACCCCATCTTTAAACCATGCCAGCAGTTTTTTGGCCTTCGTGCCATGTTTCTTAAAGTGTGGAATACATCTGATCTGGGCTTCCAAGATAGTATTTTTAAACAATGCCCACGCTTGATGTAAATCTTTGACCTTTGCAGCTTCTCCTTTTAGTTTTTCTTCACTATTTTCCTCATTTTATCATAGTCTCCCTTTTGAAAGTTAAAAAATAGTACTGTGCATTTCCTTGCCATCCTCTCTCCATTTATTAAATCAAATGTGATTATGCCATGATCATTATTGTCAAGTGGCCCCAACATCCTTATCTCTTGCACCAGATCCTGTGTTCCACTAACAGCTAGATTCAAAAGAGCTTCCCCTCTTCTTGATTCATGAACCAGCTCATTAATCAGGTAAGAACAGCTTCGAGTAGGTGGGAGGGAAAGAAGATTTAATAAAAGTTGACTTACTACACAGTGCCATGATCTGTGCTTCTAAGGTAATGTCTTAACAATTTCCTGGGTGAGGCCTTTGAAATTGCCCCTTTGATCTGTCATTTGGCTTTAGCATCTGTTTAAGAGAACTTCTCAATTCTTTGCTTCATAATTGAAAAGTCTCTTTGTAGAGGTTTCTAGAAACAAATTTCTTTCTTTTTACTAATCGGAGGGATGAGGAGGACAATATAACACTAACCCTAATGGACTAAAAAACTTACTTGTAGCAGCAACTGTGAGTCTAGTCACGAGGTTTCAAATATCAAATGATCCTGTAAATATAGGAACTTCTAGGTTAGAAGTGTAATATCCTAAAGGGAAGAGAAGTGCTTATAGCAATGATAAAAAAAATTGTGTTCAAGCAGAGGTGCCAGAAGTTAAACATCACAGGAATAAAGGTGCATTATCATGGAGCTATCAGTATTGTTTATAAGCATATAATTTCTTTTAAACCCCAAAGTGCATTAGACCAATAGCGGGCTTCAGCACCGTAAGATTAGATAGAAAATTAACCATAGTAGAATAGTTTTCAATACGTTGTTAATGTGTTCAGTGGCATTAACCCTATAGGGAATCATGCTCTTTTATAAAAACTTATATAAAAACCATAGAACGAATAAAAAGAGAGAAAACGGGAAAAAACGTACCTAATCCATTGAGTAGCAGGGTATCTCTGTACAGCATAGTCTTGTAAAGAGCAGTCTCAAGTCGTGTCTCAGTTTTAAAAGGAAAAACATTTGCGCCATTAGGGGGCATGTTTACTAAAACCCCGGTAAAGTGCGGGCCGCGGTAGAGTGCGGGTGCCATATAAGGAGTGGGCGGTTCGTGCTGAGAAAGAAATCCCGGAATTTGCATATGCGCTAAGGTGCGCGGCGCCCATGTGGGCCCCGCACATTAGTGCCTGAGATGGCTGTGCATGAGGCATAAGTGTTGCGCTGATGTGCAAGCAGGCGAGCAAAGCTATAGCACAATGGTTACAACACTGACCAATGGGTCAGGGGTTCAATCCCCCACAGTGTGCAATGAAGGCAGCTGGCTGAGGTGTCATTTTAGGAGACATATAAATAATGGGCGGCAGAAGGCGGCACGCTGCTGGGCATAAAGCGGCACGCTAATGGTTTTTTGAGGCATTTTAATACTGGGAGGCATAATGGTGCACTGATGTTAAAGCAAAAGTGCACAGCTATAGCACAATGGTTAGAATACTTACCAATGGTGCAGGAATCAGGGGTTCGATCCACCACAGTGCACAATAAAGGCAGCTGGCTGAGGTGTTATTTTAGGAGGCATATAAATAATGGGCGGCAGAAGGCGGCGTGCTGCTGGGCATAAAGCGGCACAGTAATGTTATTTGAGGCATTTTAATACTGGGAGGCATAAGTGGTGCACTGATGTTAAAGCAGAAGTGCACAGCCACAGCACAATGATTAGAACACTTACCAATTGTGCAGGGATCAGGGGTTCAATCCACCACAGTGCACAATGAAGGCAGCTAGCTCAGGCATTATTTTAGGAGGCATATAAATAATGGGCGGCAGAAGGCAGCGCGCTGCTGGGCATAAAGTGGCACGCCAATGGTTTTTTGAGGCATTTTAATACTGGGAGGCATAAGTGGTGCACTGATGTTAAAGCAGAAGAGCAGAGCTATAGCACAATGGTTAGAACACTGACCAATGGTGCAGTGATCAGGGGTGCAATCCCCCACAATGCTCAATGAAGACAGCTGGCTGAGGCATTATCTGTTAGGGGTAATATTGTTTTTGGAGGCCGTTATAGTCTATTTGTGGAATTATTAATGCTAGCAAATGCACTCTCAAAGCAGTGTAATATAACGTGCCCTATAAGTTACCCCAGAGGGCACATTTTAAAATGCAGTGTCTGCCACGGCACCCTACAATGTTGCTGCAAGTGTGGCCGATGGGGCGCCATATAGGGTGCCCTATGAGGCAGGGAAAGGTCAGAGCACTGTTTCTGATGGCAGCACTGTGCATTGTAACGTATGGAAATTGTAAGTAGGTGTGCTGACCCAGGTCTGCCATTCTTGATTTAGCAGGGAGGGGCTGCAGTCAGGCCCTGGCGACTGATATCAACAGGGGATCTGTGTTAATCTCATATTGTAATCTGTCACCAGGGCCTGTCTGCATCCCCTCCCTGCTAAATCAAGAATGGCAGACCTGGGTCTGCCATTCTTGATTTAGCAGGAAGGGGCTGCAGACAGGCCCTGGCGACTGATATCAACAGGGGATCAGGGTTAATTGTATCTTGTAAACTGCCCTATTACCTTTGGAGACTGAAATCACAAGAGTAACTCAGCTCCAGGAAATCCAAGGTCTGGGGAAAAAGCCAAGACTCCAATGTCATGTATGCTGACAACTGGTGAAGACACTGAATGATGGTGCATGGGTCATGGTTTGAAATTTCCAGTGAATAAGGTTGTCAGAGGTATGTCCTTTTTCTGTGTGTAACTGTACAGCAATCTGTACTGCCATCTTAAAAGAACCACACCCTTGTGCCATATATTATTGCACCTTTTATGGTGCATCAGAAGGCACAGGCTAAACATACCTCGTCAGCAAAGGCAAACCTTAATGTTCGGCCATGTTGGAAGGATGTCAACTCCCAAGGCACTATCGTAGGCACCCCATAAGCTGGCTGAATCAAAGTTGTGGCAGAAGATGCCCCAAGGATGTATAGGTGACCTCAGAAATGTTAGCCAAGAGCAGTAATATCCCCCAATTTGAATGGCAAGGGAGGTATGTGCCAAACACACTCGTAACACAAACACTGCATAGAGCAAAAAAGAAAAACAATACAAAAGTAAAAGAAAGACGTAGATCAGTTGTTGCACCGCAGAAATCAGCTCCAGCCCATGTTGCAGCCATAAAATTGGACAAACATATCGTGGCCAACTAGAGCCATGCACAGAGGGAGGGTAATGTACCATGCTATAATGACAGTGTGTGACAGAGGATGGGAAGATGTGGGCAGCAGAGGACCCAGAAATGGCAGGATAGGTGAAATATCAGGATGACTGTGGAGTAAACGTGCTATGCAGAGCACACACAGGAGAGGCAAGCAGGGAGAGCTGCAATGCAGGAATGTGTAGGAGTTCAGGACGTGGGTTAGCAGCATGCACATCAGGGTAGGATGGCACACAGCTGGCAGACAAAAGATGCATGGAAAGATGGTTCACAACTCAGATGAGGGTACAATGTGCTCACAGCACAGATCAGCACAGATATGACTCTCATACAAATGTAAATCACTTCTGCAGATCAAGCATACAAATCCAAGACAGCAGAGAGGAAGCACACCTATGACCACTACCACAAATGGCAATGGCTAAACCGGTAGGCCACACCACCAATGTGAGCTCATTAGTAAAGGCTGCATACAAAAAGAGTGCAGGGCAGTACGCAAAACGCCTGCTGGCTGTCAGGACAAGCAAACCCCCAAAAGTAATCATGTGAAAATGCACATGCAGATCTGCTATGCACAGATCAAATTGCACTCTGTATTTGGGACCAGGGACATATGCACACACACAATGAAATGTCTTGCAGTGGATACAGCATGCAAAAGAGGAACAAACAAAACCACAGGGGCAGCAGAGGACGCTCTGTGGATCAGGTTATTAATCAGGATCTGGACAAGAGAGATCTCAACATGCAATCAGGTGTACCACACACCACCTGAATCACACCAATACTAAACCCCCAAGTGCACTGCCATGTAAACACCATAAAGTGAGAGACCTATGTAACAAAGAATATGTGATGGCTATGCAGCATACAGGATGTACCTTGGTGTACAGTGAAGAGAGGGAAGGGTGTGTGTAGAGGTGAGGAACCTGGTGGTACCTCATGGTCCAGTTAGCACAACAGAAATAAAAAGGATAAAGCACATGTGGGGATCAAACCTTCAAACTACAGAGTTAAAACACATGAGTGTAGCCAATCCCAGAAACAGCACACTGAACACACTGTAACACAAATACCCCAAAGGGAGGGTGTGTCTGGCAACCTTTAATACCCAGTGATGTGGCATATGGCTGGCAGATACACAGCTGCCATTGTACAAGGATGTGAGCACAGGTGGCCCATGTACATGACCAGCAAATGACCACATACATGTGTCAATGTGCTCAAAGAGTGGATGACTAACCTAGTGGTTAGTCAACTGGCTTGGCCCCCAAACAACCAGTGATCAATACACACTAGCACTCCATGTGGCCTAGGGCAAGTCACGTAACCCTCCATTACCTTGGAACAAAAACCAGATAATCTACATCCAGTGACATTGTCCAGAAAACGATGGAGTCTCTGGGTCACAAGGAGTCAGGACTGATAAAAACACACATATTGCATTGCATGTTTGTCACCATGATCAATCAGCAAAAGAGACAAATGTCGTTCAAATACATATCTTTATTTGGTTTACACATCACATAAAGTGTAGACAGTGCCATCATAATATCAAGGTGAGCGCATCCCTGGTAAAAGACAGAAACACTTTTAGCAGGGCACAAATCCACCTCCTACAGAAAGGTAACTTGCTTGACCACAAATGAAGGGCAGGAGATATAATGTGCATCAGGTGCATGCTAGGCCCTGGTCAGCATTCCCCCAGCCCCCACCTTCTGCTGCATGCTGCAAATGTGTTACGCACATATGAGTGCATATAGACATTAGGCGCTTCATGCTGAGAACCCAACACACATCACCTGTCCCTCAAAACATATCCATCTGGCAACACAGAAGACAAACAAACTAAAAAAACATATGTTGACACAATGTTTTAATGTGAAAAACACGCTCTGAAAGTAATGTTCCAGCTCTCATCTAATGCCTGATCAAGGAATCAAAGCTGCAACAATGAAGACCCAAACAATCCTCAAAATCACAATGAGCATATGCTAACAGGTAGCACAGGCACATGAACACAGACAGAATACAAACTAAATGACCTGCAGAAACCTGCATATATAACACCATGAAGGAGGTCCCCCTGTACTGTTTGTTGGGTAGACAGTGTTTGGCCACATATAGCATGATACATGGAATGCACAATTGAAGAAGTACAATGGACATCCACACTGCCACACTCCAAACATAATGTGCCAATGTGAGTGTCCCAGGACCGTGCAGACAAGAAATTCAAGGTTTGTACATACATGAAGACTGTCACGTCTTCAAGGGACGTGGTTTATATCAGCAACTACTTGTGGAAGAAAGTTGTTTATATATAAAAAATAAAACGACAAAAAGAAGCAAAAGGAAGAGAAAGTTTTACAAATAATGAGTGAAACATCCAGCGCAGTCCTATGGTTCAACATGAGCTAAGTATTTTTTTGGATTACCATTATTATTTTTGATACTGTTGCTCATTATAAAGACTGATGATAAGATATACAAAAAATGACATTCAGCCATTGATGTAAAGATCGGCACGAATCTGGAAGTACCATACACTTAATCCAGAATAATCGAGTGCCCAAGGTTGTTTCTGAGGCTGTGCTGTGACTAAGTTTTGGGATCATTGATTCTGGTAGCACTGTTTAGAAGTTGAATGAGGAATATATATTTTTCAAAATAGTCATTCACGAAGTTAAACCCCTTTTTTGTTTAATGTCTTCACATTAAACAAACACAAAAACTAGCATGTGAAGAAGGAAATAATGGGCAAACATCTTACATGGAACCACACAGAAGCCAGAGGCCCACATGTTGTGTCTCACAAACATAGTCAGGCATATGCACAAGCACCATACACATTGCAACATGGTACAGTGATGCCACACATGCACGTAAATGCCTCTGGCTCATTGAAAACATCAATCCAAGATGGTGTTGTGCCTGAAAGCATTGTTGAGGTAAAACCTGTATCATGTCCATGTGGAAAGCAGGTGGACATAGACAATAGGTGCACTCCATCGTTGGCCCTATGCCTAAACCATGGCTGTATGCTTGCATTGAAAGAAACAGATGAGTGTATCCTGAGTGCCATGTCACATCCATGACCAAAACTCAACAATAACACAACTGTGTAGGAATGTACCACCTACAGTGTCCATGTCAGTCGCTGCTGCACACGGGGGAATCAGTGTCCAAAGTCAAAATAGTATCTGCAATCCAACAGGTCAGGTTAAAAGTGTTCTTGCAACTCTGGACATGCATAGTCAAGTGTCACATTTCAATATGCCATAGTCCTTATAAGTTCATGTGTGTCCTCTACAATGAGTAGGACTCCCTGCAAAACCTTCGCAGCGACAGTGTGTTGGACACCTCTGTCATGGGGAAATCATCAGTCCAAGAGTAATACTGTCCATCGCAGTCATGTGTCCCACTCTCAGAGGTCAAACATTCAATGGCTCAATTACTCCTTAAAAAGTTCCATGGTGTTGTGTCCTCCAACAGGTGGGTGATGGTGACACAAGATGCACTGTAAGAGATGTGTCCGGTATGTACTCTGCCCTGTGTCTGGAGAAGATAAGTATGGTATTGTTAGACACGTTGGAAAAACAGCACACATTTCTGACCCTTACACCTTAGGAAATACAGAAGAAAGGGATGCAAAGGCAAACATGACATGATAGCAATACTAAACAAAACCTTTTTGATGACATCATTCATTGTAAACACAGACACGGGTGTCACATGGATATGGTCATGTCCATGCTCATGTCACACAGGTGTCTCACACCTGCACACAATATGCATCTGCTTATGTGACCATAGAGGAAACATTACATGCACATCAGACAAATATGAAATCTTCAACAGGTAAAGACAGATGTAATTCACCAAATAACAAAGGTGCAACCTACCTTGTGTGTGCATCAGGTGTATGTCATCAATCCCTTGAGCCACTAAACAGCAATAACATGTCACAGTGAATGGAGACAATGTCTGCCAAACGTGTAGAATCACCATGTCAAGCCACTGTTGATGCATGTCCACATTATGTTCATATCTGAAATAAAATAAAGGTGCACAACAGTGGTCACTCAGAACACAAATCACATTTTGTCTCACAGCACACAGCACATGTTGACAAAGTTTGCAAGGTAAACAACATTATGGAAGAGGTAGCACAATCACAACTGCCCCCCAGGTGCACAGACCCCTCACAGCACATGATAATGTACTATGCCTGAACACTGCCTCATCACACAGGCAACCTATAAACACCCACCCACACAGTATGTAAAGTTCAGCGTGTCAGCTGTAACACATGGCCTGTATGTGCACAAGTGGAGATTTGTACACATAAAGGCCCAGTGAACATGCAATGATACCCTGTTGTTGGCTGATGGTACAATGTTGTGTTAGGGAGCAAGTGTAGGCAAACACCAGAAATCAGAAACCTACACACACATGTTGTTCTGTTGTACATGTCGCATAGAGAGTGTGGCAGAGGACATGCTGAACACAAACACATGGGGATATGTGTGCCAACAGCAAGAGATGGGTTACGGAGGCTGCATTGAAAAAAATAAAATCACAACATCTGCCAAATATAATAGATCAATTAAGACATGTTTTCCCCTGACTGCAGGCACACACAATGTCGCTGTATATCCACCTACCCCAAATCACTGCATTTGTGGAGATGTACAGTCACATGCCAATGCACCACAGCAACAGCATCCTCATGAAGTATGTCCTGTGCAGTGGGAATCACAAGAGAAGCAAACATATGTCATGTTATAGGTGTGCATCACACACTTCACCTTCTTATCCCCATCTGTCAGACCCCACAACATCACATAATGACTGACTGCTCTCCATCACAATGTACAGATCTCTCACATGTGACAGGCAGCATGGAGGTGTTGGAGGCTATCTACAGGTGTCCGTAATCTCTCTGTCCCCTCCCATACCTCTCTGTTGTTGTACACACAGATCAATAGAGGTGTCTGCTCCCACCATGTTTGCAACTCATCCCAAGGTTGCAATATTAGCCCTGATTCATAATATTGCAAACAATGCCCCCTCTCCTTGTTTATTGTTGTCCCAATGTTGTATGTCAACCCACTGACAATTGGTTGAAACACATTGGAAATATGCAGACACACTTCCTGTATCCACTGGCCAAATACATATCCTGGTGTGTACATCTCATACTTTGAAAATTATTGACAGCTATGTGCTGATGATGTGCACAAATAGCTGCCAATGTCTGTGTCATGTGTGAAAAACCACACCCCCATGTCTGCTTGTGACCAAACCAGGATATCTGCATGCCATCCCACTGTGTGTCAGTGAGAATGTCAAAGCATGGATAGCCTATATGTGCACCTCAGAAAATAGTTGTCACATAAGTCGGTGTTTGTATGCCGTCATAACCTTCCTTTGCTCAGGTCTGCAATGTATTTGTTGGTATGGACTGTACTCTCCTGCCCTACACACATACACAGCCTGTAGCTGACGCATGATGGCATATGTAGAAATATTCTATGCGAGATATGCTATGTACTCCCTGAAAAACCAGGTAAACCACAAGTCACCCACACATTCAGCGCTACACTTGCCTACTTTAAACTACCCCTTGTTGATCTGGGCCGGATCACCTATGTATGTGTGTAGATTTGCAACACTACACTGAAGGTCTATTCTCCAACCACCAAATGTAACAATGCTACCACCCTGGCTGGACAATGCACAGGTCCCCATCCTTCAACATATCCATGTCATGGTTACGTGCTGACCTATACATCCAGACACACTGTAGGGTGACATCAACACCCCTCACATATACTTAATACCATCCTGACATACTTGTAATAAGCATGTGTATTGTGCTATGTATGACATGTTGTGACACACATAACGAACACACACACATAGCCAGCTGACAGGAGCTTAACAACCTCAAAAGCACCGCAACCTTGTATAATATAAACAAACCTGACTGGAAAACTGTCCCCAAACATGGCCTGCCCTCCCACTGTGAACATATCACCATATGGCTGACACTGTGCTCCACCCATATCATGTTGAAAAATTATTGAATTTGCACAACAGCAGCTGCTATCACAAGCACCCACTAACTGCGAATGTGACCCTCAAAATATCCCACAGGCGTATGATCAACCACCCATATCATCAGCCACCAACTGCTGTTGTGCACTGCCCAAATTGTTTGTGGCACACTCATGCCTATATGTGACGTTTGCATTTTCAATCAAATGTTAGTGCAGTGTGGCATCCAAATTATATCTTTATATGAACATTAACCTCTAAATCCATCACACACATAGGATAACACATAATTGTGGGAATAAAGGTAATACGTACATGAGAAGATCTGTGCAATCAACCTCCGCCTGACCTCTGTGCCCTCCCGTGTGTCACCACTGGCACATACAGGGGGGCACGTTGGATCTTCCTCCAGATCCTCATTAATCTCTGCAGGGATATCGTGCCTGAGAGCAATGTTGTGCAGGATGCAACAGGCTATGATTATCTCTGCAACAGTCATTGGCTTATATTGTAAGGCCCCGCCTGTCCTATCCAGACACCTGAAGCGACTCTTCAACACGCCAAAGGTGCGCTCTATGACTGAGCGGCTGGAAGCATGGGCCTCATTGTACCTCCGCTCTGCACGTGTCCGTGGCTGACGCACAGGGGTCAGCAGCCAAGGGCGACACCCATATCCTGCATCACCTGCAGAAAGAAATGCGGCATGTGAATGCAGGAGTTCATGTTCAACATAATTGACAGTTGTTTAGACGTGATAAGCAAACGCACAACACATTCTCACAGAAAGAGATAACAGCACAACTATTCAACTCCTAAAAATATACAGATAATGACATAAAAGGCCCACATGGCCTATTGAGTCTGCACACCCATGGAAAATACTAAACCAGTTCCATTTATAACTTTAGAGATCGTGTGTGTGTGGGACATGCATATTGTAAAGCAGGTAGAGTCCATATCTGCACCACCGCCACTGTGAAACTATACCACCGATCCAATAAACGCATATTAAAAGTGTATGTCTGACCAGTAACCAAGGATAAACATGCTGTCATTTGAGGGAGACCCACACCCATAACATGTATGCCATGGAGGTTTTGAAAAATGTAAAAAATATCACCAATATACATCCTGTCCTGTAAGGTCAACATAACCAGATTTGGTAGTCTGTCTCCATATGCTGTATAGTGTTGACCACAAATATCTGTAATAGCCATCCTCTGCACTGTCTCCATCCTGTTCACATCCTTTTGAAGGTGCCGTCTTCAAACATGCACACTGTACCCCTCATGAGTTTGCACCAAGGACATATACATAGGCACAGTACCTTCCTGTGTAGGTGTTGCCACCACCCCTCTGTATGCACCCACTTAGCAATCCTGCTTTAGCCGTCTCCTTTCCATAATGGTAAGCTACATGAGGATTGCCAAACAAACTGACGCTAACTTCCGCACATCTACAGTGCCCAAAGGTACTGCACCCCCTATATTGTGTTGCACGCCTGCTTTGACATAGCCAGGATGCGTAACCATACATATGCAAACGTGTTTTCCCAGCTGGAAAACTCCAACACATCCATCAGATATTACCAGACACCTCTTCATGTTATATAATGCCTTCTGGGTGACAACTCCAGTACAGAATGAGTGGTTTAACCTAAGACACACATGACAAGGGTTAGTTGTATGGATTGGCATTAACATCAATGTTAAACTACATACATACATTACACAACAATTACCCATCATCACAGGCATATGTGAAAGGCAACCCCCCCCCCCATCACATGTGGCCAGTTGCTACAAACACACACTATGAGGGATCCAGCAACATCATACCCATATGCATAGGGGTGTCGTAACATGTACACCATGTGCATGTTATGATCATATACTGATATGATCTTGATGGTCTATGGTTAATTTGTTTGAATGTCACTATTTATTTATTTATTTATTTATTACAGGCTCTTATATACCGCTCTATTTAGCATCAGCGCGGTTCACAATATAACAACATACCATATTGAACAAACTGTTTGGTTTTACAGAGAACAAGGTCAGAGAACTTGGATAAAACATGGGAAGTCATTACTGCAACTATTTTACACGAGTATTTACAAGTATACATGACAGGATTTATTCTTAGTTTGGGTAGTGATCAAGATTGGTTAGTTGGTTAAGTAATATTGGGGGAAGAGGTGGGATTTGAGGCCTTTCTGAAAAGGGATAGATCAGTGATAGCACGAATTTCTGGGGGTAGAGCGTTCCAGCATTTAGGGGCATAGAATCTGAAAGCCCTGTTGGATGTCACTGATAGGCATTTTGTTCGCTGCTTTAGGGATGATTAGAATATTTGTTGATATTGTTCTCCTGGATCTGTTGGGTGGAGCAGCCTGAATGAGGTCTATTAGAGAGGAGGAGGTGATGCTTTTAGTGGCCTTAAAAGTTAGTAATAATGTTTTGAACAATATTCTGCCATGTATGGGGAGCCAGTGGAGTTGCTCTAGGATGGGTGTTACATGGTCCCTTCTTGATGCTCCGTAGAGGACTCTAGCAGCTGTATTCATGGCGAGTTGCAGGGGGTTTAATGTGGAGTGAGGGAGGCCTTGCAGAATGGCATGGCATAGTCAAGGTGTGGTAAGGTTAAGGCTTGAAATATAGTTCTGAAGTCATCAGGATCAAGCAGGGGGCGAAGATGTCGAAGAGTCCGGATCTTGAGGTAGATTGCCCTGACTACGTTGGATATGTGTAGTTTCAGATCCATGCGTTGGTCAAAAGTGACTCCAAGGTAACGAATGGAAGTTTTGATTGGAGCTCGGCTTCTTTCACCTTTATATGGGATGGGGGGGTGAAAAGTGGGGTCCCGGGTGATGAAGAGAACCTCGGTCTTTTTATGTTGAATTCGGAGGTTCTGGGATTGCAGCCATTCGGATACTGCATCAAAACAATTAGCTAGCGGGGAAAGATCCATGTGAACTGTGGAGAAAGGCATGTATAAGAGGATGTCATCTGCGTATATCAAGCATTCAACCTTGAAGGACTTGATGATATATATACCTCTATACTCCTTTAATGATGTAAACGCACAACAGTCCTCTACATAACACTTTTCATATGTAAACTGCATTTCAGAAAACAAACAAAGGTTGCTACATATGTGATTAATAATAAAGAAATGTGGAAAGACATACATGGATTACTAATCTTCACATACTCACCCAGCAAAATACAGTCACCATAATGCCCATCCTCAAATTGTGTGAATTCTGCCGAGTGATGCAGGATATAGGAGTCATGGGTGGACCCTGGAAACCTAGGGACCACATTCAGAATATGCAGATTTGCATCACATACAACCTGAACATTCAGGGAATGGTAGTGTTTGCGGTTGCGGAACGCTACCTCCCTGTCTCTAGGTGGGACCAGGGCAACATGTGTGCAATCAATAGCTCCCATCACGTGTGGTATCCCGGCTAACGCCTCAAAGGCCTGGTTCAGGGTCACCCATTGTTGCCTAGTGTGGGGAATGGCTATGTAATTCCCCACCCGGCTGACCATGGCACGCAGTACTTGGTGGAGACATCGTGAGAAGGTGGGGCGGCTCATGCCACCCACTGCGGCCACAGATGACTGGAAACAGCCAGAGGCAAAGAAATGTAAGGCAGCAAGGAGCTTGACTAAACCTGGTATGGCATGGGACCGATCAGTCAGGGGCTCGAGGTCAGGTCTTAGATCCTCATAGAGCTCCCTAATAGCCCTTGTGCTCAGTCGGTACAGGGAGATGACCTGGTCCTCACGCATGCCCTGGAGCTGGGCCCTGGGCCTGTAGAGGCTAGGCTGCCGAGCCTGCACCTCAGCACGCCTTCTGCGCCGTGCACGCACAGCACATGCCTGGACCACCTCCACAGCTGCAGGACTGTGTTGCTGCGGGACTACACCCATGCCCTGTACCTCAGCCCCATCAACACCATCTCCCCTGTCCTGCAACCACAGCATCTGCCCACGTCTCAGGACACATGCAGCAACATAAATCGCCGTAATAAACTCCTTCCGTCCCACTACACAAACACACTCTAATACACACACAAACCTCCCTAAACAGTGGAAAACCTAAACACCACACCAGACAATACCACACAAGACAATATAATACCCAATACAACCAACACCAATACAATCTACACCTGCACCTGCTTAGACTCTCTTCCTTCCTCTCAGCAAACACACTCCTACTCTTCTTCGCCTACAACCCTCAACGTGGACAAGGTTTTCACGTTTAATTGTAGGTGGTTTTTGGGGGTTTGCGGGCAATGCGCATGCGCAGTTCTTCGCATGCAATGCTCCTGCGTTGTGTGGGTGCGTGACTCTACGCATGGGTGTCCGTCTGTGCGTGGCCACACGCGCATGCGCGTCGAGTTGCACATGCGCAAAATGCACAAAGACGCCCATGCGGTACTCGCCGTAATGCGCATGCGTAATGTTACACATGCGTAGTACTGCGTCTCTTGGCGCATGTGCGTGTGGCCGCGTACGGACACCCATGCGTAGGTGAGCACGCGCGCGGCGCACGAGTGCCACGCTCACACAATTGCGCATGTGCAAAGAAAAAAACGTGCCAAAGCCCTATAAATAAGCCTGCACACGTGGCTCATATTGAGGGTTGTTAGAGGAGTTAGAGTTAGAGAGAGAGTGCTATAGAGAAAGTCAGAGATAGAGACAGTGGTGGGACTAGGTGGCAGGAAAAAAAAGAATATAGAGAGTGAAGAAACCAATAGGGAGAGAGGCTGTGGTGGGAGTAGTTCAGAGGAAGGAGGGAGAGAGAGGGTTTGAGAGAGTTTGAGGGAGTGAGGCTGTGTTGGGAGTAGGGCAGAGGAGAGAGGAAGAGAAAGAGAGCTAGGAGCAGTGTAGGATCTTCTGTTTGGGCTTGTATACTTTAAAGGTGTCCTTTTTTATTGTGTTCTGTACTGTGTCCTGTATTGTAGTGTTCTTGAATTCTGTATTGTGTTCAGTGTTTTGGTGTATTTAAGTGAGTGGTGGTGCGGTGAGAGGAGCGTGTGCTGCATAGGGAGATGGAGAGGGAGATGGAGAGAGAGAGGGAGAGAGAGGGTGAGGGTGAGGGGGTGGAGGATGTGGGGCAACCTGTTGTGGTTGAGACACCCAGGGCAGAGACTGCACAGCCTAGGGAGGAACAGGCAGGAGCATCTGTTGGGCCACAGCCTGCACAGTACGGCCAAACTGGAAAAAGAAAAAGGATACCTGTGCCTGGTCCACAGAGGAAAAGAGCTGTAAGGTTCAATGAGAGGGAGAACCATATTCTTCTCTCACATGTCATAGAGAACTATGACCTATTATTTGGGCGGCTCAGCAGCCACACAACTGTGGCCACCAGAATGGCAGTGTGGGAGGAGGTGCGTGCTGCACTGTCTGAGGCAGGGGGCCCCCAACGTGATGTAGAAAGCCTCAAAAAGAGGTTTTCAGATATTAAAAGAGGGGTGCGGCAGCACATGGTTGCCAAGAGACAACATGCTCGGGGCACAGGGGGCGGGGGCCCCTTTATACCATCACTCTCGCCCCTGGAACAAGAGCTGGCAACAAGATTGGGCCACATGTACCTCCGTGGACTGCCTGAGGCTCTCGACACAGCACATCCTCACGCAGGTATGTATACTAATTGTCAGGTAGAAGTGAATGTCTAATACCACCATTACGTACACATGTGTCATCTGCACAGACACTCCCATACCTGTCACCCAATCCCCACCATGTTGCTATTCTGGTGGCACAAGTGTGTGATATACCCTTGCAGAACCTGTTTAGTGCCATGTCCCTGGGGCCAACATTCAAAATGTGTTCCTCAACCCATCCCCTCCCCATCTGTCACTATGAAGCCCAAACACACAAGAGTCATACCCTACCACCACACCTGTGTTTGCCATCCCCTGCATGATTGTGAGGGCATTGATCAGGTCATGTTTGTGTGACATTCTATCAGCACAGTGCTGCATGTGCATCTCAGTGGGCCAGAGGTGCTGGCTAGTTGTAGTCCGCTGCACAATGGGTCACTGCCAAACACATGTAGCAATGAGCACATAGTATGACATAAGAATATGTGCCCTACTCACAATCCAACACAGACATACAGTGAATGGCAATAACAGGTGTAAGGGTGGGGCCATCAACACGCATGTGTTGACATATGTTGCACAGATGTGGAAAGGGATGGGATGGGGGACACATGTGGAATGGGACCATGAACAGGAACATGGCAAACATGCAATCTGTGCATGTTCTCAGCACACACATGTGGCCCAGGAACAGGTACATGGTGGGGACACACACATATGGGAGGGTGTATTGGGTCCTGTATGTAGCACACATGCACGGACCCAACACATCATGTCTGTGGTGTCTGTAGCACACACGTATACATATGTGGATTGAGTAAACATACGTGTGCTGTCTCTGATTGTTCACAATGCAGGTGACTACAGTGAAATGGGGGCCCAGGAGGAGGAGGAGGAGGAGGCGGGGGAGGAGGAGGAGGAGGAGCAGGAGCTCGACATCACACTCCCAATGGGTCCTGTGGAGGCCGAGGCTGCTGTCTCAGGGGGCAGCACAAGTGCTGCTGATGAGCCCCTGGAGCCACCCGTCACTGGCGAAGCTACACTGGGTCCTGCAGAAATGGAGGACAGGCCACACCACAGGCAGGCAGCAGTCACTGATACACCTGACCCTCATATAATGATGGTGGAGTTGAGGGCACACGGCGCATCAGCACGTCGCGATGCCGAAGGTGAGTGACAGAAGACTGTCACAGGCACAACACAGAAACCACTAGTCTTCTAGTTGGTGATTGTGTGGTGGATGTTGCAACATTACCTCCACACATGTTACATGTATTGCTCCTGTAGATGGCATATACCTGTTTTAAAAAAGGGTATGGCGTATGATAGATGATGTTATTGTGTCACACAGCAGAACAGCCTAAGGTCAGGTGACACCTACAGATGCAGACCTAACAGGAATGTTTTTAAAGGTCAGGACGTTCCCATCCACTAATTAAATACAAGCATTGCCTAGCAACAGTCAGCTCATTGCAGACACACAGATGTCTTGAGGACAACAGGATGACAAGTGACCCATATGCATCCAACAAGCAGAGCAGAGATAAAAAACTTTAACCATACTCTGTGATGTAACGTCACACAGCCACCATTCCACACAGTCTGCATCTGCAAGTGATAAGAACTCATAGCATATGTATAGAGCTGACAAAATGTGTTAGTCCAGCCATATACAAGGTTTTACAGAGGTGACACGATGTCACATTACAAAAATATGGGTTGTTTGTGAAACACACATTCTGCAACTCTGCCTGTATGTCACCAGATACGATAGACTGAATTGCAGGCAGACATGCCCATCAACATGTCCTTGTCCTGTAGCTCAGCCTATCAATCACCTGATTGCATAGTTTTGAAGCAGTGGCGTCCTAGGGAGATTGCGAGGGTATGTGGCAATAGTCTGTGATGATCCCCATTAGCATAGGTGGCATATTTTTACAGATATGTTCTATGTTACCATACAGTACTTTGTATTAAACATGTCTCCTACTGAGTGTATGGATAAAGGACGGCTACATGTTTCCACAATTACTATCCTCCAATGCCAAATGACAGCCACATTAGGAACTACAACAAACAATGCCCATGTAGACACCCGCTGCCCGCTTTGCTGCTTGTCCTGTTATCCTGCTGTGCTTGTGCCTAATCGCATCCCCGACTGTCTTCTGTCTCCCCAGGTACCATTGTTCCGCCTCCCGGAAGTGACGCTGGGGCCTGCACCCTTTAACATCGGGTCCACTGTGGCGCCCCGCTGCTGATCTGTGTCCTGTTGTGCCTACTGCCTAATTGCCTGCTGCCCGCTGCCCGCTTTGCTGCTTGTCCTGTTATCCTGCTGTGCTTGTGCCTAATCGCATCCCCGACTGTCTTCTGTCTCCCCAGGTACCATTGTTCCGCCTCCCGGAAGTGACGCTGGGGCCTACACCCTTTAACATCGGGTCCACTGCGGCGCCCCGCTGCTGATCTGTGTCCTGTTGTGCCTACTGCCTAATTGCCTGCTGCCCGCTGCCCGCTTTGCTGCTTGTCCTGTTATCCTGCTGTGCTTGTGCCTAATCGCATCCCCGACTGTCTTCTGTCTCCCCAGGTACCATTGTTCCACCTCCCGGAAGTGACGCTGGGGCCTGCACCCTTTAACATCGGGTCCACTGCGGCGCCCCGCTGCTGATCTGTGTCCTGTTGTGCCTACTGCCTAATTGCCTGCTGCCCGCTGCCCGCTTTGCTGCTTGTCCTGTTATCCTGCTGTGCTCCTGTGCTCCTTGTGCGAGCTCCTTGAGGCGAGATTCGGGGCGACGGTTCCAAGGCTTCCCCTCCCAGTGTTTGTCTCTTTGTACTCCTTGGTTCTTTGCTATTGCTGCTATCTCCATTCATGGCTGCTATCCCTGTCCACTGGGGCTGGCGCCCTGCGGCACCGGCCGTTGCTCCCTCTGGTCTACTCGCTCGTCAGCTTTCGCACCTTGTATACTGTTCACGGGTTTCATCCTCCCCTCCCTTTTCTCCTTCTCTTTCTCCCTCCCTTATGTTCCTACAATTTGCACTCTTGAACTGTCGTTCTGTCCGTTCTAAATCCTCTTTGGTTCAAGACTTGATCACGCTACACAACTTGGATATCTTTTTCTTGACTGAAACCTGGTTAAAGGAAGGAGATGAACCCATCCTGAATCATTGCCTTCCGCCAGGCTATTCCTTCTTTTCCACGTCCCGCCGGGGCAGAAGTGGCGGGGGCGTGGCTATTATCTATCGCTCTTCTCTCTATCTTTCTGAGCTCGCCTCCTCCCCCTCTCTGCTCTACCCAGAGACCCTGCTTGTGCAGTTGGCCTCTTCTGCTACTCCATATCATTTCCTTCTAATCTATGCTCCGCCCTCCCTTCCTACCTCCTCCTGGGATTCACTCTTGGCCACTATATCTGAGGCTTCCTTGCTCTATCCCCGCCTCCTAATTTTAGGTGATTTTAATGTTCACGCTGATTCTCCCTCTTCGGTAAGAGATTCCTCTTTCCTTTCCCTTTTGTCCGATCTTTCTCTTCGTCAATCTGTCTCTTTTCCTACTCACATAGCCGGCCATTCCCTTGACCTCCTTATTACTTCTGCCTCCTTCCCTTTTCCCTTTTCCTCACTGTCGTCTTTCCCTCTCCCCTGGTCCGACCATCACTGCCTTTTGTTTTCTATCCCTGCCCCCCCTCCAGCCCCACGTTCATCCTCAAACTCCGGTCTCACACTACCACTCACTCGCAAGATCACCGCGAACACTCTTCTCCAGTTTCCATCTTCTTCCAGTCTGTTCCCCACAGACTTCGAATCCCTCTCTGTTGATGCCCAGGCCCATTGCTGGAATTCCACCCTCTCAACTGCCTTGGACTCTGTCGCTCCCCTCCGTCCCCGCTCCTGCCCCCGCCACTGTCCACACCATCCCTGGTTTCATCCCAGTCTTTTCCTACATCGCAAACACCTCCGTCGGGCGGAACGTCTCTGGCAAAGACATCCTTCCCCCGCCAATCTGTCAGCTTTTCGCCTTTGTCTCTGCTCCACGCCGCAAAGCGTGATTATTATTCCTCTCTTATTTCCTCCTCCTCAAATTCTTCACGCCGTTTGTACTCTATTTTGCACTCCCTCACTGCGTCTCATTCTGCCTCTTCCTCTTCTCCCCCACCTACATCTTCTCTTCCTGACCCTTCCTCTCTTGCTACTTTCTTTGTCAATAAAGTGGATACTCTTCGCCAATCTTTTCCCTTATGCCCCCTCCCCTCTCTCCCCCTGCTGCGCTCCCTCCTCCTTCCTACTCATCCCCATCCCATTCTGTTCCTGTGCTATCCCATTCCTGGTACTCTTTTGAGATGATCACTCCCACTGTTCTGCAACAGACTTTTCTTTCTATCCGTAAAACCACCTGCTCAACTGATCCCATCCCATCCTCTTGGCTCCTAGAACCCTCACTAGCTCTCTCTCCGTATATCCTTCTCCTGTTTAATTCTAGTCTGTCCTCTGGCACTTTCCCCTCTAGCTGGAAACACGCTACTGTCCGTCCCATCCTAAAGTCCCGTTCTTCTGATCCATCTGTTCCCTCTAGTTGGCGCCCTGTCTCTAACTTTTCTTTTCTCTCTAAATTCCTTGAAAAGCTGGTCTTTACTCAACTCTCTTCTCACCTTGAGGCCTCTCTCACTCTCCACCCTCGTCAATCTGGTTTTCATCCTACTCACAGCACTGAAACTGTCCTTCTTTCCCTTCTAAATGAACTTCACACTGCTCACGATCGTGGTCTCTATACTTTGGCTGTTTCTCTTGACCTTTCTGCTGCTTTCGATCTAGTGGATCACCGCACCCTTCTCACTCGTCTTAGGGAAGCAGGTCTCTCTGGTGTAGTTCTTCAGTGGTTTCATTCTTTCCTTTCCTGCCGTTCCTTCTCTGTTGTTTCTGGGTCTTCTTCTTCTGCCCCTACTCCTCTCACCTGTGGGGTTCCCCAAGGGTCCGTCCTTGCACCACTTCTTTTCAATGTCTTCTTAGCTCCTCTTGCCCTTCAAATTCAACAGTTTAGCATCTCCGCGTATTACTACGCGGACGACATCTTTCTTCTCCTTCATACCGATTCCCTCTCTCCGGATATTACCCCCCTTAATCACTGTCTTGCTGCTATTGCTTCCTGGTTTTCCTCTAACTTCCTTCACGTGAACCCTTCTAAATCCCATGCCATCTGGTTTACGTTTGGAGATCCTTCCCCCACTTGAGCCCCCTCCTTCTCTTCACAGCCTATTCCTCTTGTCTCTTCTCTTCGTTACCTGGGTGTTACTCTTGATTCCTCTCTTTCCTTTAAGGACCATATCTCTTCTCTTGTTCAGCACTCTTTTTTCTCCCTCAGGCAACTTCGTGCGGTTCGCCCTTTCCTCTCCCCTCCTGCCCTGGCCACTCTTCTTTGTTCTCTCCTGATGTCTCATCTCGACTATTGTAATGTCTCCCTTGCTGGTCTGCCCCTTTCCCAACTGTCTCGTCTTCAACGTGTCCAGAACTCTGCTATTCGTCTTCTAGTTCACGCCTCTCGTTTTGATCATGTTACCCCACTTCTTCTTCATCACCATTGGCTGCCTATCTCCTTTCGTATCCAGTATAAAATTCTTATTCTTACTCACAAGGCTGTTCCCACTGGCTCCCCCTCCTATCTTGCTGATCTGATTTACTTTCACCCTCCCCACCGTTTGCTCCGTGCTATTCACACGAATCGTCTGTTTCTTCCCTCCCCCTCTCAGGCCAATCTTGTCTCCACCCGTTCTTCTGCTTTCTATTTCCTAGCCCCAAGCCTTTGGAACTCCCTCCCCCCCCCCCCCCCCGCTTCGTGCGGAAGAGTCATACCAATCCTTCAAATCTCAACTCAAGACCCACCTCTTCAGACTAGCGTTTGACCTTCCAACCATGGTTTCTCCCTCCCCCTCCGCTACTCCCTCTCCCCCTGTCTTATGATGTTGTAACCTTTTAATGTTGTACTGTAATTATTGTTCTTTCAATGTCTCTCTTTTCTTCCCTGTCCTATCAATTTTATGGCGTTCTTTTCTGTTTCATGCAGCCTGTTTTTAATTTGTTTTAAACTGTTTTATTGTAAACCGCTCAGGTGCCTCTGGTGTTGGGCGGTATATCAAATTTTAAAATAAACATAAACATAAACATAAACATGGCAAAACCCCCATATCATGACAGCATTACCTGGACTCACAAAACACCATACCCCACCTATACAACTGTAACACAACAAATATTCCACCTAACCTATACACAACATACATGGAAAACAGAAAAGTATACAATGTCAAAAACAAAACATACAAACCCAACACATCAGCTGAGTTACACATTCAGAACTTAGAGCATCACCAAACACAGAGGCACTAGTTACATACAGTAAGACAATAATGCAATTGTGAGCCTCAAAAGTTAAACATGGGATGTGATACAACACTGTAGGGGTAAACCTACACATGAAATTGTAAATAGCGGTATTGACATCTATGCCAAAGCAGTACATTGATACATTAATGTTCCCGTGAACCAAAAACGCATAGACCGAAATTATGCACCTTTGCCAAAGTGTCCATATACCAGGTCATATATGTAACACAGCACATCTCTCTCCACCCTGTGTGCATGTTCTACCAGTTGCAATTGCTGCAGCCACTTTCAGTAGGTGTCAGCATGAGTTGTGTTAACTGACCTTTGTCTGATGTCCATGTGTTCATTGTGTTAGCCTCTAGTGTTCTCTCCATACTCTCTCTCTACATCTGCTCTAACATATCCATCTTTCTCTGTTAGTTCTCCCCTCATTCCTATGTCATGCTACCAATTCCTATCACTCCATCCGCAAACCCCACGTCCCCTCCTATGGACCAGCCAATTGTACATAGATCCTTCCTCCCACACAAACTGTAGTTACCTCTCCCCATTTAACTCCCCCACCCCCATCCCATTCTAAGCTTTCCACAACACCAGCTACCCTCGAGTGTCACCCTCAGCCAACATCCATTTCACTCTAGTCCCTGTAGCAGGCCATTTCCATGCCTACCTCACCTATCCAATTCCAGATCACATTTCTACATCAGCTCCTTCCCTAACCGGGTCCAAGCATCAGCCGTTAGTCAGTCATTCCCTAGACCCACCATCAGCCCATGTAAAATCCCACCTCCCCGTCACACACTCTAATACCAGACCGACCCACCCCATTAGGCTCCATCCAGTCCCATCACCTCCATGAGTCTTTTGCAAACAAAGCCACCACCACAGTCAATATCCATTCTCACCACCACCAACAACCCATGTCCATTCCTATCCCAGCTACTTCCCCACCTCATTTCCAGACATGCCCCATCAACCCACAGCCCATCACCAGTCTCCAAACCCCATAGTCCCTAACGGTTCCTAGACACCCCCCAAAGGCAACCTAAGGTCATACTACTCACCAACAACCCATATCCTGTCTTGGCCCCCCCCCCAACCCACAGGCCACCTCATATCACATCCTGCCCCCCACCCCCATTGGCTATGTAAGGTCATGACAACATAAACCTGATTTTGCTGCAGACGCTGTGGGTGTAGTGGACTGGAGTGTCCTGGGGGGCCCCCTCTGGCCACAGTGGCCCTCTGCAGGGCCATTCATTCTGGAAAAGGGTGATGGTCGCCATTGCATCTCGACGCAGGGCACAGGGGCTCGTGATACACTATCCATTGGCCCCTTGTCTGTACAGGAGCCGATGGGATATTTCCTATAGGCCCCTGTGGCCTTAACAGAGACACAAGGGAGACACTCTGCCTTTACAGGTCTGTAAGCCCTTACAGAGGGGATTACTGAGTAGAGGGGGGCCTGTGAAACATGGCAGTCTGCCACTGCTGCCACAGCAGCAGCAGACACAGACTCTTGAATGTGGTTTCGGAATGCCGTCACAACAAACAATGTTTGTTGCATGGGGACCCCTGGAACGGCAGACCTTGTGCAAACACATACTTGTTCCATGGATGTGCTGGGCCTGTTTGGAAATCACACACACATTCACAAAGGTCAGCTAATGACATATGTGTTATTCATAGGACTAGGCAACTGTCAGCTACCACCACTGCTGCCTAACTAAATCTGACACACCACCCCACCCAAATCAGATTACCACCACCCTTCCCCAGTGCCTACCACCAGCTGTGGATTCTGCAACATAACCCTGTCATTGCATTCCTGTGTTATGTGCACCTCTGCTGCCCCCTCTTTTGCTCCCCTTGCCCTGTCCAATGCCTGCATATCTTTCACAATGTCCACAGGAGCTGTTACCCCACACCTTCTCTAAGTTACACACAGTGTATGTGTACCTTTCTGGTATCATACATGTGATGCAGCAGGGCACTTGTGTATGTAACGTGTGATCCTCTTGTGGTAATACACCAACCCTCAGACTGAATAGCACATCCCCTGTAACCATCACAAAGTGTGTTTCTCCAGCAAACTATGCGTTCACCTAGGATGCTCACCCTAGATCGTCCTCTGATACCCACTGCTGCTCTCCAGCTGTGGTTGTCATCTATGCTGCATGCTCCATCTCCCGTACACACTCTACGTCTGCAGTATGTGGGTGTGTCAGCACAGACTGTGCATCGTTGGGTTTGCCTTACACATCACAGTACTGAAACATGCCCTTTGTGTGTCTATGAAGTAAACTACTGTGACAATGATGTATCCCAGCACAATCCATTTGTCTACCCCAGTCTGCCCTAACACACTACCAATCCTGTTGTATGTGTGTAACATGTTTGTGTATGATGTAGGATCAGTGGAGAGTTGCCTCATACACCACACTGTGTCCCACCCACAGGCAATCGGCGTGCGTTGGATAGGATCTGCAGTGCAGTGGAGCAGAACACGAGGGAGATCTGTGGTGAGCTATGAGCCTTGCCCCTCACTCGGATCTGTGAGGCCCTTGAAGGCATGCTGGATGTGATGAGACGAGCAGCACCAGCACCAGCACCACCGCCACCACCAACACCACCACCTCCACCAATGGCACCAGAAGAGGGTGTAGCACAGCGGGGGGGGGGGGGGGGCGTTTGCAACGTGGCAGGCGTGGTCGGCCACGTCGTCGATAAGTCAGGTGTACATCCTCATGTGCATCAAAGCTACATGTGTCTGTCCCGGTTGCACTGACAATGTTGACCAACTATGTAGATAGTTATCTATTTTTTCAGGGTTCCATGTTAGGTAAGATGTTATGAGCATAGATCAGAAATGTTGCATATGTGTCTGAGACAGGTAAACCATGCAGATGTTATGTAGAGCAGTAGGCATCAAAGTCTTATACAAATGTTAACAAATCGTTAAGGATAGTTGTGACAATAAACAGCTGTCATACACTACATACATTGTCTGATTCCAATGTGTGTCTGTGTGCTCCCCAATGTAGTGTGCAAATGCATGTCATGTCCCCGACTACATGATAGTCACCCAGTCCCCTTGCTGGTGGGTTGATTGCACTACCAGGTATTACGTCACAGATGGTAGCATATGACATGGGTGACGCGCACATTGTGTCGTTTGCTCTGCCAGGACTGCAGCCGTGCCATTTAGACACACACACATGTTGCTACAGGGGCAATCTGCAGAAGGTACATGTGCAGTGTTCTGAACCATCACCATGTTGCCCCCATCAAACATCCAACACATCTTGTGTATGTGTGACCATTGGCCATGCCTAGAACATTGTTTACATGCCTGCCCCCCCACCGTAGCATGCATGTGGCACAGGCAGACATGGCTGTCATGCGTGTGTTTGCTGCTGATGTTTGCTTACAAAGTAGGTTCACCAATTCCCATCCTTGTGACATGTATTTCCCAGGGATACAAGCCATTTTGGAACAAATAAAGCAACTCCCTGTGATCCACAACCTACACACATGGTTAGTCCCATAGAATGCATGTATGCTAGCCATGTCTACCTGTTCTGCACATTCCTTTCCACACACATGCTGGTATCCCTAGGCTTATGCAAAGTGAGACACATGACCATTTGAATATCAGCAAAAATATTTATTTTAAAAACCAAAACAAACAGGGATTATGTACAAGTTTAGGGAGGGGGAAAATACCCAACACCCTCCCACAACACAGCACACCCTCCACCCCCCTGCCCCCCCCCCGATCACCCTCCCTCAGCCATCCCCCCCCCACGCATTGTCACCACACCCTCCCCCTGCCTGCCCCGTGATGGAGGACAGGGCAGCACAGGGCACATGTGTGGACGTCACAGGCACCATCAATAATGCCTGTGACGCCCTTCAGGGGGTGGCTGCCGACATGGCAGATGCTCCACGTCAGCAACCACCCTCTCCATGGCTCCCGCCATCCATTCCTGCAGGTGCACCAACCGATGCACCCGCTGCTCCAGTGCATCCAGAGCCTCACACAGATGTACAACGCATCTGCCACCACACACACACATAGTTCCTGGTGTTTGTGTGGTGGCATCTGCGTGCAATGTGTGTGGGGCGCTGGATGATGGAGCCACCTGCCATGGATGGCGGGAGCCCACAGTGCCCTGTGCTGCACTGTCTTACAGGTCACTTTCCCACATACCCTGCGGCCACTCCTCCCCCCTGACTCCTCCCCACCACCCCCCAACACCTCCCCACCCCCCACATCACCCGCACCCTCTCCCTCCCTTGTGACCCTGCCACCCACACCTTCCAGCCCAGCATCCCCCATGCCCCCCTCTGCTGGTGCGGCCTCTGGCCCCTCCGCCTCCTCCTCGCTGGTATCCAGGACTACCACCTCCATGGCAGCGCGGGAGGTGGGTCTTCGGAGGGCATAGGCAGAGGTGCAGGGGTCTTCCTCAGTGCCATCACCATTTGTGGAAGATGACCGTCATCAGCACACGTATATGTGTGTGACACAACACATGTACCTATGCAGGTACCACGCACACTGATGGCCACTGTGACCTCTGATAGTGGGCAGACACTTCATCAATACTCACCATCACCATGTGATGATTCTGCATGCTGGAGGCACTCCAGGTATGGGCCATGGTGCAGGCGCAGCTCCCTGCCTTTTTTTCTAAGATCCTCGACCTGTGGGTGTGAAAAGAATGGGTGGGAGCATGAGTGACCACTCACCTCTGGTGGGTGGCCAACATAAACATACAACAGTGTGGCCAGGGTCTTGACGCTCCAGCTCCACTGATGTGTGTGTCATGTATAGCATAGTTCAGCGCCTGTCACAGGGGATCACCATGGGCACAAGGAAGGTGTTATCACACGTGGACAACAGCATTACCAACTGAGCCTATTCACCAATGTTAGTCATCGTCACATATGACAGCCTCTGCAGCCATCCCATGGTGCGTGCGTGATGCTACCCCCTGTCCAAAATGCGTCTCTCTTGTTGTGTATGTTTGGCACACCAGGAGGGGGGGGAGGGATACATTGGGACAGTGGGAGAAAGAGACACAACCCAAGGCGGAGAGGGATGTGTTGTAATTATGTCATCCTGCTGGGGCAGGAGATCACCTGTCACAGCCAATTGACTATGCTATCAACGGCTACCAACAGGCCAAATTCACACCCGTGGGGAAATATGAGATGAGGAGCCCAGGAAAGGGTTACAAGAGTGATCATGTGCTGTGGAGGGCCTGTACCTCCACCCATGTTGGTTGGCCATCCTGTGGGAGAGGTAGCTAGGGGTATAGTATGTATGGGGTAGGTATGGCAGAGCAGCCTAAACAAACATGGAACACCTGCAGGTGTCCTTATCTGAGCTTACCGTGCCCATGTAAGACAGACCAGGTAGCTGCCGTCAACAAATGTTGTCAATATGTAACGTGTGTACGTGACACCATGACTCTGCCATGACTCACATATTGTGTGTGTCTACATGGGCTAACAGTGAATGCTGCTATCTAGGTTAGATAACAGGTAACACACTGAGTGGTCCAGTCAGTTGGAGATAGTTGGGACACTTATTTCCCCACATTCAAACACTCAGCAAGTCAGAATAGTTGAGGAGGCATTGGCAGTTGCTGCGTACTCTGCAGATGGGAACTCACAGCTCATGCACAGTCCAGGGTATGAGGTGTCCTCTCTGCATTTGCAGCATGCGACTGTTGACAGACTACATGTACCTACATTTCATGTTTCCAATGAGAGAGCGAATCCACCGTAGGCCAAATGTGTGGATGTGTCCGTAGCATGACATACTCATGTGGAAATGTTGTGTGGGGTGCATAAGGCACTGTACAATTTTATCCACTAATATGACTCGCAGATGTGATTGCAGGATGTTATTTCACATCCACTGTCATACACCTTATGGATGTCATCTGTAAGGGCACCAAGTGCGTCAGCATCCACTGCCCTGGCAACAGATGGGGTCACATACCTCTGGAGGTGGTGTACGTCCAGGTCTTGCAGGATGCAGGCCTCTCATGACTATTGGATATGACAGGATGGGATGACATTGGTTGTGCAGTGATGGGTTCTGATGGAGCAGCAATGCAGGTTCACTGGACACAGACGCACTCTATTCCGAGACCATATTTTCATAAGTAATGGGGTACGTCACAAACATGTTGCCATACGCATGACAGAAGGGGTTCCAGGCCTGTTGGGTGGGCCAATTGAACTGTCACATCCACCCCATGGCACATGAGGGCCTTATGGAAGGTGGCTGGACACACTTCCAACAAACTGCACTTTCAGACTAGCGGGAGGACCAAAGCACCTACAGCCATCAGTAGACAGTCTCTGGGGTGCTGTGACGGGGGATCATTCTGCCATACATATCCCTCCTCCTCCAACAGTACGTCTCGAGCTTACCACACATACAGTGGATACACCTGGGTCATATGTGTTATCAGAGTGTATCACACCAGTTATTGCATGTGTGGGTCTTTGATGATCATGTTGCCTCCCTCCTTCAGGGGTTGCAATGGGGTCTATGCAGACAACGCAATGGCATGTCAGCCATCTAGGAATTAGTGTTCCCAGTTGAGGGGGGCTGCATCTCGTGCTTAGTAGCTCTGAGCTGAGAGAGGTGTCTGGAGCCATTGTGGATTTGCATATGCTGGACGTGCCAAGATGTATGACTCCTGAGTTGGCCAGAGTTGCACTACTCAACAGAGTGGGTACATGTTTTCATAACATGTGTGCAACAGCACAACAGAACATAGTTTGTATGGCTATGAATAGTGCTTCCCAGGGAAATCAACATGGACCAAATGGATCTGCTGCTGTTTTGATAACACACACAGTTGAGGTGCATCGTTACAAAGTGACACATAGGTCTGTCCTCTTGTTATGTTACCTATACCATAGCTACATCACTGTTGGCGCCAAAGTCATATTCCAGTGGCTGTAGACGTGAATGACAGACATACATATCATGGATGATAGCTCAGACCTCAAGCAGCTTGTTGTGGAGCTGCCTCTACTGACATATGCAGGTGCCTTGGGTGTAGGTGTCGAGAAGATGTACAGCACAGGCCACTTTGGACACACCTGTTTTAGATGCTATCTGAGGAGGGATTTTGTGGAAAGCTGTGCCCTTCATCAGTGTGAGTGATCTCCACCACCAGTCCAGGCACAGGGTATGGGGTTTCCATTCACTGTGACATCTGGGAGATAGCCTGCTGCTTGCATTCACTAAGTAGATCGTGTACCCACTGTGCTGGTCTCATATGGAGACACACGTAGAGACACACATGCACCGTACATGCCAGGTGACCCAGCAACTCATGCATCTCATGAGGTGAGAGATGCATGTGTTGTATGTTTGTCCCCACACGTTGCACAATGCCATAACAATGAGGCTGAGTCAGGTATGTCTTTGTTTGTCTGGTATCTAGCCTTCACCCTATCAGCTCCAGGGTTCATGTAGGAGTCTGACTTCATCCTTCAAGATAGCTGATTAGGCCTACATATTGGACTCAAAACATTGTGGAAGCGAGAGGTGCCTGGACATGTGTTTGTGACTGTGGCTGGATGTGGCAGACATCCACGTAGGGACACCAAGGGAAACCCCTAGTACGGACCACACCAGCAAACACAGACATGCACATTGTAACTACTGTGGGTGCTGTGGCACGGGTTGTGGGGAGAACATATGTGAGATTGTGGTTTCCTTGATGGGGGAACTAACAGGACCTTCGGTGTGCCTGTGGACAAAGAGGATGTGTTTATGCATTGATGTGAGCTGCACAACACAGGCAGTTCTGTTTGTGTGGGTTAGCAATTCTGTGTCCTCGCTAGGTCATTTGGATTGTCATCACGAACAGAAACTGTTCAGCTCTCTGAGATGTCAGATGTGTCTGTAACCTCCTTCAACCATATTTCTGCGGATATTGTGGTTTGAAAGCAGAAATCATGTCAGTGATGAGATACCTCTTCCATTGCTCTGTGACTTAGACGATGTGGTTGGCTTAGGAATTATGTGAGGTGAGGTCTGCTAGATTAATGCCCCCACTATTGTTGGGGGCGTACGGCTATGTGCATGACGCCTCTACCCTCTGCTATGATGGACAGAGTCCACGGTTCTGATGTTATTTGCCTACATCTGTGGGTGATGTGTCATAATTCTCGTGTGATTGTGGACAGTTTCGTCCCCTGGAGGGCCATGGAGGTCAGGTACTCCAACACAGAGGCCTAAGCACTGTAGGGGCTGAGGCTGCTGGGTCTGCTGAGGCTACCAAGCTATTGGCTTTCTTTGCATAGTAGCTTTTTGAGCCTTTCTAAAGGCGTGTAATGCAGAGTGGAGTTAACTAACATAGGACTGTCTTATCATCTAATTTGTGACGGTGACGTGCTTTTCTACCACTCTCATCTTTGCAGGATCATCAATATGTGATGGGTTTGTTACAGCCACATTGTCCTGCTGCTTTATAGAGATACGTTTGTCAACAGTACAGGGGATGTTGACCTATTATCCTGCACACATTGCTGCAGGTGACAGACCTGCAGCCAACAAGATTGTCCTTGCCCCAATAGCTATGTCAGGGACTCTACCTTTGCATGACACACACAGTAGGAAGCTGCCCTGATCACATCATATGAAATTTGCAGGGCATGCATGACAGGTGCTTTTGAGTCTGGTCCTTTGTGATGTGAGAGATGTGCAGACAACAATAGTACATCTTCTTTGAAACCCCATCAGGTACATTCCCATGTTCAGGATGTAGGCACCTGTCATGTCTGACAGCATGAATGTATGTACGACCTATCAATCACAAACAACTACAGCTTTACACCCCCTAACAGGGGGTTTGGTGGTATCATGTTTGTAACCTTTATGTCTCCCCTAGCACACTCAACCATGACAGAGTGATTTGGGAGGTATTCTACCTGCAGACCAGGTGACAGCAGCACATGTGGGATTGTGCAGAGGTGGTAGGGGCGATCTTCCACCTTCTCTAAAGGTGGTTCCGTAGAATCTGCTGTAGTGGCAGACTGTCTTGCCCCTATGATTTGGGCTAATACTAGACAATGTATGTATCCCGTGGCCTGTACTCACATCGTGTTACTGATGACATCGACAGGCCCCCAACGACATGTGTTTAACAATCCTGGCAGAACATATATTTTATAGGGGGCATTCTCCACTTCATAGAGGCACGCTTGTCCTTGAGAAGTATATTGTTACCCTCTGAGCTGTCACTGTCATCACACCCCTCAGGTGGACTGGATGTTAAAACACTGTATGGAGGCTCAGGTAACATGATGTCGTGATACCAATTGGACACAGTATTGTTGTGATATGGTATCGGTGTGTACATACCAGTAATCAGCAGCACACATGTTGCATTTGTCATTGCCACTCATGCAATTTGCTACACCAACTGGTGTTGCAGTTTGCAAGGTTTTGTGTTGCACCGAGGCTTGTGGCTGCCACATGGTGACATGGCAGCTTGTGCTCAATGGCCATAGTCCTCTGTTCTAACAACACTGATGATGTTTGTGTCTGTGTAGTGCCCAACGCCAGGTGGCCACAGCATGGAACAGGTTTACTGCACCAGGATGAGGGATGTCTTACATCATGGAGTTCCATAGTGGTTTTGGGGGCTAGGGACTGCCACTGGGCTTGTATGTTGGAGACGTGCACCTCAAGGGCAATGCCAGTGACAGTACACCTCTCATGAGGGGTATGTCCCTTTCTGAGCCGGAACAATCTGGGTTTGGTTACATGAGCTGCACGGGAGAAGGAGTATGGCCTTGACGACACGTCTTGGTGAAAGGCCACGTTGGTGGGGAAGAGGTTACTCAGGTTGGCTGATCTGTCCTGAAGCCACTCTTGGCTAACATCCCCCTGCCCATACATTCAGACATATTTTGCTATAGCCATCACCTATGTCAATAGCAAACATGGTTGTCAGTGACAGAGACAATATCTGCACACTATCCACATATGTTCTGCAGCCCAGGGGGGCTTTTCCATGGTTGATGTGGCATCAGAGCCCAATGTCACACCGGGGGTGGTCTTACAAGGTGTGGTTTTGTTTCCCCCAGGAGTTATTGACCTTTGGGAATTTTTCATTTGATGGATATTTGTATAACTACAGAGAAACACAATGACACTGGCACAGGGGTATCAGTACCATAGAGGTTTTCCTGCAAACCCAGGGTACAATGACCTGCTGGATCTGTGGGAAGCCAATTACGTGGGGAGAGCTATTTGGGAAAGGCAAAACTGACCGTACACAGGTGCTGGTGCGTTGCTTACGATAGCTTTCCTAGACGACACTGGTGACTGTTTGCACACAGGCTCTATCGGTACTGCTGACACCCACATGTAGGGGACTATGTCCTGATTGTGCTGTTGCCATTTTCTGTTCCCATTGGACACCTGCATACATAGCTGCGTCTCTGGACATGTGTGCAGTGACACCTATCTGCAGTGTGCCTGCCAGCCTAAACACATCAATGCAGTACTCTGGGGCCCCCTTGCATGACATTGCATGACCATGCCACATTGAGAATGACAATGATGGTGTACATGCTAACCCCACTAACCCTGTTTTGTGTTTCAAGCCATTGGTTGTGACATCAGCTACACATGTCCTGGACAACAGACCCCAATGGCAACATTATATCCTACCAAATGGCAATGCTTTGTCCCTACATGGAACATTGTGTGGGTGGCCCTATTCACCTTGCCAGGGGCCACTACCATGACATTTGTGTTTCTGCATGGCCCAGGATAGCAATGTTTGAAACCAGGAGACGCATTGTGTAACGTGTTTCTCATGGGGTACCTGCAAGCTATGTAAGACCTACTGATGACACTGTTGCAGCACAAAGTAATGTGCGTGAAGGACGTGGGAATGACCCAGTATGGGCTATATCTTGTTGTTATGTGTCTATGACCTGGGCCTTGTATGCTGACAGCAGGTGTGTTTTGCAAAACCATGGACAGAGACCAAACAATCACTCTACGCTATTGCCACCTGTGCTCATGTGTCTGTTTGTGGCTGTGGTGTCCAACCACAAGAGGTGACGTAGCTTTCCTAAACCATCAGTTCTGTCATCTGCTGCAAGGTTATGGATTTGTAGCCGGTTGTGAGGATGGGTAACCTACCTATGCATAAAGTGAGGGGAACATGGCTCTGTTAAAGGCCCTTGGAATAAGATGTCATAGGTCATGGGGATGGTGTACCTATACACACATCAACATCTGCACCTAGCATATCATCTGGATACATCAAAGACATGTGTCGATGAGAAGGTGACCTCACAGACTGTGGGAGAGGTGCAACCTACCTGCCATAACCTACCACAACATGTGAATGCCATACCCACCAATGCAATGCGGCCTCTGGCCCCATGGGGGTTGGGTGTCCTAGCACACATCATC